>OZ007578.1:35235397-35524457 GCA_963931925.1 Onchidella celtica
TGCTGAGTTCCTGATTGGTTGTCCGTGTCATGTGTCGCCAGATATTAACATCTTGCTGGACATGACATGAAAAGTTAAAAAACAAAAAAAGAAAAAAAAAGGTTTAGGGTTAAGGATCAGGATTGAAAGCGTAAGGTATGGGTTTATGTTCGAGTCAGTGCCGTCTTAACGCATGGGCACACTGGGCAGTTGCCCAGAGGCCCCAAGGGTTTAGGGGACCCCATGCATGCAAATTCACACTATTTTTTTAAACGGGGATGAAAATCCCGCCTCGGCCTATTGTATGGACTTATACCCAGGGTTGTCCTAACGCAGGGGCACACTAGACAGTTGCCCAGGGGCCCCAAAGGTTTAGGGGGCCTCATACATAGAAATTTCTTCGTAGTTGCGTCGGGAGTGGGCGGCAGCCTATTGCTTCGCCCAGAAGCCCATAATGATGTAAGGACGGCCCTGATTAAAGTAAGGTGACGCCTGTAAATAGAGGAAACAATGCAAGCTGAGAAGGACAGAAATGTTAGTTACGGCTAGAAGTGGGTAGAAACTAGGGCTTTTCATGAATTGAGATATATCCAGGGTCGTCTTAACATTATTATGAGCTCCTGACCAAAGCAATAGGCTGCCGCCCACCCCCAACGCAACTACGAAGAAATTTCTATGTATGAGGCCCCCTAAACCCTTGGGGCCCCTGGGCAACTGTCTAGTGTGCCCTTGCGTTAGACAACTCTGGATATAAGTCCATACATACCGACGTTTGATGAAAAATCACCGTAAACGCCAGTTAAAACTTTACAGGAGCCATAAAAAAAAAGAAAACATTTCGCTCCAATCTTTGTTCAATTTCCATTGTGTGATATTCCAAAGAAACTGCTAGTCATATAAAATTATAATCCAGTTAGAAAGATAAGCACATTTCATTCTACAAAATTAATGATGTTAAAAAGTGACTTCGACCTAATTTGACATATAGGGTCTTTTTCCGTAACACGGCAGGCTACATACATGCATACTGATAGGTTTACGCACCTCGAAATTGACATGAAACCTGGCTCCTGTCTCCACGGGCTGGAAAAAGCAATCCTCTGTCCCTCCACGGATGTAAACCTTGAACTCATGCATGGCCCCCGGCAATCCATCAAAATCAAACTCTTCGTTCTCTTCACCAAGAATTTTCTCACTATTCAGCACAACTACGTGGCACAGAAGCACTAAGAGCTGCGGCAGTATGGATCTCCACATGTTCATATGTATGGACAACACTTTTTAACGTTTATATGATGATAATACGATTTGCTCTATTCGTTTTATGTATGAAAGTCTTAAAGCCTTGAAAACAATAACAGTATTTGTTTATATCACAGCACAAATCCCTTCGCAGTTGGCATACTCAACACGCGCCGAGTGGCAAGCTGCTACAAACAGAACTCTTCATCAGTTGAAAAACCGAAAGTACATGTGACGTAAACAGCTCAAGCAAATGGCGACTGTTGACACAACGACATCCCGTAGTCCCCCTGTCTCGTCCCATGTCCCACAAAACTGTGCGGGAGAGTAAAGCTATGCAATCTTCGGTCGGCTCCCAGCTCTCTGCGTGTGTGATGTTTTCATTCTTTTCCCGCCATCGCAAGCCACCAAAACTATCGTGTCAACTCGAAATCAAACAAGACTGCGACAGCGGGTTTGAAAATGGGTAACACGCCCACAGATGCAACACGAACACAGAGGTACAATTTGTTTTCAAATAATTATCAGAAAACATCAAAGATGAATTCAATGTTAGTACGTAATATACCAACATTCCTCTTCTCCTGCACCACTGTTTACCAAGAGTGTCGTTGAAAAGAGTTGCAGTATTATATTTTTTACCGTACTATAAAAATAAAATACCGGTAATAAAAAGAAAAAAATTCCCTAGCACAGCGTCACTGATTATCTCTTTCATTGCATTTTCACACGTGTTCATAATTACTACCATGATTTCCCCTGCGTGGCAAACTGCCAGTGGGTTTTTGCATGAATATTATAAACTGACCAAGCAGCTGTGTGTCCACACGGCTATTAAATTTCAGCCGAGATCTTCATATTTTAGGAGCCCAGTTATAAAATTACCCAGATCAGACTGAGTGCTCCAGCAAAATAAAAAGTGAACCCAAAATCAATAATTAACATGCTTGCCTGTTCAAATTATCGGTGAATACACACGCAAGGGCACATACGTTTATATCTGATTGTGAATTTGGTCTTCCACAACATTGACACAAAGTGAACCAGAAAAAGGAAGGACAAAAACCATGTATTAGCATCATCATCATCATCATCATCATCATCATCATCAACATCATCGTCATTATCGTCGTCATCAACATCATAATTAGCATCATCCTCATCATCTTTATCATCATCATCATGATCATCAGCGACATCATTATCATCATTACCGTTCAAAGAAAACAACAATTTAGTAAAGTTCATTACGAGAAAATTGAGCTTAAACGGCCTGAGACAAACTTGCTTCATTCTTTCCTCTCTCTCTCTCTTTCCACTTCTCTCCCTGACCCTCTTCCTCCCCCACCCCCTTTTTTTTCTCTCCCACAGATTCTATAAAAAGATAGAATTTGCCCGTACATTTCCTTACACCTGTACTTGGCTGGGTAGAGATGTGTTGAGTGTTAACTGTAACCTGTATTTCCCCATTAAGTAGCATCTGTAGTGCCATTTATTCTCTCTTTTTCTCATGAAAGTAACATCTCGTGTAACTGACAGTGGCGTCAGTGTTCGACGGCCCATATTATCTCCTATCATGATACGACAAAATACCGTATCCACCATTTTTGGCCAAATTCATTTTTCAGTATCATTAATTCATAGAATGAATTGCTCTTTATTTTTCTCTAGGTCATACTTTTGTACGATTAATAATTCCTTTTGGTCAACACAAATTGGAAAATGAAGAGGGAATGAAGCAAGGCCCAATGAGAAAATTTTTTTGCGTCGTTTTGCTAAATTTTGTCACTGGCTTGTACGGTCTTTTTCCATAGTACGGCAGATCTGCCACGAGACATGGGCAAGATAAGACACATAATGATAATGTTATGAAACCAGGAATTGCAGTGGCGGACCTACATTTTTGGAACCCTGGAGCTTGAATAGTTATGGAGCGCCTTCGCAACCAGCAACAATAGGACAACATCCAAAACGGCCCAAAGGGCCTTGCTGCCCTTGCTAGGACCTCGAGGCGATTCACTCATTAACAAGTTTTCTTCAGGGCCTCTTCGGGATTAGGGGCCCTGATGCTTTAGCTTCATTAGTTTCATTGAAGATCCGCCGCTGAAAGTTTCCCATACATAGCAGTAAAAGCTCGAGCTACTTTTGAACTAGGAGAAAGGACGACTACACCACACGCACTATAAAACCATGCCCCATACCTGGGGTTGCCACGTCTTAACAGTCATTTCCGCGCACAGACAGGCGAAGTCAGCCCTGGAGGGTTGTCAATGTCAGCCTTTAATTAAATATCTGCATAATGCTCGATCAATATTATTATAATAGATTATCAAGGTGTTGTATCGGCTCGTTGTTTTAGCTTGTGGTTCGGGCATGTAATAAAGGGCCTTTTCATATAAACAGAATGCCCACTTAAAAGGATCTACAACTTCAGAAGCTTGATGCAGTTCCGGATTTATAGAAGGGGGGGGGGGGCAAGGGGGACACTGCCACGACCTCCCTCTGGCAGATTGGGGGGGGGGGGGTCGTCCATACAAAGATATATAACAATGAATTTGTTGTGTAAATTGAAGAGGCAGCCTGTGTTATCTATGGAAACTAAAGAGTACAGAGCAGCGTATCTACATGCATGTTCTTTGTAATTTGGTTTATCTGAAAATTTAAAAACCTACTTGGAGTTTTGCTGGCATGTATTTACAGTCGTGTATTTACTTCAGATACACAATTCACTTGACTTTTTGGTGTATACATAGCATTGGAGGGGGGGGGGGAGCGTGAGAGAGAGAAAGAGAGAGAGAAGGCGAGCAGGAGGACTCAGAAGAGACAGAAGGATCCTAGTAGAAAAAGAAAAGCCTCAATTATTGACGTTTCGTCATCGGTGGCAGCGGCGTAGCTAAATAGGCTAGGAGAGGGCGCCTGGGAAGGCGCGCAGGTTGTAGGAGGATAAAATTTTCCATTCTTTTTGCAACTGTAAGAAAAATTAAGTAAAAATATGATCGAATGTGCATTGCCCTATGTTCTCTTTTACATAACCCCTTCCCAGTGGATTGCTGGGAATACTAGATGTTCCTCTGATAGACAGTATTGAAATAACACGGCCTTTCTGCATACCGCTGTGTTAACACTGTGCCTGGCGTTTTCTTTGCTTTTTGATTTGTCAGATTATCGAAATTTCTTCTAAATATTTTGTTTACAACTCCGTGACAGAAGAAATGCTGTTGTGCCATAGATGAATTCGTAAGAGACGGCAGAATATTAAAATTTGAGCCACCTAGGTCTACATTTCTATCTCCATTTCCTGAATAAAGAAATGACGAATGCACACTTTGACACTTTTTCACACTGTATTGTGGCACGTATCAAACTGTTTCGCAGTTACGATTTATTCTAACTTCGTCTAGTATACTAAAGCCACAAATGGTGTTTTTCAGTTGTGCGCAAAAGTGGAGTTGGAACAAACAAGAGCTAAGGTCGCGATTTGTGTGTGCTGATGGTTGTTTTACGAAACTTGGTGTAGTTGCAGGTTTATTTTTTTTTCAGTTCACCTCTTCTTGTCTTTTGTGGTTTGTTTCTTTGTTGGTTCAAAATTGGGCAAAAAGAAAAGGTGGTATGTTGCAAAACCCCGCGTGAGAAATAAAACCCAAAACAATACAAAGCAAACTTTGTTCGTTTTTTGTTTTTTTTCACTTAAAACAGGCGAAAGCCGAAAATGTTGTGTATTTTCTGTCTTCTCTTTAGTTTGCTTTGTATTGTTTGGGTTTTATTTCTCACGCGGGGTTTTGCAACATACTTTCATTTTGCCCAATTTTGACTTTGCTTGTAGCCCTGCTGCGACCCCACAGTTTTTCTGTGGTTTTTATGATATTTCGTGAATTTCTTTGTTTGTTGCATTGGTTTGTTTGTTTTTCCAAACTCTTTCATTCATTCTCACTTCTACATAATCGTTTTAAAAAGATAACCAGGAATAAAAGTGTGAACATGAAGCCACATTTATTTGAAACATAAACAAAAATTGACGGATATGCCTGGGGGGATTAATGTACAAAGGGGGTCACGGAGACAATGACGTCATGCAGCCCTGTAGCATAATGTCATGTCGATGGCATTCACGTGACCGTGATGCTGACGTCACGAGTCCAGTTACAAACGTCCACCATCTTCAGGCTTTGCCAAACGATGACGCATTTTGAACTCTGGTAAGGGGAATTTCGTAATACAAATTACAAAATTTTTTTATTTATCCAGTGTCAAACCTTCGTGGCCAATTTAAGACTTTTCAGTCTAAATTTTGCTTTCCAATTAATCAGCTTCAGACAAAAATTTGAAACTGCGGTGGATTGCAACACTACTGCCTGATGATGCTGGCGTTTTAAACATGGACTGATGTTATAAAATAGCACTGGTGTTAACATCGTGCTATTCATGACGTCAGCTGGTTCAGCCATAGACATTCAGCAGATGGTAGTGCTGACCTTGTTGACGGTTGTTCGATGGTAGTTCTTAAGATGGTTAATGTGTTTCTTGGTTATGCATAGATTATTTGACGAGACAGCCCCATGGTGGAGTGGGGGGCCGGAACTGGTCACTGGACAAGGGAAGAAAAAGAAAGAAAGAAAAAAAGGATATATTATAATTTTTGTGCATTTTAAAAATTGACGACTTCAGTGGGATTGTCATAGATCTTTGTCGAAAACAGGCTCGAAAATGTTACCCCATAAAAGGGAGAGAAGACACTTGAATGTAAAAAGAAAAAATCCTGATTGCTGCCCCTGAAAGCTAACATTTTGCACATGAGGCAACACAGTGTGGCTACTATGAAAACGGCAAACTTATTGGCTCCTTGACTATAGTTTCACAAATCCCTAACACTCTCTTATTTACCAACCAAAACAATCAGATTTAAACTCTAAGCTTGACATATTATGCAAACACAAGCAGATTTTTGTCATTACGAAAGGCCATTTAAAAAAAAAAAAAAAAAGAAGTCCAGTGTCGCATAGTAAACTGTCGCAAATCGACTTTAAAAGAAAAAGAATTTGAGATAGTTGGCTTGAATGTAGCCCATGACAGCCCGCAGGCTGTGTTATAGTGTTATACGTTGGGGGTGAAATTCTGAAAACTAAGATTTAAATTGTTGTTGTTTTTAAATTTCCCAACTGCAGTTGTATTAAGTCTGATGTAAAAAAAAAAAAAAAAAGAATATATATATATATATTTAAAAACTTCGCTTCTCCTGAAAAATTTGTCAAAACCGAGTTACAATAGTTTACCATGAGCGCCCCCCCCCTCCCCGCCCCGTCTCGATGTAGCTTCTATCTCTTAAATGCAATGATCACACAGGCATGGGCGGACCTACATATCTGAAGCCCTGAACCTTGAACACATATGGGGCCCCTTCCCAATCAGCACGAAAGGGCAATATCCAAAATTCAATCATTGAAAAAGGCCTTTCAGGGCCCGACCGGGATTAGGGGCCCTAAAGCATAAACTTCAGTAGGTTCATAGTAGGTCCGCCGGTGCACATAGGTGGCAGTGCCAACCTCCTTACCAACTCGTTAGTGGTATTTTTCCAAGAAGTTGTATTGATTCTCCCATTCTTTGACCTGCATGGTGTAAGAACGAGCGGCCTCACACAGACTCATGGCCAAACCGCCAAAGAAGGCCTTGGTTTGGTCCGCCTTGGGGGTATTAGCCAAGGCCCTGGCAACTTCTACGGCGTCACTGGTCTCGATTCCCTCGAGATCGTCCAACTCCCATTGTTCACCATGGGAAAAGTGGACTCCCTGTGAAAAGATGCCGTCACAAATTCAGCGTCAGAGATTTTTTTTCTTTCTTTCTTTGTTTCTTCCTCTCTTTCTTTCTTTCTTTCTTTTGTTCGCCCGTCCGTTCATTTTCTTTCTGCCTTTCTTTCTTTTCCATTCGTTCATTCGTTCGATCGTTCTTTCTTTCGTTAGATCTTCCTTTTTTAAAAAATAATTCCTTTTGGTTAAATCAACAACAACAACAACAACAACAACAACAGCAGCAACTATGACAGCAACAGTAATAACAAAAGATAAAACAACGTGATGAAGAGGTAAAAGTCTCAGGGAGAGTTAGATCTAGGCTACAAGAGATCTTCAGAAGCGTATCGGCCTTTGGCTGTCTTATTCTCACCGGACCTGGCCGCATCCAAGTCATGAATCTACTGGCTGTCAGGTCACGGCAATGCATTTGGCACACCCTGCCCCCCCCCCCCCCCAACCCCAACCCCAAGCGTACGAACGTCACGTATGACCCCTAAAACGACACCAACATGTCCGTCTAGTGTTACGTTCATTCATTCATCCATTCATTCATTCATTCACTCATCCATTTATTCATTCATCCATCAATTCATTCATTTATTCATTCATTCACTCACCCATCTATTCATTCATTCATTTAGTCATTCATTCATTCGTTCATTCATCCATCCTTTTCATTCACTCACTCATCCATTCATCCATCCGAGTATTTCTTGTTCTGAAACGTACCTCATGCACGAAGAACATCTCAATGTCTGCGGCGAAGTCAGAGCACTTGCAGAATTTGATCATCTCCATGGTTACCATGAACATGTATTTGTGTTTCATCTCCTCGAAGGTTCCCATCATGTCGTCAAACTCGTGGCTCTGGGTGAGTCTCTGTTGCCACATCTTCCACTGAGCCATCATGCTCTCATGGCGTTCGTGAGCTTCTTTGGCATGGCGTTCACGCTCGGCCTGGTGAGAGAAAACCCGTTCGCGTTAATAAATATGTTTGTTGTCAGGGGAATGTAGTGTAATCAGAGAGTATATATATATAGAGAGAGGGTTCAATATTGGTCGAATTGCACTGCGAGACACGGGGGGCTGTGCAAAACCACTATTAGCATGGAGCGGAAAGTAGGTCGCTGCGGTAAACAATATCCGTTTGTGCATTTCCACGGGGCGTAGAAGTTTACAAAAGGTTATAAATATTTTCAGTCAGCCCAAAAATATGAACTAACCACAGTAAACAGATATGCACACTATCTTTGGTAAAGAAGGTCCCTTTCAATTCTTCCATTTCTTGTTTACCGCAGCAAGCTAGTTTCGCGATTTGGCGGAAGTGAACCCTCTCTATACATCTATACTCTCTGGTGTAATTGCAAAAGCCGAATAGAGAAAACGCGCTGAGTTGTGTTCATTGCTCATCTATAGTTTACTGTGCAAATACCATGATCCTCTAACAGCGGCCATTTTGCATAATATACTGGCAGTAAATCCGTACAACATGTCGTATGGATATGGACAGTGCATATCCGTACAACATGTTTACCAAAAAAGCGCGACTGGTGAGGGTTTGCTGAAACAAAACTTGGTACGGTGTTCACAAATTTAAAGTGACAACACATGGAATAGTCAGATGGACCTGGGGGCGTGAGGGTCTAGTCAGTTGGTATCAATGGGCGGTAGTCAGATTGACTAATCAGGCGAAAAGGGGTTGGGGTAGCCATTGGTGATCGACGTCCACTCAAGTATATTATTTGCGCAGATCACGCAATATCCGAGCAGAAGTCGGATTGTTTTGCTACTAAGCCGATTCATATTTTTAAAAACCATGCAAATTAACAAGGTCGGTAATATAGTATTCCGGTGTGTGTTCTACGTCATCGAATTGTGTGCGTTGTACGGATATGCACTGTCCAAATCCGTACAACATTTCAGAAAGTGGCCACAATACGCTTTTCGGAATCTGGCCACAATAAGAGTTTTTCCGAAAGTGGCCACAATGTGAGCTTTTCGGAAAATGGCCATAATAGGCTTTCTGGGAAAGAGGCCTTAATGACCTTTTCGGAAAGTGGCCGTTTCAGAGCTTTTCGGTAAGTGACCACAATGAGCTTTTCAGAAAGAGGCCACAATAAGCTTCTCTGAAAATGGCCATAATAGGCTTTTTGGAAAGTGGCCAAGCTAAGCTTTTTGGAAAGTGGCCAAGCTAAGCTTTTTGGAAAGTGGCCAAGCTAAGCTTTTTGGAAAGTGGCCAAGCTAAGCTTTTTGGAAAGTGGCCAAGCTAAGCTTTTCGGAAAGTGGCCAAGCTAAGCTTTTTGGAAAGTGGCCAAGCTAAGCTTTTCGGAAAGTGGCCAAGCTAAGCTTTTTGGAAAGTGGCCAAGCTAAGCTTTTCGGAAAGTGGCCAAGCTAAGCTTTTTTGAAAGTGGCCAAGCTAAGCTTTTTGGAAAGGGCCAAAAGTTGGTAACAAAAATGCTGTTATGAGTATTTTGGCCCAAATAGACCCTCTCAAATCTTCACCCGTTCAGCTTTGAAATTCTCTTTCAGCCCACACATAAGTTGACAGATGCTGCAGTTACTACAGAACTGCCAACGGTCCCCCATTTTACAGGTTTACCTGTTTATATGGCGTTGTGAAGGACGTGAAAAATGTTTTTGTTTCATAAGAGAGAAATTCATGCCAGGTTTGAGGATAAAGGCCGGTCTAGTTCAAGTGCAAGGCAGTGGGGACAGTATGCACGTTATGCTTACTACACAGAGAACAGTATATATATATAATGTTTTGTATTACAATGTTTTCTATCGGAAATCGTTACTAACAGACAGTTTCTGCTTGTCTTTAAAGGGCACGGGTTTATGTGCCCCTTGAGATGTCCCTAAGGCTGTGTTTTCACGTGTAGGGAGACGGAAACGGTAAATGGCAATGGCAAAAATCCAGCAAGTAATTAAAAGAAAGAGTGTTTCCATGTGTGCGGAATGGACGTTTCGGTACACATGGAAAACATTCTTTCTATTTCACTACTCGAAGGGCTTTTGAAATTTCCCGTGTCCGTTGCATTTTCCATACACACCAAAACACAGCTTAATTGATGTGGTCATTTACATGGCACGCTCATCTGCTTATATTAATTATACTGGAGATCACCGAAGTGACGAATGCTGCTTCGGACCCGCAACGCCGGGCCGGGCGTATTGGACAATTATTGTGACTCCAATAGGACTCACCTCCATCTTTCTCTCTTCCTCACGCTCCTCCCACATCTTCAACAGTTCCTTCTGTTGTTCCTGCTCCTGCATGGCGTGTTTCCTCTCCTCACACCATTTCAGGTAAGCTTTGTAGTCTTCCTCAGATTCCATTCCCCACCAGTCTGGAGGATGGATGGATACATGGATGGATGAATGAATGAGTAGATGAATGAAAGGATGGATGAATAAGTGAAAGGGTGAATGAATGAATGAAAGAATGAATGAATGAATGAATGAAAGGCTGGGTGAATGAATGAATGAATGAATGAAAGGATGAATGAATGAATGAATGAATGAATGAATGAATGAATGAATGAATAGATGAATGAATGAATGACTGACTGAATGAACCAAAGGATGAATGAATGAATGAATGAATGAATAAAAGGATAGAATAGATGAATGAATGAATGAATGAATGAATGAATGAATGAATGAATGAATGAAAGAATGAATGAATGAAAGGATAGAATAGATGAATGAATGGATGAATGAATGAATGAATGAATGAAAGGATGGATGAATGAATGAATGAGTGAAAGGATAAATTAATGAATGAATGAATACATTGATAGATAACAGCTTTGTGACTGAAAATCAGATGTATGTCCACATTATGGGATAGATGGATTAATTATTAAATGTAACCTTTGTAACCATAATATGTCACTGGGACGACGCTTGGTTTGATTTCAGAAGCAAAGAACAGCTTTGGCAAAATGATCTCATAAATTCTACACGAAAAATTACTGAATGGCAAACTTTCAAAAATTCATCATCACGAGACCAGTTGTGCAAAAAATGAAACTGTTTTTTTTTTTTTTTTGCTTCTCCTGAAAAGTAGAAAAAGCCGGTTACTACAGTTTTAGGGTAATGTGACGATTTTCTTTCTTAACAATTTTGTTGAAAAAGACGACTTACTGCCCTGCTGCTGCTGTGGCTGCTGTTGTTGCATTCCACTCCATCCCCAGCCTTTCATCTGGTTCTGCATCAGGTTCTGCATCTGGTTCTGCATCTGCATCTGAGTCTGCTGCCACATCATTTGCTGGTACATCTGGTTCATGTCCATCCCGTTGTTCATGTCATGCCCGCCGGCAGCTACCAGGGGCACAAGGACCAGGAGACACGCAAAAGGGACCATGGTGCTGTACCAGGGGAGGTATGGAAGAGGGGAGGGAGAGAAATATAGAGATATTAACCCATTGGTTGTGGTGTGGCGAATGCCCTCCTATAAAAAGAATTGAAATTCTTGAGAGAGAGAGAGAGAGAGAGAGAGAGAGAGAGAGAGAGTGAGGGGGGTGGAGACACAGAGAGAGAGGAGAGAGACAGATGGAGAAAGAGTGAGAGGGAGAGAGAGACTGACAGAAAATCAGAAAGACATACAGACACACACACACACACACATATACAAATCTATCTGTCTATCTATATATCTTCTATCTATCTATCTATCTATCTATCTATCTATCTATCTATCTATCTATCTATCTATCTATCTATCTATCTATCTATATACATATTATTTATATACACACACACTTACACACACACAGAGTGAAAGGGAAATAATATAGAGAGAAGGGGAGAGAAGAGACAGAGAGAGAGTCGGAGAACAGGGGGAGAGACAAACAGAGAAGGGGGGGGAGGGGGGGGATTAAGGAGATCTTCGGAGCAGGAGCACTCGCTGAACAGTTTCATATTGCTTTAATCAGGAGCTTCATTGATAACTCAAACTCTGAGTAGCAATAATGTTAAACGTGTAGCCAGAAAGTGCAGGGGCGGGTCCCTGATTTCAAAGTAAAAAAAAAAGTGGCAAAAAGAAAACGTTGTATACGGCAAAGCCTCACGTAAGAAAGAATATTTTGTGGAAATTTGACAATATAAAACACACGAAGAAATCCAAGCTACCAGATCCGTGTTTCTCAACTTCCCCCCCCCCTCCACTACTTTAAATCCCCCCCCCCCCCAAAACAACAACAACAATAAACAAACAAACAAACAAACAAACAAAAACAAAACGTGCGCTCCACCATCATCATACAAAGTTAGTATACAGTACATACAAAAAGATTTTAAAAATATGTTACACGCCCCATTCTAAAGTCCCACCCCCCACCTTCAGATATTCAAGGAGGAGCAATGCCTGAATTATCAAAGAATTGACATTAATTAATATTGCCGAAAAAAATGAATCATCATTGAAACTGAGAGGAGCACAGATGGATATCGACAGGAAATATAAAAGGAAACCATCATTTATGCATGACGTCTTGTAACCATGTCACTAGCTGTCACACCTTTGTTAAAAAACAGTTTTGACATTCTTTAGTAAATGTTAAATGTATAAGACATAATTATCTTGCTTTTAAGTTTCAACAGAACACTCACTGTCAATAATTTTTGTCAGGGGTTAACAAAAAAAAAAAAGGACTACGCTACGCCATCTATTGTGACCGTCAAAATTAGGTATGAAACTTCCCTCCTCCCCCAAAATAGCCGTCCATTCCCATAAAGATACCCAAATTAAACAAAATAACAGACGAAAATTAACACAGTGCCAATGCAACGGACAGGTCAGAGAGATTGACCCATGCACAGTAGGCCTGAAACCCAATATAAATATAATCTACCTGAATTATTTGACTCAATTTAAGTTTTTCTCAGAGCACCCCTTAGGGTCTGGGAGTGGGGTGAGGGTGGGGCGGGGGTCTTTATATTTTGAGGAACGTTCACATTAAACTATACTCCACGAAATGAATTTGCGTTATTTTCTCCGTCTGGCGCCGAATATTAACGAATTATACTTCTGTTCGCTGAACAAATTGTTCCGTGCTCACAATGCTGCATCGTTTATCCGCTGTGCATAACTCCCTCGTGGCCTTAAGCCTTTCTCTCTCTCTACCTTTTTTTTTTAAATCACGGAGGCAATAGGCATGAACTAATGTGGAGAGATTATTGTGTTGAATTGCATGAATGGTTAATAGGCCGACAGGGTCAATTGATAAAAAGATTGCAAGGTCTCTTATGAGATACTGGCTAGTCTATAAAATGCAAGCGCAAACCTTATTTGAGCAATTAAGCGAAGAAAAAAAGAAAAACAAGAAATGGTTCCCTGAAACGCCCAGCTATCTGGAAAATCTTTCCTAGCTGCTTAAGTTAAGACCAAAAAAAAAAAAAGTTTTATCCTTTTCCAAATCGAAAGGGCGGAAAGAAAAACCTGGGGGCAATTGTTTTTCCGCTTCACTTACCTGAATGTCTCTATTAAGGGCTATGTCTATGGTGACAGGTTACGGGTGGGCACTGGGATTTTATACCCCCCTGCAACCTGTTGCGGTCAGACCAGTAGAACCGGTGGGGTCACACAGACCTGCCACTCGTGGGGTTTCTGGAAATTGAGGGGATGACTTGCTGATTCTGATACAGCAGGGGCGACTCTGCGCTGGGACTTAGATAGTTAGAAGGAAGAGAACTAGACTTGCCGACAGAGAGTAGTTGTGTATGGGGGGGGGGGGGCAGATGGAATTAGGGTTTAACAGTCCGTCGGCACGATAACGGCCATTTTGTGCCTTCCATGTGGTTTTTTTTTCTCCCTGAGATGGGGGAGGGCGGTTGGGGGGGGGGGGGGGAGGGGTGGTACCGTACTATACCTTGACTATCTGAGCTTGATCAGTTAAAATTTCACTAATGAAAATCTAAAAGGAAAAGGCCCGTATAAAATAGTTTCATTTGCAAAGTTCTCAAAATGTATTTTGTTTGGATCTAGAAAGAATTTTGTAAATATGTTTTTAAACATGTTTAGATCAACTTGTAGATTTCAGCGTCCTTCAGAAAAGACAAGGTGCGCTGAGGGTTGACGTCAGAAAACAGGGGTTAAAACAAGCTCCCTCTAGATAAAATAGGAAGATGGATGAAAATGGGAGGGGGTGGATCGGCGAGCTACAGCATGGGCACTTTTGTAATGGTCACACATGTTACCATTTCCATTACTGCAACAACTGCTACAATAATAACTACCTTACCTGCTTTCTCTGCTTCTTTCGCCATAGTTAATACCAACAGCTCTACGACACGCACTTCTAATATCATTAGTGCGTCGACCTTGATAAGTCCTGCTTCATCCATGCCAAAATAGAGATTGGATGTAATTATGTAGAAATTGATGTCAACTTTTTCTTAACAGCCCTCGTCCCATCTCCCCATTTACTTTCTCATTTCTAGCGTTTTCCTTCTATTTCAAGAGAAGGCAAATTTGGAGGGAATCTTTTTTTCCTTCCCCGTTAACTCGTATCAGATAGTGCTTCTGTTGGCTGGATTGGCTGTATTTAGTAAGTCTAACAATAGGTATAAACATAGGTAATATTGGTTACTAAGACAGTATTAACTTCTGGCATTTTCGCCACATTGACCAATGGAGGCTTGACCCAACCTTGTATAGGTCTGATGCTCCACGACCACTCCCTCTCGATTCACCCTCCAGTATCTCCGCCACTGTCATTAAAGTGGTTTAAGAGAGATAACAAGGAACAGCACCAGTGTCAATAATTAGCGTCGAATACGGGACATGTGAAGGCGTGGAAGGGTGGGGACTAGGGGGTAGGAACGGTGGTCATCTGCTGGTACAGTGTGCCTCAGTTGACTGATTGTGTAATACATCTGTATATATACCTGTTTACGGTCTATAAATTGAGGATAGGGACACCAGATACTTGGAGTCTGTAGACAAGTAGACAAATACTGACAGACAGACAGATATATAGATAGATAGATAGATAGATAGATAGATAGATAGATAGATAGATAGATAGATAGATAGATAGATAGATAGATAGATAGATAGATAAACAGAAAGGCAGACAAACAGACAGATAAACATAGGGATAGATAGATAGACAGACAGACAGACAGATAGATAGATAAATAGATAGATAGATAGCTAGATAGAAAGATAGACAGACAGACAGATAGATAGATAAATAGGTAGACAGACAGACAGATAGATAGATAGATAGATAGATAGATAGATAGATAGATAGATAGATAGATAGATAGATAGATAGATAGATAGATAGATAGATAGATAGGTAGGTAGGTAGGTAGGTAGGTAGATAGATAGATAGATAGATAGATAGATAGATAGATAGATAGATAGATAGATAGATAGATAGATAGATAGATAGATAGATAGATAGATAGATAGATAGATAGATAGATAGATAGATAGATAGATAGATAGATAGATAGATAGATAGATAGATAGATAGATAGATAGATAGATAGATAGATAGATAGATAGATAGATAGATAGATAGATAGATAGATAGATAGATAGATAAGAAGCAATCTCCTAAAAGTATCTCTGTATTATTCTCTTTCATGAAATTCCGTTTAGACTGAGAAGAAAGTAATACAATATAATGTCCTTACACCAGATATCCCACCATTTCTTTCAAGTGGACAGAGAGAACATTTCAGCTGGCCAAACCGGTCAGTCTTGTGGGGTCATTTCGGCTCTCACCACTGGCAGAACCTCTCTGGAAACCAGTGGAATCTAGTCCGTCAACAAACACTTTTTTTTTCATTATATTAGAACTCTTTGCAAACATGACACGGGTAGTGATAAAATCAGGGTAGTCTGTTTGTTGAGACCTAAGGGTTGGAGAACGGTAGTGGCAGGTGAGGAGGAATGGCATATAAAAAGGGGGAGAAAAAAAAAAAAACAGGTGGATGGAAGACAAAGAGAAAGGGAGGACAGGAGTTCGTCGGGTCTTCTTAATATAGAAATCAGGATTGGTTTCTTGAGTTCGAAGATATAATACGAACGTGCTCCTTAACAGTGAAATAATTGGGTTTGTCTTTCAAAGAGAATCAGTCCTGTACCCTGAATATCTACTGTCTGGCTGATAATGTCTCCCTTAAGCCTTGCCTGTTTTGTACAGGATGAAAGTATATTTATGCAAGAGAGAACGTAAGCGAAAGAGAGAGAGAGAGAGAGAGAGAGAATGAGTGAGTGAGAGAGAGAGAGAGAGAGAGGAGGGGAGGGGGAGAGAATATTAAGAGAGGAAGACAGACAGACAGAGAATTGTTACTATTTCATCGAAAGTAACAGAATTGTTACTATTTCATCGAAAGTACCTTGGATACACTTTGTGGAGACTGACGCTATATAAAATAAAATGTACTCCATCACTATTAATAATCACCAAAAAACAGCAAAAACAACAGCTACAACAAGCAAGCAGGAAGGAAAGAAACAGCATTAAAAACAAACCAAAATTAAAGAAAACAACTGGAAGCTTTGGAGGTGGATAATTTAATAAATATCATATTAATATTACATCTACTCTATTGTCATCGGTTTATCACTGATGTCAAACTCTGACTCAGAGATCAACCTGGTGTAGCGAAGAATACAGACTGCCCAAAAACCATCTCACTGTAAGCAAAGATACTAGATACAATAAGATCAGACACTCCCTTGTTTGAGCCTTTAAAAAAAAACATGTATGCAGTTTGCGCGCTGATCAGGGGTGGGATCCATAGCGCATGGCATGAAAAGAATGCGTGCTATAGTGATAAATTACTGCCGGAGGGTTGTTACAGTGCCACTGCGACTTATCCAAAAAAAAAAAAAAATTTCCTACAGCGTCTAAAGTTATAATTACAAAATAAGTGACTTCAATGAAGGCGCACGGCGATAGCTGAACCACAGACTAATAAATCAACCATACTGGAAACACAAGCTTCGGGCTGTGTCGTTTTTTACGGAAGTTAATGAGATGCGGCCGTATAACCAACGTGGCCGCCGCTCGGGAAATTCCGATTCTAGTTCTATCTGCAGTAGAAATTTCTTTTTATTTGTCAAGATTGGTTGTACATGTATTAATAATTCATTAACTTGCCTATCCTTTCATTTTATTGTCTACAGCTGCCTTTTTTTTTTATTGTTATAAATGATGGCCGTATGGACTTTTAGCGACCGCTGCATTGTAGCTATGCTGAAGCGTCGGTCGCAACCGTAAACCTAATGTGGCGGATGGTTCATGACCTTTCGCTGTTTTGTGACGTCACACAATGGGCTCATCCAGTCTGGGTATTAAAACTTCGTCGCCAGGGCGGAACTTCCTCTCTCGAGCCTTCCGGTCGTAGTAGGTTTTCTGTCTACCTTGTGCCTTTGAGAGCTCTTCCGTCGCTAACTTCCACGTGTCCTCCAGCCGCTCGCGTAGTTCCATGACGTACTGGTAACTGGTCTTTGTCTCCGGCTCCTCTACGTCCTTGGTCCATAATTTTCGCAAGATGTGCATCGGTCCTCTCACCGTTCTTCCATACAGTAACTCGAATGGGGCGAACTTTGTCGATTCTTGGGGAACTTCACGATACGCGAAGAGCAGCGGGTTAATGTATCGGTGCCACTGCTTAGGTTGCTCCGCGCACAGTCGCCTCAAGGTCTTCTTCAGTGTGCCGTTAAATCGCTCCACCAGCCCGTTGCACATAGGGTGGTAGACTGTGGTGGTCGACTGTCGAATCCCCAGTAGTCTGTTCGTTTCTTTCATGACGTCCGACATGAATTGAGTCCCTTGATCAGATAAGATCTCCTCGGGCACACCCAAACGGCTGTAGATATTTACTAAGGCTTCTGCTACTGTCTCTGCGTCAATCTTCTTCAAGGGGGTCGCTTCAGGGTAACGAGTAGCGTAGTCTACGTATACCAGGATATACCGATGTCCGCCTTCACTTGGGGGATCAATAGGTCCTACCAGGTCCACGGCCACTCTCCTAAATGGGATGTCTACCACTGGCATACTCTGCAAATGCACCTTAGGAGTCGCTCCCTTGTTCACTGTTCTCTGGCAGATGTCACATGAGCGGCAGTATCTCGCGACGTCACCTTCAATACCAGGCCAGTAAAAGTTGCTCATCACCCTGTCCTTCGTCTTCTTCACGCCGAGATGTCCTCCGACGATAGAATCATGGGCAACGCTCAGTACATACTCCCTCAGTTTCTCGGGTAGTACCACTTGTCTTGTAATCGTAGCCTGTCTTATGTCCCTATAAATCCGGTATAGTACACCTCCGTGTTTCTCGAAGTGTACGGACTTGTTGCCTCTGTTGGTCGGAATTTTCTTCTGCCCCAACTTCTTGAGGTCTTCGTCTTCTTCCTGGAGTCGGATGAGTTCCTTCCTATCCACTCCCGCGTGCCGTTCTGCCCTCGGCACCCTCAGCGACGTAGACTGGTCCTTCCTCTTCTCCTGGGCCCTCGTGGTCACCGCTCCTACCATCACCTCGGTATCAGGGTCGTACGGGTCCTTCGCTCCGTCCACGTTCCCGACTACTAGGTCGCAGATGGTCTCCGGGAGACACAGTGCCGTCACTCTGCCCGTCAGGTAAGGCGTTCTCACGTCGATGATGGCTTCCTCCGCCGCTAGCAAGGAGTTATCGATCCTCGCGATGAGTTTCTTCCCACCGGTGAGCTGTCCGTCGTCCACCAGTGATCGCCGCACCACTACACCTTCACAGCCGGTATCTCTTAGGACGTCTACTGCTCGATTTCCAATCAAGCCCTTCATCACTGGTAACTTCAATTTCTCCACGGTCCTTCCGTCACTGCATCCTCCGCACGTAACAGGCACCGCTAACTGGAGCTTCCCGTCCTTCATTACCGCTTGAACGTTGATGCTGGTGTCAGCCGTCGTCGCATCCTGTCTCGACGACTCGTCCGCCGCTATCACTACGGCCGCCGCCGCCTTGTTCGGCTTGCCTCGCCCCGTATCCTTCTGGGCTGGACACATTCTCCGAACGTGGCCTGGCTTTCCACAAAGGTAACATTTCAACTCACCTCTGTCGTTTGTCCTTGCACGACACTCCCTCGCCTTGTGTCCCGGCCTCTGGCACCTATAACAGACCTGTAGACTTCTGTCTCCGTTGGGTCTCCGTCGCACTGGCCGGCTTTGCAGTCTGGCGCTCCCTCTGAGTGTCCGGTTCCTCGCTACCAGGAACGCCTCCGCCGAGTCTGCGACGTCCTGTAGCGTCTTCGGCTTCCTCTCCCTCACATGGGTCGCAAGGTCTGGTGGGCAAACATCCATAAACTGCTCTCTAACGAACAGGTCCCTCACTCCTTCGTAGGTCTTCTCCGTCTTTGATAGCTTTATCCACCTCTCTAGGTAAGTCTTGATCCTAGTAAGAAACATCCCGACATCTTCTCCATCTTCAGGCTTACCTTGTCTGAACATGAGTCTGTAACCGTCCTCTGACAGGTTATACCTCTTCTGCAAAGCTTCCTTGACTTTGTCGTAGTCCTTGGCCTCATCAATCGGCAATCGACAGAAGCACCCCAGAGCTCTCCCAGTCAGCAGGGCAGACAGTGATGTCGTCCAGGTAGATCTAGGCCAGTCCGCTGTCTCGGCAAACCTCTCAAAACGAAGTAGCCAGCTATCAAGGTCGTCCTTCCCATCCTGAAATGCAGGTAGCTTGGGTCTCCTGGAACTGGCGTGGTCGCTGGTCCCCTGCGTCGACTCGCCTCCACGCTGATGGCGGATCCTCTCCATCTCCAGCTCGTGGTTCATCTTTTCTCTTTGCAGCTGAGCCTGTCGTTCCGCCTCCTTCTCCTGAGCCTGTCGTTGAGCCTCCATCTTCAGTTGCTCCATGCGCTCTTGCCTCTCTCTTTCCCCCCTTAGGACTTCACGGATGTAGTCCTGTCTCTCCTTCCCAGTGAGCTCCAAGGCGTCTGCTTCCTGGCCAAGCCTTCCAATAGCCTCTGACATGTTGTGGATATCCTCGATGATCTTTACACAATTTACTGTACTTTAGAAACACTTCGATGGTCTGAATTGAATCTGTTCTGATCTGATCGGATCCCGGACGAGCCCCCAATATGTAACAGTTGATGCAAATTTCAGCACGTTATGATGGGGAGAGTCAGATGAACTGATCGTTTACCCCTTAAAAAACGAAACTGTCTCGAACTGTTGTAGAAATAAATGACAGGATCCGATGAACAATTAATACTAACTTTAATAACTGTAAACACGAGCTGATATCCACAAGTTACTTACACCTATCAGGGAAGGCACTACACTTCTACTACAACTGGATTTACACACCTACGATTTTCACCCACGATTTGCACACCTCCTGCTCGCCTGGCCCTCCTTATATATATTCTGTCCAGGAACGTTCAGGAAGCGGCTTTACCGCCCCATAAGCACGAGATAGACCTAGATCGTTCGGGACACATACAGGCCACCCAATCGTACACAGACACGTCACAGCATTACATCACTCAAGGTCGACCTAGCGTAATCTCGGACACTGCAGAATCTTCCAGACGCTCTAGATTTTCTACAGTGAGACAAACAAGCCACACAGCGACATCAAAGGGAAATACCGGCCTTGCTGGCGAGAGGGGGGGGGGGGAAGGTCGCCGAGTGAGACGCGTCATGCAGGGGGAAGAAAAATATCGATCGTTCAACTAGTGGGACGCTACACACACGTACACACAAACATACCTACACACACAGCCTTAACATCTCCAAAAAAAATATTATACAGCTTTCATCTACGGTAAGTTTAAAGAATACTTATCCGTTCATTCATTAATTAATTAATTGATTCCAAGCCATTCGGCTTTAAAAACTTAATGAACAAAATAATTTAATGAATCAGGTAGACGAAAATATGAAATGAAGAACTCAGAAGTACAATGAGACATCGAAGCACCGAAGAACACTTCCATGAGCACCCAAGTAACACTTCAGTACTATTTTTGGGCCATTCACTCTTCAATCCAACTCCACTTTTTGGACAACTGAGAAATCCGTCTGCGGCTTTAGTTACTATACTAAGGAGTTACAAAAAAAAAAACCCACAAAAAAAAACGGAGCTGTGAAACAGCTTGATAAGTGTCCCAGCGCACTTTAAACAAGTGTCAAAGTGTGCATTTGTTATACCTCTACATACTAAAAGATCTCAAGTTGTAAAAAAGTGGAGATAGAAGGAGGCCGCGGTATGTTATACAAAAAAGGGAATGTTTTGAATCATCACATCAAATACTATAGTACATGTTATAATCTAAATCAAAATACGCCAAGACAAAAATTTCTTTCTTCTCTCTCTCTGTTTCTGTCTCTGTCTGTCTGTCTGTCTGTCCGTCTGTCTCTCTACCTTCCTTTTCTAACATTCCCTCTGGCCTTCCCTTCTTCTGTCTGTCCCGATCGTTAATTTTTGACAGGTTAAACGTTACTTTACTATAATATTGTGTGTCTGAGAGGTGTCAGGTCTGTTCAGTGGAAGAAGGAGGTCATTCTGAACATTTAACCTAACTTGATTTGTTTGTTTTTTGTTTTTGTTTTTGTTTTTTATTTACTTGATGCACATTTCCATTTATTTGAAATATAACCGGTGTTTGCTTTATTTAGTTGAAATGTAGTGGCGTTGGTGAAGTAATAATAAAGTAATCTTTCACCCATTCGGTTTATCTCAAAAACAAATTTTAATATGGCAAAAAGAATACGTTGAATGTAGGAACCCTGCGTTCCCAAAAGCTGAGTCTGAACACGCAGCTAAGTAGTCGTACTGGTTTTGCATTCTTCTTTTTTTAGCTGTTCAATTGTTTTATTGGTTCGATTTTCCATTCTGTTACATTTTCTTTCCTTGGTAGAGGTAAATATACCAAATGCTTGGTCGTTTCTCTTCCAGATTACCTGTGCGTTTTATTGTATCGTTTCTGTATTATTTCTTAACCGAGGTTTTGCTACATACAACGTTTTCTTATTGCCGCATTTTGTGTTTGCCTCAAGCCTTGCTGCAGCCGCATATATATATTTTCTGTGTTTTAAAAAGAAATAAATTCGGTATGTCTTTAGTTTTCTATTTCGTGTCACGAAACGAATAGCAGGGCGTGTTTCAGTGAGTAAACATTCGGCCCTTTCCATTCTTTCCCACTGACCAAACCCAGGCTGACAATCTGGATTATCACCTATGCGGTTCTAGAACCGGTTCTTCTTGATTCCTAAACCTGTCCTGTTATCGTCCTCCCCCCAAACTGCGTGACGGTATTGTGGTCGAGGTTAATAGAAATGGGTCTGGTTGTTACTATACCCTCTTTGGACTGGTCAAAAGTTCAAAATAATGTAGAAGTCTCTTCGTTTCTGGAAGGTCATTTTGTCACGGTTGACTAGCACGGTGAAATGACCAATACTTTAGTTCTTGTATGTTCTATCTCCATTTGCTGAAAAAAAACACCTAGAAATCTTTTAGTACGTACAGAGGATATAATAATGTTACAAATGCACAGTTTGACATTATTTTGTTTGAAATGCGTTGTGCGTGGCATTTATCAAGCTGTTTCACAGTTTCGATTTATTCTAACTCCTTATCATCATATTATAAAGGAAGTAAGGCCTCCAATGTAGACATGAAAGGATTTTTAACCACTGAGCCTTAAATTCTACAAAATATCATATTACGCATAGAAAGACGTAAGAGTGTACGCGGGCATATTTTAAAACGTCTTTGAAGTTCGCTGTATTTTAAATACTTTTGTTGACTTTGAACTTCAACTAAGTTGAACAGATGACAGTGTTCTGATATTTTGAGCGCTTTGCTTTGATCTCTGTTTGATTTCCATTTGTGATGACTAAAAGAAACTATTAGCAGTACAAAATCATAAACCAGAGACTGATAAATAGACAGAGCATATAATTATTATTTCAATTTGTAGAATGATTCTGTAAAGTGAATTGGACCTTTCCATCACACTGCAGTATGACTAAATCAACATTTGTTTTTCTGTCTATTTGTCAGTCTGTGCAGTTTGGTTGTCGCTGCACAGTATTTCCACGATCCACCTCATCGGACTTCGCTTGACCTCAGCCGTATGTCGCTAAAAACTATGCACGGCGAAAATTCGTGGTGTCTAATCGACACCATACTCCTACAGAACAATTTGCTGGGATACCCATTTTAAAGATATGGCGCCTGTTAGATCCCAGTAGGTACGAGTAGGGTTAAAAGATACTTTAAGAATGGGCGAAGTATTCTCACGCGGTCTGTTTTACAAAGCTGGGTCAACTTGTTGAACTCGCTATTTGTCTGTCTGTTTGTGAGTCTGCCTGCCTGTCTATCATCAGGACAGTCGTGCTTCTTGGCCACCACAGCAATAGCTAAATATTGATCATCTCCAATTCCTCGGTATCGGTACATTAAATTTATCCTACCTTCAATTAAATATTTTTCATAACACACAGCCTTACACAAACGGTATGTTTTTTCGTTCAAAGTGCGTAGACAGATCTTGGTGATTCTGCATACAATTTGAGCTTGAACAAATTTTAATTTGCATCAAAAGAAGACATGTTATAGACAGGAACAAAATAGAAACAGAAAATATAATATTAGAAACGTATCAATCCAATATAGAGCCCGAACATACAGCCAGCGACCATCGTGCGACAGAGGTACAAATGTGACCTAATACAAGTATATCATGATATCATGAGCAATAAATAATCCTAGATGAAGGAAAGTCAAATTTATACAAGTTCAGATTCATCGAGGAGTTAGGGGTGAAACAGACCAAAGCTGATGCAGGCACCAGACTGGTGGCTCGCCGCCAATATATCATGCATCACAATCATGCCCACACTGCCCACACGTCTTGGTCTCTTTCACTCTTTAGTAGAACGTTTAAAAATTAGAAGCAGAATTGGTAAAACATGGAGACAGATGGCTGATTTGGGAAACAATTAAATAACACAGCAATTAAACCGAAAAAAAATCATAATTTTTTAATTCTCAGGCTGGTTTCACACATTTCTTGTCGGTTATGGAAAAATTAAGGTCGTGTTTACATTTTCTGACATCTAGCGTTCTATCTCTGTAACATAAAATGAACAGTGTTTTGTATTTGGCCAGTGGGTGAGCACCATTGGATAAGCCTACACAAGATGGATGACGCTCAGCGCAGGGCAGACAGGCTGGACCTTTGCATAGTTGTTGATACTGAAGATAATGACCTGTGGATAGGACAATGAAATATTTCAACATTAGCACAAATAACGTTGGCAGTTATCACTGCCACTATCATCAAATACATGAGCAAACACCGCCACTTTCATAAAGAAAACTGCCTAAGTGGGGTTTCATACTAAGCCCGGTCAGACAGTCAAATGCTGGCAGACAGAAGTGCACACCATAATTTCCTATATTTTCTTAGTAAATCCGGGAAGACCCTGTCGTACTAAGGGAGACATCATACTAAGCCCGGCCAGACACAGTCAGATGCTGCCAGCAAAATGTACACCAAAGATATAGTGGCAGCATCTGACTGTGTCTGACCGGGCTTGGTATGACACCCCCCTAAGCCCGCCCAGACGCAGTCAGCGTCTGCCATTATTTTTTGGGTGTATATTTTGCTGGCAGCATCTGGCTGTGTCTGACCAAGCTTGGTATGATATCTCCCTTAGCTCAGAGTTAGGCGGTTTGCATTCCTTTTCATCATCGATTCCGCGAAGCCGTCCCTATCGAACCAGCAACCCAACGGAAACCTTTTGACGTCGTTTGCACATACGAATGGAGCCTTCCTACGCTGATCCGCTGGCTACCACGTCGGGCTGACGCCAGTTTGACAGTTTTTTTTTTTTCACAGCTTCGATCGATTTCAACTCCTTATCATAATACTGAAGCTTTTCCAGGTTTGCTGGATGGGTACCAGGGTTTCTCACCATGTTTTTAAGGCAGTAATTGGTCGGTGGCCTGAGGACTGAGGAGGACCAAAATCCCTATCTTTGGTATAGCCTCTTGTATCGGAAAGGGCCGAACAAAAATTACTGTGCTGAAAACAAAATTAGATGTATATAGCTTTTTTTCCAGAACCGTAAGTGTCTATGGCCACACCCCATTGAAAAGAACCGGTGTTCGTCCAATCACCGGAGTCAAACAACGTCGGGCGCGGTTGGTACTAAGATGGGTGATCGCTTGGGAACACTCCACGTGTTGTAGATATTTCTTTCTGATATAGCCTCTATAACCCCCATCGCCCCCCCCCCTTTTTCACACACACACACACACACACACACACACACACACACACACACACACACACACACACACACACAATAAACAAACCTAGCGGGTTACATACTATATCTCCCTGCAGTCAGTTTTGGTTTTTACGCATATATAATGCTCACTCTTATAACCATCCCTGGAATGAGTTACATGCTATTTCGTGTATATCGTATTCCAAGCACATCGAGGCCTTTCTTTTTGCATGTTCTAATTTTTCCACAACTGAGAAATTCAACGTTGAACCTTTGCAGCTTTAGTATTATAATAATTATGATATGGGGTTCGAGTAATTAGGAATTGCGAAACAGCTTGATAAGTGCCACGACACATTTTAAACAAGTGTCTAAATGTGCAATTGTTGAATCTCTTGCTCATACTAAAAGATCTCCAGTTTTTCAGAAAATGCAATGGTGAGAAAAACTTGGCCAAGATATAAGCATTAAACATTAATATTGGAATTGTGAAGGCATACACGTTTTGACACCCGTTTTTAGGCGTTTGCCATTTCGCTTGCAAGCATTACACCACAGATTGCGGCTCCTTCATCATGAGATTTCATTTTTGACAGAAACATGCTCATTTCTGTGTGCCCGTGACTCTGATACTATTGTGACTTTTTACTGCCAAGCACAGTAAGGTCACAATTAGTGACATGAAAACAACGTTAAATTAACCAATAATATTACAATAAAGAACAATGAAGTACCGGTAGCGGTAATCACACGTGTTTTTGTTAAAATAAAACCAAGTACATTTTCTTTATTTCATTAAATTATTATATAATGCATAAATATCATTCCTAGGAATACTGTGATAATGTCTGTAGAGCATCGCAAAGCCGGGTTTGCTAATTCAAGGAAGATAACCAAAATAATCACTACCCTTCACCTATTCATAGTCGCGTCCCTTGTTCTTGTTCTGTCCCCCATGTCAACTTCGCAAGACATTTACTTGTTGTCCATCTATCTGTCTGTTTGTCTGTCTGTCTGTCTGTCTGTCTGTCTGTCTCTCTCTCTCTCTCTTACCCCTGCCTCTTCTCAAACAGAAAAATCCCTCACTCTCATGCAAGCTTACTTCTTGTGCAAATGCAGTATAAAGAAGGCCCATAAATTATATACTACATGTATATCAAAACAAAACAAAAAAAAGCCTACAACCACTGAGAACAAAGGCAACACTGGATAATCCAAGGATGGTGTCAGTTCAATATGGACATTCCAAGGTGTGTACAGGTTTCTAAGAATCCTTATAACAATAGCTCTACCCTGGTCGCGCCTCCGAAACAGCGGGAATGCCAGTAGGGAAACACACGGGGATTCCCCTAAAAGGAAGTCCATGAATTATGCACTATTACAACTATATTCTCTTCCCGTGATAACAACAGTGCAATGCTAAAAAAACTTTAAAAACCTACACCCCTAAATCAAGAGCTTCACCCTGGTATGCACCTCAAAAAAACAGTTAGAATGGCCAGTAAGGAAATACTCGCAGTTTTCCCCAAAAAGGAATTCCATGAATTATGCACTTGTAACTATATTCCCTGCCCGACATAATAAGAGTGCGAAACTATAGTTCAAAGCTACATTGATATACATTGCTAAAAACTACAACTAAACATGACGTCGTCCATCTCATGTATTGGCGTATCGGTGACTTTGGAAGTTTTGAGTTATGGCTACCTTATCCCTGCTAATGGCGAGATCTATAATGGCCACCTTAGTTTTTGTTTGTCTTATCTCCATTTTCTGAAAAACTGGAGATATTTAAGTTTGTAGAAGAGATACAACAAACGCACAGTTCGACACTGGTTCAAACTGCGTTGTGGCACTTATCAAGCTGTTTCACAGTTCCCATTTATTCTAACTCCTTACCCATAATACTAAAGCCGCAAACGTTTAACGTCGAATTTCTCAGTTAGGCAAAAAGTGGAGTTTGAACAAATAAAAACTAAAGTTATCATTCTCACAACTGACGCGTCGATATCTTTAATACTTTTGAAATTATAAGCAGAGATGTTTCTGCCACATGCTTGTCTGTACATAAAAAATCCCACTCTCACTAAAACGTAAAAAAAGCTCTACTGTAAAATTGGAAAAATGTTGATACGCCCAATTATGAGCTAAACATCCATGCATATTAAGCTTTTAAACCTTTCCGTGCCGGCTCAGTAAAATGTGAACACCTTTGTGTATGTGTGACAGTAAATAGCACTTTTCTGCAGATTATTTTTACATTACGGGTACAGACAGGTATTACTACTTCATGTCATAGCTTCTGCATAAAGAGCACTTATAGGATCTACACATCATGAAAACTGTATTAAAAAAAAAAAAGATCAGGTTAACTGCTTGACAATCAAAGGGTTAACTTACATGGAGCCTTTGGCACTGGTCGATTCTGGCAGGCGACCTGGTCAAATCTTTGGCACCTGCGAGTAAAGGCATTGTAGAGTGATGGATAAGGACACTCCATCAGCTGGAGAGGGGTCGCAGGAGTGGTGTCCCCCACGGGCCTGCTAGTGCTGGCTGAGCAGTCAAAGAACTGAGCGCAGGAGAATGGTGAGGGAGACTTGGCCAGCCGATTCCCAGGACAAGCTGTTTCTAAGCTGGCTGCAACAGGTAAGATATAATTAATGAATAAGTTGAAGGTGTCTAGAAAACATCTAGGAAAGGTTTATTAGAAGAATATTGAGAATATCATGGATGGAGAAAAAATCAAATGAGACAGTATTGAGAGACTCTAATCTGAAAAGATCATTAATTAAAACACTAAAACAGAGGCAACTGAAATTTTTAGGACACATCTGTCGCCTCAGGAGCCTCGAACATCTAGCAGTCACAGGCAAGATCGATGGCAGGAAAAGCAGGGATAGACAGAGAAAAGCTTTCACTGAAAGTCTTAATTCATGGACAACAAATTTAAACGTCACAACAACAACTCCTTCTTGAGGTTGGCTGATGACATATCCGAGTTGAGAGCCATGATCGCCAATGTCTGTTCCAGACAGGGCAACTGATGATGATGATGATGATGATGTCTAGAACAAATGTATATAATCTTTGAATATAAATATATCAATATCATGTCCAGTAATAAGAGTATATCCATCAGTGGCTTGCAGAAAGGGGGCGGGGGAGACAGGAACCGGCGGCCCCGGGCATCCATTTCGGAAGGCATCCAATCTAAGAGTGTCTAGGCCAGTGTTTCTCAAGGTGGGCTGGAAAGCCTCACCGATGGGGCGTGGGACTTCAGAATGGGATGTAGGGATTTTTAAAAAATCATTATTGCATATACTGAGTTTGTCCGATCACGCTTTTCTTTGGGGGGGGGGGGGGTCAGAGTGGGGCGTGGGACAAAAGAGGTTGAGAACCACTGGTCTAAAGGCTCTGTATTTGAATCTAGGGGCAAACAATCAAGAATTGTCCGCCGGCATGATAGGGCAGCACCAAACCTCGGCGCGCCACCGATGTCCAAAATTTATAATTCACATTAACAGAAGACAGATGTATCACTATTTGAGTCTTCCCATGTGCTCAGATGATGACCATTCTGGGCCAGGCACTGATGACAGCGAAGTTCAATAAAGCTGCAAATAACATTAAGTAGTTTATTTGTACATATATTTTAAAAATATTATTTTGTTTCTATTTTTTAAAAATTGTATTACATTAATTTCTATTTATACATTTTTATCATTTTAAATTCTTTTGTATAATTATTGTGTATGTGAAGGGTGACCGTAAGCATCACAATCATGAATATTGAGAAAATATAATATAATAATAATAATAATAATAAACAATAATTATCTTTATAATAGAGCTGGAGGGTGAACGATCATTTAGGACCAAATATCTAAAACTAAAAATTATGAAACTCTGCATACTGGGCCTACATCAATTTTTCACCATTTATCGTGGACACATCGATCCTCAACAAATGTCTGTCTTTAGTATTATTCATTTGAGATATTTATCTTAAGCCTCAAAAGAAAAAAAAAAGCATGCATAAAATTAAAAACAAACAAAAATACAAGGCTTGCTCTTGTTCACAACCATGGGCCATGTCGTTATAGGGTCAGCAAGATAATCCACTTGTGCAGCGGCCCTATGATGTTTTCAAAACATCTTTTCTGCATTCATTTCCTTTTCCTTTTGCCTTGTGTATGATCTGTGAATTGTGTGAAAGTCGGATCTCCTTCCTGATGTGGTCAGGTAAGTGTGCTCTCAGGTCAAAAGATTTGACAAATTTAATTTCAAAGATTTTATCGACCACCTGCCTAAGGGATCAGTTTACCTTGAAAATCAAGTGAGTGCAAATTGCAATAAAATCTGAGAACCGCTGGCTGTCCAAGCGGAACAAGAAGCAAAGAAAACACACTGAAATTTAATTTGGATATTATAGTCCGGGTATCAAAGTCAGAGTAAACGCTCCATTTTTCCGATTAAATTCTTTATTAGATCTATTTGGATTCTTTTTTTTCACGAAAATATTCCACAAGGACTTCGCCGCCCAGGTCACTGTACCCTGATTTCCATTGTAATACACAAAATGATCCTAAAAGCGCACGCTGTTTTAGTTTGTATTACAGAGGTCAATGGGCCGAAAAGACATGCGGGGCACGAGAAAAGAGTTAAATATCATTGTACTAATAATTAGGTGATGAAGATCCTTATTTAAAGACGGTCGCGGCCATTGGCTTTTGCACATCTGTCAATGAAGTAAAATTTCGGCTATAATAGTCCAGGTCGAGCAACAGGGCAGACTAGTGGCAGTTGGCAGGAACGCTCGTCCTCCTCTCCAGGGTATCACCACCATTGGCGGCCAACGGCTCGCCATCACGGCGTGGCCAAACACGCTTCCAAGCGCCTGTACAGGTTGACCCGGAGAGACCTGAAGTCTTGGCCAGCTGGAGCGAACCTCAAAGCAGTGAATGTTGTACTAATCAGTTTAAATAAACTTTCTCACCGAAGACTGAGTTTTTGCATCTTTGCACTTCTGTTCCATAGGGCAGGTGACATCGATAAGTGGTGTCACTGAACACTTCGCCAGGCGGACACTTTCCAGATACCGTAACTCCACCTATGCAAGCGAAATATCGGTTACAGTTCCAAGGATCGCTGCGGTAGAATCTGAAATAAAGTAAGTGGAATCGATTCAGTTTTCATTGATGCTTAAATATATATATTTTTTAAAATGTACAAATAATGTTCGTGACGAAGACACTGAGACTCACATTGCACAATCATAACCAGTATTCGAATGCCATAATTTTATCAATATCATTATAGAAGAAAGAATGCCCAAACAGGACTTTGGAATTATCTTTATCATCATCATCATCATCATCATCGTCGTCACCATCACCACCATCATTACCATTCAAAACAACAACCTCGGCCATATTGTGGTTGACCACTATCATCCCATGAGAGATGATAGATAAATCTACCATTATCCACCACAATTACCACTTTATCATTATTCATCAACATCGCTATCATCCCAATCATCAGTGAGGTTCACCATCACTAACAACAGCAACGAAACCACCAGAGGACATGCCTATCTATATCATCAGCTACAATCACATATTCATCACCCCCTCCACCATTCTATCACTACCACTATCAAGACCACCAAAATCTCCACCAACAATACCACATCCACCTCACAAACCCAATCGTACTATCGTTGCACAAATCACTACTATATACCACCAAACACCATCATTACTACCGCTATTAGCATAATACCACCACCATTACCACCTATTACCACCACCAATACGACGACAACCACCACCACCACAAAAGCCTCCTTTATCACTGCCAATTCCACCACCCTAAATTCCACCAGTACCACCACTACTGCCACCGTCAATATCACTGTCAAAACCACCATCATGATATCACAACCAACACCACGATTACCACTACACCACCACTACGACCATCATAACATCATCACTACCACCCTGCTACTACTACAGACATACACCACTCCACTACCACTACCATCGTTCTCCCACCACCATCACCACCTTTACTACTACCACCATACCTATTACTACCAGCAACAACCACATCACTTACGTCCAGCCTCTGTCCTCATTACAAAGAGCACGGAAAGCCCAGATGTCCAGCAGGTTGCCCTCAGCTACACACAAAATCCAACTTAAAACCAAGAAAACTGAGACAGGTTCTAAATGAGACATCTTGAGACCGTCAAATGTCCAAACAAGTTCGTAACCACCGTTGGTTAGAAATGCGTCATATGCACATGTGCCAAAAACGTCGAGACAATTCTAGAGTCCAGCCTGATGCTCATGCACACGGAATTTATATGTATGTGAGTTCTATTATCCGCAAGCTTAGTTCTGGCAAAATGTTCACATTGTTTCTGATGCAGGAAAAAATCCATGGTGAGCACCTTTTAGCTTTGGTAAGCCGAATCAACAGTCACATATTAAAAAAAAAAAATAATTTTCTACATTATCGAAAAAAACAAACGTTTTGATTTCGAAGCAAAGTAAGAGTTATTATGAATGTAATTAAAGATGTGCTTTTTCAAATAAACATTTATCACTACGTGGAAATAAATCCACTTGAAATATGATTCTTTTTGTGCTAGCTTATTATTACGTAGTAGCTAAGAATATAGCATAGACTAGTTCTTCTTCTGTCTTTTCTCATATTAAGGGATATGGGGTAGAATGAGAGTGTTCAAACAAATTGTCCTCCTCTTTGCCGAGTCCTAAAAACCTCCAGTAAAATGTTGCATTATGCACATGACAAAAATAATACTCTTAATTTGGTAATAAATTGCTTACAAACCCTGAATACGCGACATATTCACACAGTGATCTGTTCAGATTGCACTACTTCTCAAACTGATTGCATTATTTCTCAAATTGATTCAACAATCTCTCAACCTGATTGCTCTACAGCTCAAACTGATTGCACTATTTCTCAAATTGGTTACACTATTTCTGAAACTGATTGCACTATTTCTCAAACTGATTAAATTATTTCACAACCTGACTGCACTGTTTCTCAGAATGATTGCACAATTTCTCAGAATGATTATGTAGTCATGTAACCACACTCAAATTTCCTGACATTGCCAAACCGACCATCTGCACAATCAACCTTTGACAGGAACTATTACTTCAGCACAGAAGTATTAACAACTTCAAGCAGGTTAAATAACACGTGGTCCAGTACAACTATGGAACGATGACTCCACTGAAGCACAAAGTTACCGAACTGCCCGTAAAGCTCCATCCACATCCTATTTATCAGTACCCAATGCTTACAATGATTGGGCTGAAAACAGGTTGTGGACTCAGTTTACCCATCCTCTTGTCTTGCTGTTGCCGCCGCACAGCACAAACTGACTTCATCCTTCATAATTCAGGCCTGTCCACTAGTACATTACGTAGAGATCACTGATCGCTTGATCAAGATGTCTCGAAACATGAATCAAATAAAACATAAAGGGCCATCTACAAAGTATGTACACTCGGGTGGGAGTGGGCAGAAAGGGGGTTGGGGGGGGGGGGGAGCGTGATTTAGGTCATTATTTTAGGAAGTTCGCTGCTCTTAGCATTTAGACCTCACTTTTGTAGTTTATATATATATATTTTTGCTAATGTATTATGTGTTTTTGTGGTAGGGATTTTAAAAAAAAATAAATTTGCCGGGGCAGCGGCCTTGTTAGTCTTCTTCTTCTCGATTTTCAACTGCCAAAGTATCTTTAAACGTGGACAACGTGCACACGGGCCCTCCGAGTTTTTAGTCCTTATCCGAGAAGACAAGGTGCCCGATCATTCCTACCATAGGATCACGGACAGGAATTCCCCCCCCCCCCCCCAAATTCCAACATGCCTGCACCGATCAGGAATCGAACCCGGTACCCTTGGCATCGGAGAGGAGCACCTTGCCTCTAGACCAACGCGTCCACGATGGATAGGGGGTGAGTGTAGTTGCTCCCATAGTATGAAAAGCCTACACGGGGGTAGGCTGAGAAGCTTATGCAGGTTCTTCAAGGATGGTAATCAATTAAACGTTTGGTTTCATTTACCTTTTTTACTTAACAAAATGGGTGTAGGATTACATAAAAATCGAATACAGGCCATGCATGTGATGATACAGTCAGACAGTACGTAGGCCTACGATCACCAGTAAACTGTTATGGTAATGATTTAAAAGTCTGGTTTTATGTACTTTTTATTCAACAGAAGAATTGTAGGGGTCAATGAACATCGAATACGGGCTTTGCATTTAATGTAACAATTAAACAGTCCTTGCAAAATGCCACTATTGTTATGTTTCAGAATATCAAGGCTTCGTAATGAACTTCACCATTCTAATGGCTGCACGCTTGTATGAGTAGGATCGGGGATTGGATCCAAGCGTACGAAAAGAGTACATGTGGGGTAGAGGTAGAGGGGTTAAAAAACTGCCAAAATCGAGCATACATACTTTATGGATGGCCCCTAAGAGTATGGCCTAGCCTATACCTGGAACATGACGGACTGATAAAACTTGTCACGCAGCTCCTTTTTGACATATTGGTTTCATCCCGACTAAGCCTTTTTTTCCATGTAATTTCCTGTGCACGGCGTACGTCTTGTACCTTTCTGAAGGATCACATAGCAGTCTATTCCGGTAAGGATCAAACGCTTGTCACGGCAGTATTGTAATGCTGTCCTAAGCGCGCGCTACAGCTGCTAACGGACGGCATGGGGAATTTTTTTTTCCATCTCTCAGGCCCGGCGCACTAGCCGATTTTGATCGGTCAATTAGTTGGGTGATGACGTCATGAAATTGAGTTTTAATGAGTTTGAGTTTGAGTTTGGGTTTTTCGGGGCGTCGGCTCCGTAACGGCCACTTTATGCCTTTCACGTTTTACTTTCGGTACTTTAGTTAGATTTGGTATTCAGAGCTTCATAAATTTAAATTCACAGACAGAATTGAAAAGTTCTGCATCAACTTGATTACACTGGTAACATTCCCAAAAATTGTTTTGTATAGATCTGAAAGGAATTTTGTAAACATAGTATAAAAGTCTTTAAATCAAGTTGTAGATCTTAGCCTCTTTCAGAAAGGACAAGACACTGTGGATCTACATCCGAAAATTATTGCGTGCACAGCTAACTAGTTGGGTCTTATTAAAACTCATTGTCATGAGGTCATTATCTAACTAGTCGAACCACCAAAACTGGCCAGTACGCATCTAAGCTAGGCTCTAACTTTTTTTCTTTTTTTTTTGTCTTGATAAACGCTAAACTGAGAAGTTCCCAACCTTGGTTCTTGTTTGTTCCAACTCAACGTTTTGCACAACTGAGACATTCGACCGTAAACGTTTGGGGCTTTAGTACTATGATAAGGAGTTATAATAAACTGGAAGTGTGAAACAGCTTTGCTAAGTGCCACAAAGCATTACAAGTGTCAACGTGTACATTTGTTACACCTCTTCTACATACATGTACTAAAAACTCTGCAGTTTTTCAGAAAATGAGGGTAAAACAAACAAGAATTAAAGTCGCGATATATGCACATTTTCTCCGTAACTAAACCTGTGCTACAGAGCAATAACAAGGAACGTTTCTCTTGACTGCCGACGCAGGGACCACGAACACTGACCTGCACTAAGATGATTGACCCTTACTCTCCTCCACCATTCCTCCTCCTGGGAGCCGTGTTAAAAGGTGCATAATAACTAGCGTCGAGACGGTATGTTCACATGGCGTATTCACTGACCACTTTCAACCTTACAGAGAACTTCTGTAAAGGGCCCAAATGGACATGTGTAAATATGACAGGTAGGACAAAATGAAAAAAAGGGGGGGGGGGTAGAGGTGGGAGAGCATAACCAGATCTGATGTCCGTCCTCAGGCTGACCTATATACCTGACATGCCATTGCAAAAGGAGGACTAGCCACATGGTTTGTTCAAGCTAGGGGCGGACATGCGACTTGTTGTTATTCCGCAGCCGAGTCTAATTGCTGGGTTTTTATGTGTACAGAAACGGAAATGGCAACGGAAACGCCAAAAAAAAAAAACAACCTTCAAGTAGTGAACTAGAAAGAATATTTTCATATTATGTACGCAAGAGCCCTTTCCGAACATATGGAAAAACTCTTTCTGCTCTTTACTCGATGGATTTTTTGCCCTTTGCCATTTCAGTGGTCATGAAAACACAGCCTTAAGCTGGGTTTTCATGTGCACAGGAAAAGAAACGTCAAAAACCCTTCTCATAGTGAAACAGACAGGATATTTTCGTTTGTATGGGAACGCCGTTTCAGCGCACATGGAAACACACTTTCTTTCCACTACTTGATGGATTTTTGCCGTTGCCGCTTCCGTAGAAATGAAAACGCAGCCTTAAGCTGGATATTCTTATGTACCAAAATAGAAACAGCAAAGAAAATATATAAAAAAAACAAAAACATCAGGTAGTCAAAAAAAGAGAGAGTGTTTCCGTGTGTACGGAAACGGCATTTCACTGCTCATTAAAACATTCCTTCTATTTACTACTTGAACGGGTTTTGGCGTTTCCGTTTCCGTACACATGAAAATTCAGCTTTGGTCTATATGTTCCCCATTGACGCTGCAATTTGTCCGTGTCTCACATCTCCATTCATTCCTCCAGATTAAAAAAAATAAAAAAAATGTGACGCGACAGCGACGCAGCAAAGTCGCATTTATAAATATATGCGCCTAGCCTTACTGCGCTCTGAAGCGGACACTAAGGCTGTTCTTGCAATGGATAAAAGTTTAAATTTTTAAACAAACTGATGGGTCTTAAAAGATGAAGAAGAGGGTTCCGGACTGCTCTCTCCTCCATTTTTAAAATATAATATTCTAACAATATTTCCCAACATTTATGATTTTGATTTGGGGGAAGAAGTGGAGAGGCGGTGGGTGGGAGTGGATAAGACATCCTGTGGACGTCAGTGGTATCGCGATCTAACAAATCACTTAGAAACAAACTATAGTAATCTCTCGAGTAAATCAACATTTTGCCTTGGTAAATCAAAGCACCATTGCCAAAAGGCAGTGATATATCGTCACTGTCCAAACAAAATGGCCTGAGTCAGATTTAGGCCGAAATTTATTGATCTTCTTGAAATTATGCCGAACATTGCCATGCCAAAGAACAAGAAAAAATGCGCCATCCATAACCGATATAATAACTGAACAACTGATTGAAAAAATATATACACTAATATGGCTGAATGAATAAATAATAGATAAATAAATAAATAAATAATTCCACCTTGGTAAAACAATTCTATTCGCTTTTCTCAACGCTATGAAATGAGATTGCCCGTTAGGTGACGATGTTTTGATTTTATGAAAGCCAGAATTTGAGCCACCAATAGACATTTTCCATGGAAGGACCCCAGTTCTGTCTACGACACCCGGATGTGTTCATCCCGAGAAAGCGGTTGACGGGGACTTCCACAGAACGACACAGTAAGCTTTCGCGATCTAAATCAACATCAGTGGACTGAAGGTTGGTCCCTGTTAATGGTCTCCAGCATGAAATAAAAGCTTCCGTTATTCTGGTTTTACAACCTTGCAGCCAAATGACAGGTAACTGATTATGCATCTGATTTGGTCAGACCTGTCGCTCTGTGCAAAGCGGTCGCCCCCTTAGAATGACAAGGTTCTATCTCCATTTTATGGCTGAACTGAGTTAAGCACTACACACTGCTTCTACGGGCCTTCTCCATTGTGTGTCAAAATATCAAGTAGACTCGGTGTGTAATTTGCCAGTATTACTAAAAAGAAAACAAATTCTTTGCTCTAAAAGCTATGATCACATGAAGCTTCAATCCTCGAGTTCTCGGAAGTTGACGGAAGGGAGTTAAAACCTTCGTCATTCTAAGGGTGATAATAGACGCAGTGCGAATCCTGTGTTCCAAACCTACGTTACTCAGTAACACTAATAATAATGTGTACTACTTGAGCTATCGCTACCACAATATGCATGAATTTCTGTACACGAATTCTCGAAACACTACATCGATATGTATGAAGATCCAATAAATAATGCTATTAATAGGATATATTTTCATGCCGATCACATTAACATTTTATGAGGGTCACTGCCATGACCGTACTAGCAATCGAGTCTGAGTTTTTTTATGAGGATCAGCCATGACATGAGTGAAGGAAACACAATAATGTGTCAAGAAGAGCCCTTTAACTGTCCTCTTTTACAATGGTGGTGGTCCAGCATGTTAGTTAAAAAAATAAAAACTGACCGGTCAACATCAAGACACTTTGGTGATAAAAAATGTAATCTTGCATTACTGAGAAAGATTAAAAGAGCGTAGCTATGTATTTCTGTTCGCCGTGTTAAATGGCTAAATTTATCCGTTGAGTACAGAATACTTTTCACGACTTTAGTTCTTGCTTGTTCCAATTCCACGTTTTGCACAACCGAGAAATTCGACAGCTTTTGCAGCTTTTATAATATGATAAGGGATTAGAATAAATCGAGACAAAAAACAAAAAGGAAAAAAAATGGATAAGTGCCACAACACATTTTCGACAAGTGTCAGAGTGTGTGTTTGTTATACCTCTTCTACATACTTAAAGATTTCCAGTTGTTCAGAAATTAAAGCTAAAACAAACAAGAAAATAAGACCGTAGGACGAGTTTTGTTGTCGTGGAAAGCAAGGCCCATTTACACAATAAAATGAAGCCGTTGAATGTTTTGGAAGTCATATAATAATATCGCATAATATCTAGTAATGGAAAAACAAGCCATTCAGAATGTTCAGTGGGAGTTCTGGGGCAACAGATGAAGCAAATGGGCTATTTATATATAAACATTCTTTATTTTATTTGTCCACAGTTGCTGAGACAATCTCTGAAAAGATTACTATAATGACGTAAGTCTGTGTGCACAGACGTAGGCAAAGTTGATGCATCATAAATATAAATATGTTTAGATGTGTACTCGATTCACATGAAAATACATGATGTGTTACCCATTATCACATGAGCGAAGCACACTTTGTAATGTCTTAAAGGGAGACGGGCAACAGCTGAAGGTGAATTTTATTACTTAAGGAGCCAGCAGGCTGATTTTAACAGATAGGGCTCATACATTCTGAAGAAAAACAGCGTAAAAAGTATGACCTTTGTTGGTTGCTATGGCTAAGGTGGCCATGCTGGATTTTGTTTACACAACCATAATCTTAATTGTAAATAACTTTCTTAATTATGACACATTTCCTGTTGAAGGCATCAAAACTGCCGACACAGAGAGAAGACAACTAGCGATAGAAAAGAGAATGAGGGGGAAACAGCCGGCGCTGCAGAGTCCCTGAAAATGAGTGGCTACAATATGGTGCATCACGTAACTATACTCTGCCAAAACTGCAACGCCTATGGTGATGGATTTCAATGAAGTTTTTACATGGAACCTCTTGAGTCCCATTCAAAACCGGGTCCCAGAGTACCAGAAGTATGGACTGCTTGTTTCGTCAGATGCTTAACGGTTAATTAATAGTAGAAAACAAGATTTTGGGGAAAAACCCAGCTAGTTGAATGTAGGTCAGCCATAAAAAAGAGTGTGAGTGGAGAAGGTGAGGCAAACAACTGGCCATGAGTAAAGGCTGTAAAGCTCAGACTATTCATAGTTATGTACGAAACGCAATGTTTGCTTCACTTAAGAGCAAGGTTAAGGTCACAGAATTTGGGAATTTTTGGTAAAATTGGTGAAGCCTATTCGTTATAAAATATGAGAAACCCACTTCACCATCCGCCCACATCATCATGAAAATCCAAAAATGGTTAACGCAATGACACGATCAGATTGTCTATAAATAAACTCACACGTAGTTCAAGTTCGTGCTGACTAGAGGCTTGATTGCTGCCACTTGGAGGAAATGGGGTTATCCTCACTTGACAGCAGCTGTCAGGGCACTCTGAACTACTGCCTCACCTATTCTTTTCCACTTACCGATTGGAGAGGATCGTCCGTATTGGTAGACTACCATTTCATAGCTGGTGCACAGTTTGAGGACAATGGACAGTTTTATTGAGAACACCCGTCAGTAAATGGACTATTAATTGCCTTCCGCAGACCTCGACTGATTGTGTCTCTTTGTAATGCAAAACACAGGTATAAAAGATCGGAATGTTGATGCTGACGGTTGTCCTAACTCTTCTAAATAACCGTTGACACTGTAAACTCCTTCGGCTTCATTCTCTCCCTCATTCTCTGTTTCTCTCTCTCTCTCTCTCTCTCTCTTCGTGTGGGTATGTGTGTGGTGTCTCTCTCTGTCTTTCTCTTTAGCTTCCCCCCTTTCTCTCACTCTAATTTCCAATATTTCTAATCACATGCAAACGTACGTTTTTATCGTTAATTAAAAGTTGAATCTTCATTGTGAAGTATATATTTGGAAAACCGTCGTTTGTTTCAGTTTGAAAATGCATGAACCTGGAAAGTGCACATCATCATCATCATCATCATCATCACCATCATCAGTTGCCTTGTCTGGAACAAACATTAGTGATCATGGCTCTCCACTCGGATCTGTCATCAGCCAACCTCAAGAAGAAGTTGTTGTTGTGGCGTTTATTTGTTGTCCATGAATTAAGACTTTCAATGAAAGTTTTTCTCTGTCTACCCCTGTTTTTCCTGCCTTCGATCTTCCCTGTGACTGCTAGATGTTCGAGGCTCCTGAAGTGACAGATGTGCCCTAGAAATTTCAGTTGCCTCTGTCACATCATCATTATTAATAAACTGAGGCAGTAGAGAAAGTTTCATAATCTTTTGGTAGTGAAGTCACGAATTTTAGCTCCTTACATGTTCGCCCAGTGGCTCTGTTATAATGATACCATAAGAGTCTGTCGGTAGAAATGTGAGAGTGTAAGTGTGATATAAGAGAGAGAGAGATAGGAGGAAAGAAAGAGGGAGAGAGAGAGAGGGGGGGGGAGAGAGAGAGAGAGAGAGAGAGAGAGAGAGAGAGAGAGAGAGAGAGAGAGAGAGAGAGAGAGAGAGAGAGCATTAGTCAGTTTCAAGTATCAATCGATGTATTGTCGCCTTTTGTTTTTGTTCCATCAAGGTAAATATTTCGTCTGAAGTAAACAAGAATTCTGATTCTGAGTAAAGGAACAACTGGCTTTTTGTTTTTGCTGGAACAAGACCGATTTTTTTGTCTGAAGTAAAATAAGAGTTCTGCTCCTGTGTGAAGAGATCATGTAATTAAAACAAACATAAACCATAAAATAAAATTTCGACAGGAAACAAAACTCACAGTAAGATGGAAAATCATGTTTATTTTTGTATATTTGAGTCACTGCAAAATAAGAACAGCCCAAATCTACCTGTGTTTGTACCCTGTTATGAACTGTCAATTAAATTGTGACCAATAATGGTATCTTAGAGGTTTAAAACACATCATTTCATGAAGATAAATAATTTACTATTCAATTTTGGGCAATAAAAATGCAAAGATCGTTGTTTTTTCACATTAAATCAGTTTATTTTCTTTTCGAGGGTTTTTGTTGTCCGTGTGTGCACACTGTTATTTCGTGGATCTATTTAGATAATTACATGCTGTAAAAGTGCATGTGGCTGTTCCAACAGTCGCATCTTCACCAATAGTAAAGAAATTAGGCTGAAAATCGGTATTGGCGTGGGCTAAGGCGCATTATGGTCGATATTAATGAGTTTGCGTCCGACTTTTCGTGTGCACACTGACAAAAACAATGGCCATTGTTAAATCAAGGGCACTAATTCTAATAAACTGAAACAAAAGAAAGAAATGTGTACACATGACATGTCACACAACTTCGATGTGACGAACAACTTTCCTTCATTGAGTAGGCCTAGTATTCAGTTTTGCACATTTAAATAGCTATAAGCAGTTTAAAAACTATACTTTGGTAGGTAGATTTGGGCTGTTCTTATTTTGCAATGAGTCATTTTCCACATTTTTGTTTGTTTTTTGAAAAGCTTTGGCCTACTTTTATTAATAACTGCCAAGTCTTTGATCAGACCCGCAAAACTAATCTTAGGTAACACATCAGAAATCTGCTTCTATACATAGTAGAGATAAAGCATCGCGGAATTTTTTTTTATACATATAATTTTTTTTTTAAAGTGAGGCGTATCCATCAGCATTTTTTTCTTCATTTCTTGAGGGCGGGGTGGGGTGGCGATGGGGGCTTTTTGTGGACCCTAGTTCAGATGCACTAATTGCAGTTTTGCACCATACGGTCCATGGTAAATGTAAATGAAAAATTTCTGTGGTGCCACCTTCGGTCCATGTCTTAAGCGCGTGCTTAGTTTGGTTAATGGTTAATCTAACCCTGCATTTCCGTGCATGGGTAGAATTTGGCTACAAACGGCCGGTCTGTTCCGTCTGTTGGTTTGACCCCATGATTACAATGAGTTTTCCCTGGAGAACGTTCAATTCGGTGAGCTTTGCCTGAGCAACGAGAACAGCTTCGTGTACCACACCAGTGTGCATGGGTCAGAAAAGGATAAAATATTGGTAGCGTGGCTTTATAGACCCTATCTGGGAGAGGCGCGGGGGGGGGGGGGGGAGAGAAAGAGAATGAAAGATGGAGGGAAGGGGGGGAGGGGGAGGGGGATTGTTATGTTTGTAAGAAAGAATACAGCTGGCAGGCGGATAGTTGGTGGGCGCTTGTGTCAGGGTCTCATTCGGTCCTGTTGTTCTGTCACATTTTGTCCATCATCTTGCTGGTTTCTAGCACAACGTGACCGTTATCAGGTCAACGTGATTCCTCCAAACACGTAACTCAAACTCAAACCGCCAGCAGTCCGAAAAAACCCGCGGCAGAAACACAGGACTTTCCCAGTGCCAACAATACGGTTGATGTCCAAACTTAAGGCTGTCACAGACAGTTAGGCATCTGTCAGCATCGTGACCGTACCTATTAAGTGTCTTGAACAGGCTGCCTGTCCCCTTTTGACAGCCTCATCATCTGTTTGAACTAACAGTGAACCTAGACCGCTAAATAATGCGCACTTCAAGTCAAATAATTTTTATATTGCGTCCTGTCCATCACTATACTTACAACTTAACTTAGTTATCTCTGTCCAGACGTGGGCAACCTTCGGCCTACCAAGAAATTGAATTTGGCCGTCCCTACCCCCCCCCCCTTTCCCGAGGTTGACTGAAAACCACATTGCCCACCGGTCACTGAGTTATAAAAAATCCCCCCCCCCCCCCCCGCCCAAATCCAAATCAAAATGGACATTTTTCCTTCAAAATTAACATCCAAATAAATAACGTTATACTTTCTGGAAGAGTTTTCATACCGCCACACGGCAACTTTTACACAGGACAGCAAACGATTATATTATTATTGTACGCCTGGGAGGGCCTCACTAAGGCCTGGTCAAGTAGGTCTTAACACAACAAAAAATTGCAACATACCCCTAACACCACATTGCAACTTACACCTAACAACACACCAGCAACCATTATAATTGCTGTGCGCTTCACACTGCAGTGGAAAATTCAAACTAATTTAATCCTAATAAAATCAAGCTAGTTGTGTGTGTTTTGAGCTCCTGATAATCATGCTTTTTGAATTTCTCAAATATCTTAATTCATTCAAAAGTTATAAGATTTTTTCATATCTAATTCGCCTAAAAAATTGGGCCCATTTTTAACAATGTGTTTTGTGACAGAAGAGTCTAAAAGGCGCATACTTTTTGTCATAATTTTGTTAAAAATGTACATAATTTTATGTAATATACATCATTTTCTTCAAGATTTTCTGCAAAATTCAAAAATCAAGGAGATTTTAAAGTATCTTTTCAAATAGGGGATTTATTCATGATAAAGCACGATAAACAGAACAAATTTCAATAAAAAGTAGAGACAAAGTTTTATTTTTCCATAACTTCATTAAAAATCAAAATTGTTTCTGTTTACATTTGATGGATTTAATGATAACTGTGCTGTCTCTTGTGTAATTAATCTTAATTTCATGGGATAAAAACTGCACAAATTCCTTGAAAATGCCAAAGTTTTTCAATACTTCATTAACATTCAGCGTTATCAATAATATCATGTAAAACATCATTTCTTGTCCTGTTGCATTTATAACATAATAAATCACACACAGAACAGAAGAAAATAAAAGAATAGACAGTTGAAATCATCATAAAATTAAAAAAACAAATTTCTTATGCACTCATTAAGATAAGAAAATGTTAAACATCGATATGTTAGCCGAGAAAACCTAATCATGAAAAAATTTAACTTCAAGCAATACGATATCAAGTGATTAAAAGCAGCCAAAAAAGGGCAAAAACCCTTAATAGAACACAGAGTATGCTAATGTTTTCAAATGCAAAATAAAATTATAAAATTAATTCATCTGGAATAACACCATTGGGGGGGGGGGGAGGCGCGGGGCCGGGGGGGGGGGGGGAGCTATTGAATGAAAACAAAGCAGACCTGTGCACACAAAAATATGATATGATTAATACCAAGGCCTACATTACAAAAGACATTAAAATTCTATACATTAAAATTCACGGAGTGCTTCTAACCTATCTAGATCTAGACCAATCTTCATCAAGATCTTGATCTAGATCTAGATGTAGTAAACAGTGAAACTAAAGGAAAGGGCAATAATTCCACACAAAAATCTGAAGATAATATTTATTTTATTAAAACCTGAATATATATTTGAAACACAATCCTACAAGACCACTAAAAGTAGTAAAAGAAACACACAAGCCTGTCACTAATTCATTACTACACTCAGTAGTAATGGGTATAATGCGAACCCGAAACCCGCCGATGCTTCCCCGGTAACAGGTATTCGATATATGAAAATAGTGATTATTTAGGGAAAACATCAGTAGGCTTTGGACTGCATTAATTCCAATTGTTTTACTTTCACACTGTGTATGAATGGATCAAATTTGACCAATAGAAGTTTGAAAAAAACAAGCCGCATAGTTTTCGAAAACTTAAAATATAAAACTTAACCATTTTATGACGTAAAATATCTCTCGATCTACTGGGGATATCGAAAATCCGATTTCACCATCTTGAAGCTCGTCTTCTTATTGTTAAAAACTCGTACCGGAAGTTGATTTCCCGCCACGGCAACGAAACAAAATTTGCGTGTGTTTGTGATCACTGATTCGCAATGCCGCGCGCACGCTCACAAATTTCAACCGGGCTTTCAGCCGCGCCTGGGCGGCTGGCGGTGCGGCGTCACTGCAGTCCCCCTCAGGGGAATCTAGCAGGGTTGCCAACTTAGCGACTTTGTAGCTAGATCTGGATCTTTTTGAAATTTTCTAGCGACATTTTGGAGCGATTTGCGCCAAATCTGGAGAGTTTCACTGAAGTCTAGCGCCAAATCTGGATACTTTTGGACTTTTTTCATGTCGAGCCTTAATAAGAATAAATAACACTGGTCAACAAATTTTGAGAATTTGTCTGCTTCTGAAATGAACCTGCTGACCAGTGTAATCATAACAACAAGGTCACAGAAACTGTAAATAGCAACAAGGATTAAGTAATAAAATTTCATTGATTTATTATACGAAACGGGTCAGGCTTGAAAACCTGGCTCACGACAAAGTTTCAAAAAGTTGGTTGCTGCCAGTACGTTAAAGTTAAAAAAAAATTGTATAGCATATTTTGTATAATGCATTTTTATTGGTCATCAGTCGGCATGTTCAGGAAAATATGTATTTGCATCAAATTCCTGCTGTGGGGGGATATACAAGCGATTAGCAATAACTAGTGATTTTCCATGGGAGGTTTAGCGACATTTTAGCTACTTTTAGGGATGATCCTGGCGACATTTAAAAATCTGGGTTGGCAACCCTGGAATCTAGTCTGGCCAAGTAGGCCTGAACACAACAACAAATAATTGCAACATACACTTAACACCACACTGCAACTTACAGTTAACAACACATGACAGGTTTTTTAGAGAACAGCAACGATTATAATTACTGTGCGCCAAGAGTACCAGTGTATTCTAAACGTCAAGTACACACAACATAACATTGCAACATACACCTGACACCACATGGTAGGTTTTACACAGAACAACAACGATTGTACTAACTCGGCGCCCAAGTGGGCCCCACTAGAGTACTGTAAGTCTGGTCAAGTACATGCAACAACACATTGCAAGATCCAACTAACACCGTATGGCAGGCTTCACAGAAAACAGCAAAGATTGTATTGCGACCCGCAGCTAATAAAGCCTGCCTTGATGGTCAGGAACGAACAAGTAAATGCACGGGCGCTGGTTCTAACAGCGTTGTAGTGATACAATGTAATGGTACAGCTACTAGTTCTACACGTAAAAAATAGCAGCAACAGCGGAAAAAGTCATTTTTCACCTTGGCACAAATGGGATACGAAGGCAATGGACATTTTCATTGATGGATTTGCATTGCTGTGACTGAAATGGAAGGGTCATGGGGATGATGGCTATGTCGTGTTTAGGTCTTCATTTTAGGAGTTTCGCTGCCCTTGGCATTTACATCTCACTTTTTCTTATTTTTATTTTTTGTTGTCATGGTAGGGATTAGTGTTTTAGAATTTTTGTGCGGCCAGCTCTTCACGATTTCCAGCTGCCAAGGTATCTTTAACGTGCGCAACGTGCAAACGGGCCCTCCGAATTTTTGGTTCTCATCCGAGAAGAATAGGTGCTCGATCGTACCTACCATAGGATTAGAGACAGGAAAATTTGAGAAAAATCCAAGAATTCCAACATGCCTGCACCGACCGGGATTCCAACCCTGTACTTTCGGCATGAGAGGCGAGCACCTTGCCCTTAGACCAGATGATGGCTAAGTCGGTGCTGACACTAGTGACACCCTGTTATAAACCTATTTTTATCATGACAGAAATAGAAAAACTGCATTTATTTTCGTATGTAAACTGAAAATAACTATACAATCATGGGCATAAATGTTTCAGTGGTAAAATCAGCTTTTCAAAGAGATGAATTTACTTAGTAAATACATCCGTTCAGTGTAAGAGGCGAGTATCTGCGCATTTTCAGATAAACACTTCTTAAACTGAACCGACGAACACTGAACTATGTGATACCGTTGGCCATTCTAAATTGCTATTTAATATAAAGGGAAGTGAATTAAAATTAAGAAAAACTTTCCCCTAGTTATATTACATACTAGGCCATAAATATTGCACTATTTACCATGTCTCACAAGGAGGGTCACTTACTGACCCCGGCATGGCACAGCCAGCCAATGGCATACAAGAAGTGCAATCCATAGTTTCTATGTAAATCCGGGAAGACCTTATCATACCAAGCCCGGTCAGCCACAGTCAGCTTCTGTCACTATTTCTTGGGTGTATATTTTGCTGGCAGCAACTGACAAGCCCTCACATGGAACCCTCAAGGGAAAAGGAAAAGAGGCTGGCCGAAAAACACCTGGCGCCGGGACACGGAGGCAGACACCAAGAAGATGGGTCACACCTGGGGACAGCTGGAACGACTGGCCCAGGACCGGGTTGCCTGGAGAGCTCTTGTTGGCGGCCTATGTCCCAGGAGGTATCACAGGCGGAAGTGAAGTGAAGTGAACTGACTGTGTGTGTGACATTCCGGTCTTAGTATGAGGAGAACATCATTGTCTCTGGAATTGGCGCACCACAGCCAGGCGCAGGCCACACGAGAACCTACCACAGAACGGCGTCCATCCCTGGGACACAGACTGAGTTCCGATGCCGGTCTGCCCGCGATTCTGTGAATCCATACTGGGATTCTGGAGCCATTTCCACACCCATAGATAGTTGCACAGCTACGTCCTTCTTGACCCACCACCCCCACCCCCCCCCCTCCCCCCACGCCTCCCGCCCCCGAGAGACTTCTGGTACTACTTCTAATTTGTCTTATTGGAGGTTTTGATCACTCTTTTAGTTATAATTAGTTTATGTACATATGGGAAAAACGTATTTTCATGAATCAAGTTTGCCCAAATGATCACCATTATGAGACCAAAAAAAAAAAAAAAACACGAATGGAGAGAAAAGGGAGATTCCTTGCAAGGGGAAGTAACTGATAGTCAGGGTGAAAAATTTAATATTCATGGTTTATCTCCTTTAAATGACAAGCTGGAAAACGGATAGGGGCTGATTTTTAGACAAAAAAGAAAGAAAATTTTTTTAATTCTTTGCCCTACATTTATTTTTAAGGCGGGTTGATTCCCGGTCTATTTTTAGTTTCAATATTTTAACCCAAGCAGGGTCAAAGTTGTTCTGCACTGTGTCATGGCGGGTGGAAAATGATCAATGGGACAGCAACGTCTTGCCGATCAAAGTTAATAATAACTGTCCAACCTAAACCTTAAGACCTAATCTTAATCCTACCATTAACTGTAGCCTGGAGACAAAAGGATAGGGGGGGGGGTGTAATGGTGGTGTTAGGTGTGAAAAGATGACACATGAAACAAAAATTTGAAAAAGAACGAAATAGGAAGGGAATTGGCAAACGAAACAAGCGATAAGGGGAAACCCGGGAGGGAAAATGGAGAAAATGGGTCAGGAGAGATAGTCTAATACTGGAGCAACTGGAGGGGGGGGAGGCGTGAGAAACACTGAGTACCCTTACCAGAACGATGATTAAATGTACTAGTTGGCCGGGTGACTCGGGGAATACAAAAATGTGATTTTAAAGATTATTTCGATCAGCAGTGTGTAAATTAAGGTACAGAATGAAATTTCCTGTCACACTTTTTACTCCTACTCCAAGAAAATGCGCCTTTTTTTTCAGCTCAAAATGTCAGAACACTTTTTTCTCTTTAAAATCACAACGAAAATGTTAAAAATGCAGCGAAACTTCAAGACCTTTTAAAATGTGCGCTCAGATACTTTAGGTCTTTCTATTCGTAATATGATATTTTATAGCATTTAAGGCTCAGCTGTTGAAAAGCCTTTTATTGGATGATTTTATGATCTGGTGCACCATGAAAAAAGAGGGTGTGTGTGTGTGGAGGAAGGGGGGGGGGTCTATCTGCGACATTCAAGTCATGACATGAAGTAACGCTTGACTCTCCTTAAAGCCTGATCACTTTCTGAGAAAGAGCATTAAACACACAGCAGTTGCGTTCTTTATCACATAGTTGTGTTCAGCAACGCACAGTCACAAAAGCCATGCAGCTTTTTTCTCTTCTTTTAGGTTTTTGAATATCTTTGGACGCGGTGGTTTGACATGAAACCAGCGACGCCGTGACATTATTTTGATGTCGAGTATCCGGTGTGCATGGGTGTACCCTAGCAGAGAATGCCGGTGGGACGGAGATTCTCTGCTTGATATGGAGATAGCTACACATTTTTTTCGTTAACTTCTGACCATCGTTTTGTTCATCGTTAAAAAATGTCACTGTGATTTCACCAGTACAAAAAAGCTTCATTTATTTTTATTCAAATGTCCCGAAAGGGGTTACTATAAAATATGCTAAAATTTATGGCATTGTTAAGTTTTGATATCATTTATGTTGGTTTTTTTTTACAGAAAACTCAAGGTATTCTGTGTGGCAAACTTACCCTACTATTAATAATATTCATGGCCAAGTGAAAAAACATCGGTCTTGATCACCAGTAAATAATTGTTGCATATAAATAGCAGAAAATGACGTATTATCGAGGATTTAGTTGTCCCCAAGTTTGTCTCTTTCTCTCTCTCTAGCTCTCTCATTCCTCATCAAACACAACAGGCAGCAAATAAACCAACAGGATAAATACTATCTCCTGAACAGAGAGGATCAAGCGATATTGTTCAGTCTAAGAACTGGTCACAGTACGCTCCACCACCATCACGTTCACCAAGTTTAAAATATGAACATATATGTGAGTGCAGCCAGTCTCCTCAAAACACGGAGCATATATTATAGAACTGCACACTCTTCTCAGCACTACGAGAAACATATTGGCCCAAACCCACCGACCTGAATGTCAAACTCTATGGTGCTCTGCCAGAACTGCAGAAAACCGTAGATTTTCTTAAAGGAACAAATCTGCAGATTTAGGTTTGGTGAACGAAAGAAGAAGAGGAAGATTCTCTTTTTCGCTCTCTAGCACTTTCTCTCTCTGGCATTCTGTCTGTCTGTCTGTCTGTCTGTCTCTCTCTCTCTCTCTCTCTGTCTTTCTGGGTCGCTGTGACCATATTTTGCTCGTTTCTTACTTTTGCTCCGCATCCCATGCCCACAGTGTTGGGAGAGTGCACCAGAATACCTAGGAAATACGCACATGTGAATAATTTCCATATTATTTAATGGTTTGTTCTTTGAAAAAACGATTAGCTCCATAAAAAGACAAACTAATATTAATTATCAAGCCGGCAAATGCTTCGATTATCATTCCCATGTTAAATTCTGTCTGTGGACCATGTTTCAGCTCTCTCAAATCACAAATCAAAAACCCCTGTCGTCCCTGCCGCCATCACTGCCAGGGCCGTCTTAATGCATGGGCACACTCCTGGACAGATGCCCCGGAGCTCTAAGGGTTTAGGAGACCCCATGCATGCAAATTTACACTTTTGAAACGGGAAAGAAAGTCCTTTTGCTTTGCCTAGGGATCCATAACGATGTTAAGACGGCCCTGATCATTTCTCATCGTTGCTCCGCCTCCGTTGTTAATCTTCATGTGTTATCGCGTTCAGGGACTCGCCCTCCTGCCACTTTGAAATGAATATAAAATGCCTGTTGCAACTTGTTATCCCACGGCAAGCACTTTCAAGTACGTTAGAGGTCTCATGCACCCAGTACGTTGCTTTATAGCTTTATCACTTTGTTTTCTCTACAAAGTTTGAGAGTAGTCTGAACTTGATCAGCCACAACAATTCTTTACAACCAAAACAGCTTTTTTGGCAAAACCGCCGTTGAAGAAAGTCCTACATACAAAAGGACCTTGAATTATCTGAACGAAAAAGATCTGTATAAACAGGATGTAGCAAAAATGACAGCGAAATATAAGCCCCCTCCCTCCCCGTTCTCTAACCCTCCTTTCCCAAAAAGGGAATTGCAATCTAATTTGTTAGTTTTAGAATGGAAGGAAAGTCGGGTGGGAAAAGGTCAAGAAGAAGAAGAGAAAAAGTTAGGGGGCGAGGGAAAATAAGCGAAATGTGGCGGAGGTATAGGAAAATAGACCACTTTTAGAGGGAAATTTCCGTGCCCAAATAAGGCACCGCCGTTATAAACGAATGGCTGCTTGTAATGAAGTGAACAATGAGAAACTGCTGTTTTGGCCAGATGGCCACATTTATCCGAAAAGTTATTGTGATTGATTATGTGAATGAGAAGCTGACAGCTCGTTTGTTTTTTGCTGAGATCAACCAGAACTTTCCCTGGCTACGTTACCGCATACGTTACCATAAAAACTAAGCCTGTGCCTAAATAATATTTATGGGAAAAACAGAACAAATGTGTCGGTACGCATGTGTCCTTAGAAGACAAATGATGACCGATTAAAGAAGAAACGTAAATAGTAGAACATTTCCAAACCCGCCGTAATAATAATAAAACATCAATTTTCTCGCAAAAAAAAATGCATGAAATATACAATTCTTTAAAGGTTTGTCGTAAAAAAAAAAAAAACAGAACTCAGACATAATAATGACGAAATATATCGTTTTACATTATAAATATGGCAGTGGCTACCGTTTACGGCAGATTACGCTCATACCCCAATATTAAAAAAAACATAAGAAAGAAAGCGCTGCTGTACGAACGGGAGTAATGTCGAACAAAGAAAAATGGTGAGTTGTGTTCACCGGCTGCCGTAACCGTAGCCACGGCGTATAAATATTAGACACTCTGGCTTAAAAAAAAAACAACAACAGCAAAACCAAAAACCTTGCACCTGCACCCACTAGGAAAACTGAAGACGTGGGGTTGCATGTGACTGAAGTGGCAATTACATTGTAATGGCGTGTCGTTTTTCAGGAGACTTGAATTCTTGGAAACCTCCACGATAACATGATAGCAGCGGCCCTCTGATGACACATTGCACTTGGCGATACATGTACAAAATCTTTGTTTGCACAAGCATAGTGCGTGCGTGGACATTTGTGTGCCTGTGTGTGTTTGTATGTGTGTACTATAAGGATAGTTTGTAGTGGAGGTGGGGGGACATTTTATGTAAGTTTCGTTTGCCTCGCACAGAAGTTACCTGGCTGTTCACCCCACCTTTGGAATATAAACAGTTAAAAATATTATCAGTGCAGTCTGAAAAGCCTTGGACTTCTATAACGACATCGTCGGGTTTTTCCATATTGCTGTACGCTTGTAGTTGCCTTCTTGCCTTTTCGAGAAAATGAGGATTGAATTTTTGGAAAGCTCTATAAAATCAGGGCCAAAACGCACACAAGACTGCAATAAGAAACACATTAATTCCGAAAAGTTTTTAATTACATGAGAAACAAGTATCTTCAAAAGTTTTTAGCCAATTGGAATGACCCTTATACATAATAAAATTAGCAGTGAGAAAACCACTTTCAGGACAAAACCTCATAATCGGCAAAATGTCGCATTCAACAATATGGCAAATACCCCTCGACATGATAAAGTATCAATGAGGAAGCCAACACGGGGCGTTATTTTGTACTTTGCACTGCGTAATTAAAAAAAAAAGAAGATATTTAAGATACAAAAGAGGAAGAGAGGATACAATCCACCTCGGAACAAAGCCATTTCTACACAAAATTGTCCAAAGTGTGAATTGCATTACCATGACTTAAATCTTTCAGATATTCATGCCTTCTGACCTTTTCAGTCTCATCGTCTTTCCACTATTCTGCCTTTCCTGTTCTTTCTGATATTCGTCACATCTTTAATTCACCAAGTGTAAAAATGAGAAAAACAGCTCTTTCTATGCGCTACATTTAATCATTTTTGCTTTTTTTAAAGACGCCAAACAGAAAACACGTGAAAGGTTTGTGCCTGCTAGTCTCTTGTGTACAGTAATATTACTCCACAACTGGCACAAAGTACGTTTTCTTTGCACATTACCCATAACGTAATTATTTTGACAGTTTTATGGACCACAAGCTTGGACCCCCCCCTCCCCCCTCCCTTCCCTCTCCCGCCAACCACTGCCCCGCCCGCCACCCTCTACCCTCTGTGTAGCTATCTCTACGAACCGAAATAATTGGCAAAGCAGTTTGAATTTGGGTTTTACGGCGCGTTAGCACGGCAACGGCCACTTTGCGACCCTTACGGTTGCAAAGCTGTAGGCCTTCGGCGGGGGGAGGGAGGACTCTTGAGAAGATAGGCTTTTCAGTTGTGGTAATGAATTAACGAGGCTGGTTTCATTTACTTCCTTTTTGAGCAAACACATTGTAGGAAAATGATGTAAAAACATTATAGGCTATATGTAATGAAACAGTCAAACAGTCCATACAAAATGGCGCTTGAACGTTTTTAAACATCAAGGTCTTATCATGGACATTCACCATCCCAGTGGTCATGCACTCGTGTAGGGGAAGAGGGACGGGAGAAGGGTAGCCAAGCGTATGGAAGCGTACCGAGGACGGGCGCGAATTTACTAAAATCCAGGGAACGTAGTGTAAGGCTGTCCTTTTATCAGATGGGGCAGCACATGGAGATTATTTTGATGTCACTGTTTTACAGAAGGTGTGGCCCTTGCGTCCACAGAGCTGTATGGGCTTCATTTCAGTGCACTGGTTTAAATTATGACCATTATTCAGAATGATACATGAAACTCAGTGGCATCCTCTTTGACCTACAAAGCAACAACACCAGACTATTGCGATACGGATCAATCTTTGATCCTGCATTTTTCAGTCCACACAGCGTAACGCTACAAGAACCTAGTGTCGGATCAAGGCATGGGCTTCACGGGCTTCAACCCAGGGGCCTCCGCCAGCTGAGGGCCTTCAGACTCTAAGTAAAATTATATATAATATGAAACCCCCATTAAATTTTTTACTGCAGGTCGTTCCCCTTGAAGCTATCTTGCCGGGCCTAATGCTGACATTGTGTTATAGAAGTTGAATAAACAGTTTTCAATAATCCGAAATTCGTGCGTTTATTAGGTATAGCTGGGTGCCCCACAGTATCTGTAGTGCAGGGGAATAAAATCATAATCCGGCCCCGCAAGAACCTGCTAGAGTAGTACATTACATTGCCTCTGTGTGAAAAAGCTATTTCATCGTGCAAGGGAACTGTGGGTGGCTTTTGACTCCTACGCCTTCAGGTCTTTCTGTGCACAATATATTTTTTTAATTTATGGCTCACCCGGTCAAGAAGCCTTTCATGATTACACTGGAGGCTTTATTACCTTCATAATACAATGCACCACGAAAAAAAAAGGATTTGTGTGTGTGATCCATTTACGACCACAAGACATGACATGAAGCCCCTATGGAGCCGTGTGAAAGGCTCCAGTGAAAACGCCAGCCCAAAGTTTGCGAGGACCCGCATCCGCGCCGTGCTGAAGAAGAGAAGTATACACCCCAAGGTTGCGTCCTATACCACACACTTGTGTTCAGCTAGGCACAAAAAAGTGAACTCGAAAACAGCCCAAAAGCAATTTATGATATCCTTAGGTCTAGGGCCCTCAGGGATTGAAGTGACATGAACCACACCGCGATATCAGTATGTTGTGTTGCATGGCCGTATCGGAGCAAAGCCTGGCGTTGGGGCTGAAATTCCCCGCGTGATCTGAAGACAAGTGTTCAGTTTTTTTTTTGCTTATTTCTGACCATTGCTTTCTTTAGCTTTATTATTATATAAAAATATACATCTATATATATATAAACATTATAGTTTCTGCAGAAATAAACAGCTCGCCCCTTAATAAATCCGTGAATCCAAATTTGGCAAGGTTTTCCAAATTATTTTGTCTTAACTAGTAAAACATATTTTCAATTAAATTGCAAGAATGCGAGGAGTTCGCTTCACAACCTTTAATTAAAATTGGTAGCAGATGAGTTGCAAGTGCGCTGGGGGTTTTACCCTGAATTGGAAATTTAATGTCATTCGTAAAAGTGCACATTTCTTCTAAAATACTGCGATTTTTTTTTTCGGATATCATATTACATTGTGTCATATTATGCTATATTATATTATATTATATTATATTATATTGTATTGTATTGTATTGTATTGTATTGTATTGTATTGTATTGTATTGTATTGTATTACAGTATATCATATTATATTACATTATATTATACTTATTATATTATATTATATTACATTACATTATATTAGGTACAAAACTCCCACGTTTCGCTCTCGTAAGAGTTTTCCTTTTCCCTTGGCGTTTCCCTACAAAATTTGTGCTTTTCGTTGTGTAGACGAATCAAATGTTCAGGCCCTCTCAGTACTTACTATCACTTTCCTATAAAATATAAAAACAATTTACACATAAATGTGTAACATTTGAACTGACAACACTGGTTTATTAGTGACTGAAATTTGTTTTCGAACATGCATGCAAAAAAAAAAATGATTTTCCTCGTGGGGGGGGGGGGGGGGTGGCATAACGGCGGAATGACAAGATACAGTTTTGGTCCCGCTGCCTATGGGGACGCTATGCCCAATGCAATCTTTCTCGACTCCCTATGCCCGCCACAGACTGTCTCGGATAGGCGCACCAGAATACCTATGAAATTTATCAAATACATGTCGAGCGTCTGCTTATGAGAAGCTCTAAATTAAATGGTTTGTTCTTTGAAAAAAACGATTAGGCCTGTAAAGAGCCAAACTAACTAATAGTAATGGGCAAGCTGACAGATGCTTCGATCATTATTCCCATCAGATTCTCTCTGTGGACCATGTTTCAGCTCCCCCAGATCAACTATTTTAGTGTATCGAACAGACAACAACAAAATGATACATAACTTCAAAGCGTGTAGCAGAAAGGGCGGTAGGACAGTGGAGGGGAAAGGGACAGAGAACGAATAAAAGTAGGCAAAGAAAAGCAACTCGTGTCTGCCTCTGTGTCCCTCTCTCGTTGTTCATAGAGGGGGAGGCCTCTGTAAAATTTCAAATGAAATAGCATAATCGTTGCATGCCGTCTTGCCACTTGAAATGTATATTAAACGCTTGTTGACACGTGTTATCCCACGGCAAAGCAACTTCACACACGACAGGGTTTTGTGCACTCAGTGCTGAGACTAACTTACTTGGTGGGTTAAGATTATCGCGTTTCCCATATAAGGCCTGAAGGCAATCCAAACTTAATCAGCCGCACAGAGGACACAGTCCTATAGAATCAAAACAGCTCTTTGCAAAACCACGGAAGCAATCTTTCATATAAAAGTGCCTTAAATTATCTGAATGAAAAAGCAATGTATAAATAGGCAGCAGAGAATGTCACCGAACTATAAGCCTCTAACCCTCCCTTCCGAAAGGGAATTAGTAACTTGAAAGGCCATCGTAAACAAAACGCATTTTTTAAAAAGGGAAACAGCAAAAGCCTTTGAAAAAAAGATTAATGCATTTAATTCTCGGGTAAATATGTACATAATGAAAATGAGTGAACACAATATGGTGTACAGGGTGACCCTAATGTCTGGACACTCAGGAAATCTCATTAACTATTTTTTTTTACCTCCACAGATTAAATATGTCGAAAGAAGGTGGAATTAGTTGATAAGGATTCTGAGATTTCTGATTGCTTTTGCCTTTTAAAAAAAATTAAATTTAGTGATATGTTCTATTTTATATGTATTTCTTGAAAATACACTGTATACATTGTGTCTATGTGTCCAGTCTTTAGGAAAAACAAGAAGAAATAATGTGGGAGGAAGAAGGGGACAACATACAACTGTTACAGTTGTTGAAATACTCAGAGACGAAAACGGTAGTAAAACGAAGAACTAAAATTTAGGCTTAATTAAAACAACGTTATTATCTGAGAAGGTCAGTCGCCATTGCGGTCATCCTTGCAGTCGTCCTTGGAGTCGTCCTTCAATGTTAAGGGAATTCCACTGGCACGTTCGTCATGTGGTGTTTTGCGTCTCCTTGTCCTACCTTTGGATAAATGAAAATGAATTCTTCAGCTCCCACAGGCTTTCAATGTGCAATAAAAATAGCGGTGCACCAGTTTTTCGCGCACATTTTCTTTTTCTGCCTGTTTTTTTAGTGCAGTCAGTAGCCCAAAATCAATCCGTTTTCAGAGCACCATAATATTTCACTGTGTAAGTGTTACTATGATAAAAAAAATAAAGAGACTAGTCTCACTGCTTGCGCACACAATGAATGCACTATGAAAACATTGATGGTTTGTTGTGAAAATTTGCAGGCATCTTACTTAACCTTTTTTATTTCACATATGATTTTGTTAGGCTTGTTGTGTTTCTGTGACTACGTTTTTTTTTTCCCCTTAACTTTGCTACGTAACATTTTCTAACTTGCTTGACAAAAGAATTTTACTGCCTTTCTCCAAGAATTGTGTAGAATCATGGATATTTCTAAAGAACAACGCATGTGCGTCACATTTTGCCACAAACTCGGAAAACGGCAACCGAGACTTTCGATATGTTGAGGACTGCTTATGGGCAGACACAATGAGCAAGCCACGATGCTTTGAATGGTTTTCAAGGTTTAAAGCAGAAGAACGCTCATTGATGATAAGCCCTGCCAGGGGCGTCTAGCAAAAGTTTTAACTGATCAAAATGTGGAGAAAGTCGGCGTAGTTATTCATGGAGACCGTGAGCAAATCATTCGTAGAGTAACTAGTATTATTGGGGTTTCGCACTGATCTTACCAGCACATTTGTACTGAGAAATTGGAAATGAATAAGGCACCAGAAAAGTGTGTTCCCTATTTATTAAGCGATGAACAAAAACAGAATAGTATCGAGGAATGCCAAGAATTACTGAATTATGTATGCTGCTGCTGATAGACATTTTTTCAAATACATTGTAGCAGGTGATGAAATTTGGGTTTGGGCATGTGGCCCAGAAACAAAGCAGCATTCACGTTCTGAATGGAAAGGTCCTCATTCTTCACGACCGAAGAGACCACTCGAAATGCATTCTCATCGTTTTCTTTGACTGGTAGGATATCAGTATGAAAGAATATGTGCCACAGGGTCAAAATATGAACCGAGATATATGTGTAGCGGTCTGCGAAAATTGGGAATGTGTCGGCAACTCAAGAACCGAGATATAGGCTAAAATAGGTGCTGGGGTCACCCGAGGTCAAAATTGAGATTTAGGCTTTGGGGGATCCCCGGACATCTTAAAAATAAATTTCCGAAAGCTTTTGTCCGAAAAACATCTAGAAATATTTTATTTTGATTTTTTTTATAACCTGTGCCACTTTTCGAAATGGACAAAAATGCCAAGAATTGTCAAAAATTGAACAATATCAGGTGAGGTACTTTGAACTCTTTTTTCTCATGGGTCTATTTTAAGAACCTATACATGTTACATACCTACTTCTGTGTTGTTGTTTTTTTCGCTGATTTCAATGGTGGAGAGTGCGCATGAATATCTGCTACCCAAAGCTTCTGCGCATCTAATATTTAATGTAGTTCCGTTTGTTCACTCCTGCTTGAATGACAGTTCGATGAGGAATAATACATACTGTATGTTGAACCGTTTTCGAGAAATCAGACCAGTCTTGTTATTTTTTTTTTTAAATCATGGTATTATAACCTATGTGTAACGATGATTTCAGGATAAAGGCTGCATCGAGTTTTCCAGTTTCGGGTATCAAGATTTCAAAATGCATACTTCACAAATACGTTACTGAAGATTTCCTAACACACGTTGTGCTGAACTTATGCAAGCCCGAATTTTCGTAACCCCAATTAATCTGTCTTTTAGTCGGTGAAACTTTTAAACAGGTCGTGCACCTTTTAACAGTCATGGGTGTTTCCCAGTGTTGCTCTGCAGGGAAAACATGAAAATTAAGGTATCTGGTGATTAATGATTTCAATCGTAATGATTTATTTCTTAGGCCTCTAGTTATTCTTTCTAGATTTGTTTCCCGTGCATGAACTCACTGCACAGATCTTCCTCGTCCGGCAAAAGGAAGATGTACATAATTGCATAACTTGATTGCGGATAAGAATATTTGGAAATATTTGGAAAATTCGATACTTGAGTTAAGAGTACTCAGAAAACAAATGGGCCGAAACACAGTTTCCGTTAATAATGTGTACGCCGAAAACGGATTCACCCAACTGCTAATCGATAAATATCTAAGTATACATTGTATGAATCTGCACATGCGCAATGTTCCTAATCTTAAAGTATATATATCTACATACTTAGGCATGCGCTTTTATCTCGCTGTATCCAAACGACGACATTCATTATCAGCGCGTAGCTTACACGGACACATTTCATGGTAAATATATTCAAGAGCTTTTAGTAGTGACAGTACAGACAATATTTCAAATACCAGTCATGAATCTGGCTGTGCCTGACCGATTTTAGATTATTGATTACTATTTCAGTGTATGTGAAAAATAAGGCGGCCTTGTAATTAAAGCCTTTTGCTTCGTAATTCTTTTCATTACATTTCGTAACATTCCTAACTTTAGAAGCACTGCTTCATATTTCGGGCAGGCAGATCATTTGAAACATTGACAAGTTACTTCTCCACATGTGGTACATGTAAGAACCCAAACACAGCGGGTTCGCTTTCGTTTGGCTGTCGAATCTCTTCCAGCAGTTTTGTCGAAAGACTCCAATCTCGGTGAAAAGCGAAACGAGACGAAAACCGAAGCACTTTTCTGCGAGACGAGACTGGTGTCGTTCGGCACAACCACCAAAGGGGAGCTGAGAGCAGAACGAAATGGAAGCTACTGTGTCTGGGCTCTAAAGATGTCAACGTAGTCTGGAACCAGGGTAAAATGCCCTTCCAAATTCCCTCCCAGTGCCCTGCACTTGGTGATCACCGTCTTCCAGTGGTTTATATGGTGCTTATTTTACAGTGATTTTTCGCGGACAAATGCTGTCCAGTGGATGTGGCGCGCTGTCTCATGTTTCAGACTAAGTTGACTTCGTTAAAATCTCAAATATGCTTTGCCTTACAGGTAAGTCTCACATGTATTCGCTAGTCACGACCTCAGTTTCTAATTTGATCTATCACCATTTTCTGAAAAACTGGCGATCTGTTTGTCTGTAGAATAGGTATAATAAAAATACACTTTCACACGTGTTTAAAATGTTTTGTGGCACTTATCAAGCTGTTTCACAGTTCCGATTTTATTATCATAATAGTATAGCCGCAAAAGTTCTACGTCGAATTTCTCAGTTGGGCAAAAACCGGAGTTGGAACAAACAAGAACTAAGGTCGCGTAATTCTTCTGTATGATTATAATCATATTGGCGGTGTCACGCTAATGATATTCATTTGACTCACAGTAAACAGTCCAGACATGATGTTGATATTAGCAATCCACTTAATAATATAACATTTGTTTGTACTGAGTATAATTTTCACGTCACTGAGCTGTCGTCAATTCGTTGTGTAATTTAATGAATAACAGCACTGCCGTGAATTTATAAAGCACTGCCATACTACCTGCGCAAACCTGCCACTTATATGTCTTTACAGCTGGGCCATGCGGTTATGAATCCTTACATGTTGTTTTCTCCCCGTTTCAAAAACCAATGTAAATTGGCATGCATGGGGCCCCCTATACCACTACGGCATGTGGGCAACTGTCCTGTGTCAACGCATTACCGTATGTCAGTTATGTCGACCATGCCTGACATAACCTGTATCTTCCCAGTGAAACTTACCCTTTCTACCTTTCCGACGTAGGACCAAGGCAACAATCACAACGATCACTACTACCAATACAAATCCCAGGCTAATGCCGACTTTTTTTCCAACAGAGAGGGAATCACTTCCACTGGGCGACCCTGTTTATAAATGCACCAAAGAGGAACAAACATTAAAAGCATACCGTTGCACAAGGCAGTGCCATATAACACAAAATAGACAGTGTCCAACAAAATACCATAATTGCTCTAGCTACAAATATTTTAACATTTTTACTCATTACGCTAAGCAGATGTGGGCAGTCTACGACCTGCAGACCTGATTCGAACCGCTGAGCAATTTGGCTGGCCTCAGAGGTTAACTGAAAGCTACATATACACATAGAATAAATTAAATAAATTACATAATTATGACCGCCCCCCCCCCCTTTCTTCAGAGAACCAACATCCAAATAAATAACACAACAGTGTAGAAAGGCTTGAATCTGGGGTGAAAGTATCCAGCCCTCTTGAGACTCACAATTTTCACTGACCGGCACTGTATGAACAGTTGTCCACGCTTGTGCTAAAGTATGGATAAGTAATTTACTTATGCATCATGGCTTGACTAGATCAGGATATGACAAGAATGACCTGGAAAAAGAATGTCCCAGCACGATCTTTGCTGTTGCGATGTTTACAGCGACGGTGATGAGATTTCAATCAGGTGAGTTATTATGAAAAAGTGACCTTTTTTCCTGTGGATAGTTTCTCTTTTTTTCATTTTTCACCCAGTTTTAATGTTATCATTCTTAGATTATTCGCATGAGTTTTACGTATCATTTAAAACATTTTGTATTTAGGCCAACCAAGCCGAAAACCTTGAAAAGTGAACAAAAATGCTTGTGAGCCATTGATAACCACGCCTGTTTGTCAACGTTTTGAGTCCACTTGCTCCCTTCTTCATGGAAATTTCTGATCTTTCGATAATATATGAAGCATTTTGTGTGCAGAGTTGTATTTCAACATCATTCCGCCTTCACTGAAAATTATCTAATGATATCCTTACGTCTTTGTGATCCGCACATTAAAATCCCATCCTTCCAATTCCACTGGTCACGGATTTGCGTTCAGTTTTGGGTGCGCAAATTGTGTAAAAATAATGATATTGCAATTTCTCTTCATTTGTCTGTGTGGATCTGAGGACAGTGTAAATAATACAATCTGAGTTGTTTATTGTTCAGTGAAGTGACTGGTCAGTTAGATCTGTTGAAGTCTGACATTTCACCTGTTCTAATATGGTGCAAAATAAGATTGCTGGTGGCCACAAGATCGTCAATACAGCGGACACGACCATTTCTGAATGAATATAATATATATATACATATATATATATATATATATATATCACATATTTTGTCTAGTGACAATAATAAACAAATCGTCACCGTTCCCTAAGACTGCAGCAACTCAAAAATTCGAAAAATCGATTATTGTATTATTATTATGTTCAACTACATTCAAAGCCGCATCGAATGATTTTGGTTCTAGTCTGTTAAGCCGAAAAATAAAATCGAATAGCAATCTTTTAAAATGTTATTGTCATTAGACCGGCTATGCTAGAATAGAACAGTTTTTTCTTTGTCTTGAAAAGTGGTCAAAACCAATAATTTACTACAGTTTTAGGGAACGGTGAGGTAATATGGGAGATCAGACTAACGCGCACCAGTCGTTTCAGATTCAGGTGTGGACTGGGACGTTCCAGATTTCGAGCCTGGAACTGGAAATTTCTCTGAACCTGTGTACTGGTCTCCTTGTTGATCGGCTTGTGGGCCTGTTACATTGAGAAATAAAATTTGTAAAAAATGACGGTCATATGGAGAGAAAACCAGATCAGCAGATGGCAAGAATATAGGTAAGAAATATGCAGGTCATCTGCACAAAGGCCAATAATTATGTAGGCACATGTGGGCATAGCTGATAGATAGAAGATGGTGCCGATTGACAGGTGGGTAAGCGGATGGCAGATAAACAGCTGGTGGGCGGGGGGGGGGGGGATATTTTTTTTTGCGTACTTCAGATGGATAGTGACATTTACAAATTTTATTCACCACCAGCCTTAAGCTTAGTGAGAGGTATACTTGAAAGAGTAACTCAGTCTCTTTCACTGTAAGTTTATTTCAGGTTTGTTTTTTTTTTCAGGTTTTATTATATTCCAGATATGTGTGTAATTTATATGAGACCCGATTGTGCTGGTGCTCACTTGGAAACCTATGGATTAGGAATGAGAGCCAGTCCAGATAGTAAAATGTTGAATTAAAAAAAATAAAATAAAATTGCAACCAAGGCCAGGAACAAGAACAAGAGGACGATCCGGAAGAAGATGACAGGACGATATTGCACACATAGGGGGAACAACATGGACGAGGAAAACATCAGACAGAAAAGAATGGAAGTCATTGTCCTAGGGCTTCATCCTGCAGTGGATGGACGATGTCTAAGTGAAAGATGAAAACATTTTTAAAAAACCAAAAAAACACCAACCTTTTGTCGCTCTCTCGTCACTGCCCTCGTGGCAGACGCTGTCTTTTTCCCGAGAGCACTTTTGTTTTTCATATTTATTAATCGTAGAACAGTCCTGGCATTGGTAGCATTTGATTTCATTGTGGATTGTTTTGTCCATAAATGTACCCTGAGGGCAAGGCAGACACTTCCCTCTGGACACTTTAACGTATTGTCCTGGTTCACATCGCACGGGTTTCGGATTACACACATATATTCCATCTGCGTTTACGGCAATATCATGGTATTTAGTTGCACAGCACTTGGTATCATGGTCCCGTGTGCAGTTTTCAATAACCACTTGGCAATCAGAGCATTTTCTACAGTGTCCTCTGGCTCCGTTTTCCCAGCTTCTGAACAAATAATAACCCTTTTCACATTCAATTTTTGTGTCATGACTACCGTTGCATTTTGAAATTACCTTTTCAGTGGCCGGGTCCCCAACAGTGCAAGGCCAACATTTTGTCTCAGTGTGCTTTTGCAGAGGCATATATTCTCCATCTTTACATGAGAGGCAAACTCTGTGACCAAGTGCAGGCTGGTAGTAGTAACTTCCTCTGGCACATTCCTTTGCATTATATAGTGGAAATAATATAATCACAGAACCAATAGTAATCACTAATAAAGCATGCATGTTTGCTGCTGGCGGATCAGTGCCCGTCCTGCAGCGCAGGGAAAATATGAATCGAACCAGAGACCTTACAATAGCGAGACAGGTAACTGCCGGGTGGCCTTCGTAACTACATGGCATGGCCAAACACAGCGGGCGCGTGACGTCACAGCAAGCGGCGATGCTCGGCTTTCGGCAGAGGTGTTTTGATAACCTGATATATCAGTGTACCATCGTAATGTGTAACGTACCGGTACTTGTGTTGTCGTATTACTCAAAGCAAGATGTAGCATGCGTGTGCCTTAAGATGAAAGAATGTTTTCACTAGATCTGCAAGTCTTAAAATTCGACGACAAAAAGGTGACTACTACTATTAATTATTATTTAAAACGGAATAGATCAACGGGAAGCCAAGGCTTAGAGTTTGTCCGACGACTTACTTTACTTATCTACCATTATAGACACCAATATTGCTAGCCTGAGTAGGTTGATGATAATATTATTATCTTAAGCAGCATACCGATATATTTAATAAGGAAATATCGACATAATAATAGATTAGGCCACTGTTGTATTTTAATACATGTATAATGTGTTCACCACTCCTATATCTTTCGTGTCTGTAAGGAAAGAAACGAGAAATTGGGAAAGGAGAGAGAGAGAGAGAGAGAGAGAGAGAGAGAGAGAGAGAGAGAGAGAGAGAGAGAGAGAGAGAGAGAGAGAGAGAGTGCACATGCACACTTGATAGACAGGAGAAAAGACAGATGGTGAGAGGAAACTTGCAAACATGAACAGTCTAAGATGCTTTACCTTAGCTGGACATAAGGAGCTGCTCAGACGGATAGAACTAAATCCTTTTGGTGAACGTCTTCACTTTTCTTGAAGTATTTGCAGATGACGGCTGGTCACAGAAGCTTTTAGAATAATTGTTCAGGAAAATATTTACCACTGGTTTGATACATTTGGCAGCCACCTCTTCATAAAGAACCCCGCATTCTTCACATTTTCCTTGACATAATTCCAGATCCATAACTCTTCGCCGGGACAATTGCAAAAGAATTATTCTGTGGTTTGTGGTTTGTGGTCTGCAGAAATTTATTCTCACTGTCATCTTTTCCAACCAGAACTTGAAAAACTTTGAAAGCTTCTGTAATAATTGACACGGCAAGATCAGACGGCCACACTAAACCTCCTCTGTCTAGAGCAGACAAATAGGTGTAACAATCATCAGTCCCCTCCACATGAAGCGTTTTGTCTTGTCTTAACTCGTTCTTGCAGTAGTCACAGTTGGTGCGCGGCAGTACTTTGGAGACTGCATAACCTGACACAAATACTAAAGCTTTTTGTTGTCCCTCTGTTAATTCGACGTTCTCACAGTCGGGGATCAATGGCAGAAACTCTATATACTGTTGAACTGAAGAATCTTTCAGTTGGGTAACTGTTTCCTCCAGAGGTTCAGTGACATCTTTGAGTGTTAAAGTCCCTTTGGACGCTGAAACCAGTTTTAGGACGCTAATTAGCTTGAGCTTTTTTTCTCCTTCAAGTAACTGTTGGACCGACACGTGGAAGTTACATCCACTCATTTGTCTGTACTGACTAAATCTAAATTCAAGGTTGTCAGTTTGGAACTTGCCAAGTAAAATATATTTGAACTTTTTTTCATCTAACAGGTAGGAAGAAATTTCTTGTAAGCCTCTCAGTGTATGATCCAGAGCAGTCATTGTCTCGTTCGATATAGTGCCTTCTCTTGGTTTCAGATGTAACTTCTGCCACTCCTGAAGCCATTCAACTGCTTTCTTCATATTCTGCATGTTCATATCAGAGATGGAGGTTATAACTTTAAAGTCGTCATTCCTGAGTCTCTTAGCTTTGTATGGATGTTTAACATTAACTATGTTCCACAGATGTAGAATTATGTCTAGAAATTCTCTAGTGCCTCGTGTATCTTCCTGCCAGTGCTTCTCAAAATGCTGTAAGGCAAAAATATTTCGTTGATCAAAAACTTTAAGCATCAATTTGACGTTCTGCTTTTCAGTAGCTGTTGGATACAAAGCCTTTTTGTTCAGTGCCGGTGCCAGTTTTAGTGCAGACGACTTTTCAGCAGAATACAACTTTCTTAAATGAGAAAATGATACTTTCATAATTTCAGTACAGGCAGAACTTTCAAATGAAGGAAACTGGAATGTTTTCTCCACATCTTTCTGAGCAAGCCAGTTATTTCTGATACATTTAAATATATGTACAGTATCAAACAGAAAGAACAATTTCTCAGAACTGCTGAAGGGATTCTGTGTAGAAAGCTTCAGTTCTCCTCCACACATTTTGGTAAATGCATTACGATTTACTCTGTTGTTGTCTGAGATCACGCATACAACAGAATATCCTATACTGTGGAGCAATTTCAGAACCTCAAGAAGCATGTCGTACAACAAATCAGTAGTCAAATTTTTGACAGGAACAATTCCCACAACATCTTTACTTTTGCATAATAGGGATGATACCATGAAAACTTGAGCTGTGTTGGCTTCTTGAGACAGAGAATTTGAGGCTGTGCCTTCCAGTTTTCCCTCTTTGTAGGATACTTGGTGCGCGACATGAATTTCGTCTAACATTAAAATTACCATTCTCTCTCCCTCATTCAAACTTTGACACTTTTGCTTCAAATATTCCTCGTGAACGCTTCCATCTGTCAATCCGCTTCCAATAGTAAATACTGATGAAAGTCTCTTCAAATATGAAGTATGTGGTAGAGTTAAATGAGAGTTTCTTAACATAGAATAGGTTCTAGGGGCTGCTGCAAAAATTTGAAAAGCCCAAAGCAGTGTTTCAGATGAGTATCGTCTCACCGGAGAAGACAATAGCTTTAACTGTTCCACCAAAAAGGAAAGTTTGTCTTTCAGTGGTAAAACCTGGTCTTCGCTGTGCTCATCAGTTTCTTCTGCTGGTTCGTCTAAGCACAAATTCTGCAAGCCATCAACAAAAACTTGAATTTGCTGTTTGACATCCATCTCTTTGGCGCTGGCACTGGCGAAGTGTGATAGCATTGTATCAAACTGTGACCAGGATGTGAGGATAAGGGGAGATTGCTGACCAAAGAGCCATTTCAAAGATGTGTTTGGAACTTGAACAATACCTGTATTCTCTTGTGTGAAAATCTCTACGTGCATGTCAGAATGTACTCTAATTGCCGAAACTAAAGCTGGCTTGCTGCTAAGTAAATCTTGTAAATTGTAAAAACTCCAGTATGGACTTTCCTTTTCGTCGGATAAATTAGTGCTGGTAGTGGCATGTTTTTCAACGTTGTTGTGTAGCCTATAAATCCAGACGGTCCCTGATACATGACTGTTTAGACTGTTACCAAAATCCGAAAAAGTATCTATTTTGTCACTTTCTAACCAATGAGAAAATGATTCCTCATCTCTTTGCTGGGCCTCCCTATGTCTTTCCTCCGGTGTTTTTCTTTTTGGAGCTGGTTCGTCAGACAAATACGATGGACAATTTTGAAAAATTGACGGGAAAGCATCATCCCCAAGTTTTGGTTTTGATCTTTGCACCGTCAAAACACTTCCGTCTGGTCTTGTAACAGAATCAGATCGGATGAGGAACTGATCACTAAAGTGTTTAGCACACACAACAGACTGAGATGTAGGAGTAAAGTCAGCTCTAGGAATTTTACTTAGCCATAGATCTCGCCTTGTCGATTCAGTCGGGAATTTAAACACAGAAACTTTCTCACCATCGTCGTAATTTCCTCTACAACCTGGAACACAGCACTTTCTAGGCATTTTCACATTGAATATTGTGGTGTCGTGCGTGGGGTTTTTAGAATATTACAGAATAACGTAAGTCCTTCTGTATGGTATACAGAGTTGACATTTAATCGACACACATAAGTCTATATACGGATACGAAAGTTACTGTCACTGTACAGGTATACGTTATACACAGAAATAATTTCACATATAAATGAACACTGTACAGATAGGCATTGCACAGTGTCATGATTCGGATATTGTTAAAACTCACGCAGAGAGTGAGTTGTTGTTGTTTTACCAGGGCCATGAGAAATTGGCTGGTGGCCTTGAACGGTCCTCGCCAAATTATAGTTGGTGAGTAAATAAATGTAAAGTTAAACTGTTAGATTCACGCTTGTGGGTTTTAATGTTCGTGATTAATAAGTAATGGAGTAGGGGTGAAACAAGGTGGGGACAGTTGACATTGTTAAGTATGACTAGACAAGTTTTTGCACGTTAACTGGCTGGTAGAATAGTGCAGACGTATTACTACAATTAAAATGGTGGGAGGTTTCGACCTATGAGATAGCTGAACTAATTGGGCCAGCGGACTAGCACGCTGGGTAGTTAGATAGTATATAACATCGTGCAACGTTCAGATTAGGTGAATACAGGCGAGCAGAAGCATCGTGTCGTGAAGTATCTCCGGTCGACCAGTACCTGAACTGTGTGCTTTGAAGACAAGAAGTCCTTGCTAACGGACTGACTGAGCTCTAGAAAGAAAGGTCTGAGTGGGCTGACCTTTGAAAGCCCACGCTGCGCTATATTGATGTTCGCGCCTACCAGTAGGCGTGAGCAATGGTAATATATCTTATTTATTCAAGCATAATAGAGATCGGAGGTAGAGAGAGAACTACAGCCTCATAGGAAGACTAAGGAAACCCCAGCTGGCACTCGACCACGAGTGTCCTGTATCATAGATCTATTGCCATCGTATGATTGGAATAATATAGCACATTGTTGATGAATTGAATAGTGATTGTGCATAAAATATAGTCTTTTGGCAACTGCTTAAATTACCTACAAGCCGAAGAGTGCTTCTGTAGGCTTTGAACGTACTGGGCTCTCCTAACATTTAAGCCCATATGATTATGGAGAGTTTGCCTGGCGACTGGCCAGTGGCGACTCAACTGCCACTTTAAATTGATATCTAGTTTCGTATAATATACCTATTTGCTATTGATTGCAGTACCTCCATAGTTACATGAATATCATTGGTTAAGTTATTAATTAGAGTTTTTTTGGTTTGAATATATACCTCTATTGTCTTTTGCTTTGTTATTAATATTTATGTAAACTATGGCCTGACCGGCCTGACATATATACGCTCTAGTTATTTAATACTTTTCTTGTGTGGTTGTGTCCGAGTGTGAGTTAGCTGCCTCTCGTGCAGTCGTAACATCCCCAAGACCCTAACTCTGCTCGTGACATCTGGAGGGGACCCCACTGACATCTGAAGAGGACCCGTCACCCTCTGACATCTAGAGGACAGCACTGACATCTGAAGAGGACCCCGTCAACAGCTGCAGGTCTACCACTCTAGACTCCACTGTTATTTATGTAATTTTTGTAGTTTATAGTTTTGTATACTGCTAATTTTTTTTTTGTTTCTCCCCCACATGTCTGGCATGTCCTCTCGTCATTGATCCTGGGACCACTACGAGGGACTGACAGCTAGCATCAGGAAAAGACAAGACCAGCGCTGTGGACCAAAGGAAAGAGCCAGTCCATTTTGCCCAGTTAAGTGAACCATCTGTATTTGTCTTCGTTTGAGGGGTTCGTCGTTCCAGCTCCCCTACTTTTGACAGGCATTATTTTTTCTTTTGTGTTAGATTAGATAGGCGGGTGGTTGGAAGGGATCGAGACTTAGCATACCTCTTTTTGCCAGACTAGCAGATCTAGATGGCGTTTAAAACGGATAGGAGATTTGCTTTGCCTTGAATAGTTCTGTAGAGACCTGTTATTCGTATAGATTGTTAGCGTTCTATCTTCCTCGTATTTTAGGAAGACGTCTCTCCCGTTCTTTTTCTTACCTTTTTGTAGATAGTTTCAGGTTAGTCAGGTCTGTTGTCGTTTGTTCTTTCTGTTAGTCTCGTCTTACTCTCCATGTAATTCTTTTCCATTATAGTGTTGCATTATTATATTTTGTATTCATACTTGCTATATTATTGCCTGGGATAAATCACGTGTCTAGGGCACGTTGAGAGATAATCTGGATATTAGAGTTGTTAGGCTTGTATAGCCAAGGAAGTTAATATCGTGAATATTGATTTATTCCGATTTATAGCAGAGGGAACGCTGCTAGGAGTGTACGGAAAATACACTGGGAATATTACATTGGTATCGTTAACGACCAATCACGGAAGCAGTAGACTGACTGCTTGAGGATTAGGAGAAATACGTGGAGTTAAGTGATCACTGAGATAGCTCAACCACTACTTGGTTGACTAAGACGTACAGTTTGTTGTTGATTTCGGTAATTTCGTTCATACTGCAGGAACGAACACCCGCAGAGTGCAATTGATAAATTGCTTCAAGGGAGAATAAAGTTAGAGATTTTTCAGAAGTTGTCCTCGAGTAGGACATTATTATATCGCATTATCGACCGATATCATGGCCGAACTACAGAAATATTTGGAACTAGCCCAATCATTTGGCATACCGGAAGCTCAGCGTGCTTCTTGGGTAGACCAGAAACTGAAAGAAGAACGAGAAGAAAAGGCCGCGGAGAGATTACGAGAAGGAAAGGCCGCGGAGAGATTACGAGAAGAAAAGGCCGCGGAGAGATTACGAGAAGAAAAGGCCGCGGAGATATTACGCCAAGAAAAGGCCGCGGAGATATTACGCCAAGAAAAAGCTGCGGAACGAGACGATAGAGCCGCGGAACGCGCGGAAAAACAGGCTCAAAGAGAGTACGAGCTCGCTTTGAAACAGTTAGAAGCGAAGCAAGCCCAACCTACCGGGGCTCCGGAAGTTACTTCCAATAATAAAACGAAGCCTAAATTGCCAACCTTTAATGATAAGGTTGATCGTATTGATTCCTACCTATACCTCTTCGAGCTCCATGCCGTTTGCGCGGGATGGCAGCGTAGTGAGTACACGTCATGCCTCGCCAATCTTTTGACAGGGAGAGCGTTGGAAGTTTTCCATAGCCTCACTATTGATGACGCTAGGGACTATGACATTCTAAAGACCGCGCTATTAAAGCGTTTCCAACATACGGAAGATGGATTTCATAAGCGTTTCCGCGATTGCAAGCCGGAGGCATCTGAGAATTTCTCTACTTACGTGGACCGCCTCCGCCACCTACTCAGCCGCTGGACTGAGTTGGCCGGTGTGGAAGAGGGAAACTACAAGAAACTATATGATTTGATAATTAAAGACCAAATATTTATGTCCTGCCACACGGACCTGGTGGCGCATTTTAAGGAACAAGCCCCCAAAACTACCGTCGAGATAACATCGATAGCGGAACGGTATGCTGCGGCTCACCCTAATCGATCGTTAGCTAAAGCTAAAGTAAGCGAACCGTGTTACGCCGGCGCTGCTACTAAGACACCGGTACCGTCGAGACAATCAAGACAGCCCTTTCGACAGTCGCCGCAGGTTCGTCCACGGTCCGAGCCGCCGGTTAGCAGGAGGCAACCGAATCCCCATAAATTTTCTCGGGACTGGGAACCCCGATATACACGTCCTTTCCCTACCGGAGGACCGCGTAACAACTATTATCAAGCGCCCACATTTCCTTATCGAGGTACACCTCGAAGGGATGATAATCCAGTCTACTGTTATAGATGTGGCGCCGGAGGCCACATTGCGCGACAATGCAGAGTTAGATTAGATGCGGCAAATGCATGCTCTGTAGCATTCACCGAAAACCGCGGTTACAGAACTAGGAATGCCGAAACCGTAGATAAAGTTATTCCAGTTATGTCCGCCCTCCACGAGCGAGGCGCGCTGACATTGTATGAGGGACGAGTAAACGCCATACGAGCATCCGTATTGCGAGATTCAGGCTGTACGACCGTCGGTGTACGTGAATCGCTGGTCCGTCCTGCACAACTCCTGGATCGCGATGCGACATGGATTACTTTTGGTGGTCCAGTTGAACATTTTCGTTTGGCGGAAATATATGTTGACACACCGTTTATAACTGGTGTTGTCACGGCCTGCGTGCTACCAAATCCGGTCGCCGACCTAATCATTGGGAATATTCCCCACTTAAAGGACGTCTCCGATTGCGAACTCGGTATTTGGGATGATAACGACATTGCGTGTGTCACGACAAGACAACAATCGCGTCGCCAGAGTGACGACACATTACGATCGCCTGTCGTCGATTTGGATGTAACCCCCGAGATTTTTCGTAACGAACAGCGCACAGATCCATCACTAAAGCCCCTCTTTGCTAAGATTGATCCGGACAACCCGGATACATCCAGGTTCTGCCTTAAAGACGACCTCCTATATCGCGTTTTTCGGGGAAAGCGCGAAACTATTTTGCAATTGGTCATACCAAGATCATTTCGCCGAGACATCACCCGCCTCGCGCACGACACGCCATTAGCGGGCCACCAAGGCAAAGCGAGAACAAAATCGACAGTCCTGTCTCAGTTTTTTTGGCCCGGGGTTTACGGGGACATAAATAGCTATGTGTCGCGTTGCGATACATGCCAGAAAAGAACCCCCAAAGGAAAAACTTCGCGGGCACCTATGCAAGAGATGCCGCCGGTTTCCACTCCATTTCAGCGAGTTGCCGTCGACATCGTCGGGCCATTACCGAAGTCGGATAGAGGCCATCGGTTTATTCTATCAGTAATCGATTATGCCACCCGTTGGCCTGAGGCTGTCCCTTTAAAGGAAATATCGGCCGATCACGTCGCCGAGGCATTGGTGACCATATTCATACGTGTCGGATTCCCGTCCGAATTATTATCTGATAGAGGTCCGCAATTCACCTCTGACCTTTTCAGGAAAGTATTGGAACTCACGGGCATTAGGCAGAAACTTACGTCGCCATACCATCCACAGTCCAATGGCTGTTGCGAGCGCTGGAATGCCACCATGAAAACTATGCTGGCACGCGTTTCCGCCGATAGACCTGGTGACTGGGACCGTCGACTTCCGGCCATCTTGTTCGCATATAGGGAACTCCCAAATGCGACAACGGGTTTTTCCCCGTTTGAACTGTTATACGGTCGAAAACCACGTGGCCCGATGGCCATTTTACGCGATTTATACGCCGGTTCTGATACCGACGTTCCTGATACGCGATCCGCGTATCAGTACATAGTCGATCTCCGACATAGAATAGTTAATGCATGCGACCTGGCTCGACAATTTGCATGCGTACGGACCAGGTCATTTATAGGATATCGCGATCGGGGTAGTCGGTTAAGAACCCTGTCAGTCGAAGATCGGGCATTGGTGCTGCTACCAGAAACGAATAACAAGCTACTCCTCACTTGGAAAGGCCCCTTTCTAGTTAAAAAGCGACTCTCGAGAGTTAATTATCTCATTACCATACGTGGTAACGATAAGGTGTACCATATTAATATGTTGAAAAAGTATCTTACCGATGATCAAACTCATCACGATCATTCATGCCATGTTGTGGCCCAAGCAAACGCAGCGATGGTCACTATCGATGACAACGACCGGGAGCCATTATCTATGACTAGATCGCTCCTATCCTTGCAAGCCACAGAGGACGCGACTTCCGTTAATATCAATCCAGAGCTGGATCAAAGTAAGACACAGGACATCATGAATCTTGTTCGGGAGTTTTCGCCAGTATTCACTGATTTGCCGGGTAAAACATCCTTAGTTCAACACGTCATCCGGTTGCACTCGGACGTACCCGTGTTTGTCAAACCCTACCCGCGTCCGCTGCAAGCGCACGACACCATACAGTCCGAGGTGGAAAAGATGCTCAGCTTAGGAGTCATTGAGCGCTCGACGAGCCCTTACTGCTCGCCGATTGTACTAGTAAAGAAAACAGACGGTTCCGTTAGATTTTGTATCGATTACAGGAAGCTTAACGCTCTAACCATTTACGATGCTGAACCTATCCCGAATCAGGAAGATCTATTTGCGCGATTGGCCGAGTCGTCGGTGTTTTCGAAAATAGATTTGGCTAAAGGCTACTGGCAAATCCCAATGGAAGAGGCCAGTAAACAGTACACAGCGTTTCAGACCCCTATGGGTCTCATGCAATGGAGATTCATGCCATTCGGTCTCGTAACGGCACCAGCGACATTTGCGAGGATGATGAACATCCTATTGCAGCAGACACCATGCGTCCTAAGCTACTTTGACGACATTTGCGCTTTCCATACGGATTGGAAAGGCCACTTAGAAGCACTTCGTCAAGTGCTTAGTAAACTTCGAGATGCCGGGCTTACAGCTAAGCCTAGCAAAGTCTTCCTGGGTTATACGCAGATTAACTTTCTGGGACATACTATCGCCAAAGGCGTCCAAACACCGGACGACAGTAAGATAAGTAAGATTTTAAAACTCCAGGCTCCTCATACTAAGAAGCAGGTTCGTAGCCTGTTAGGCTTCTTAAGCTATTATCGGAAATTCGTTCCTAATTTTTCGGCCCTTACGGCCCCGTTATCCGATCTTACAAGAAAAGACAGACCCAACAAAATTACCTGGAATACGCAGTGCGCCACCGCGCTCGCGACAGTGCAGCAACTGTTCTCCAGTTCGCCGCTGCTTATCCTACCGAATATTAGGCGCACCTTCACCGTCCGAACTGACGCGTCGGACCAAGGAATTGGAGCTGTTTTGCTTCAGGAAAGAGATGGCTTATTGCGCCCTTGTATGTACGCTAGCCGGAAATTACTTCCGAGAGAGCAGAGATACGCTATTATAGAGCGAGAATGCCTGGCGATTGTATACGCCGTAGACGCGTTTTCCCGCTACCTACTTATGACAGAATTCGTCATCGAGACAGACCATAAACCGTTGTTATTTTTAAAATCGAACCGAGCCAAGAACGCTCGTTTGACCAGATGGAGTCTGGCCCTTCAGGAATACCGCTTCATTATAAAGGCCATTCCTGGTGGAGATAATGTCCATGCCGACCTATTATCACGGTTACCTTAATCTTGTTGTATTTTAGTCTGTCATATGTATTGGCGTTGGATACTGATTAGCACCTCATTCAGAGACCGAGGGATGGTATCACATATTGTTCACCCATTGTGAACACTTTTCACCTACCCCTGTGCTTTCCTTTGTTCCAACAGCTATTTTACTGACGTCGACCCGTATTTTGGCCACACCAGACGTTGTTGCCCAGGGTCGAGGACGAGAAGTCATGGCAGACCAGGAGTCCAGATCCACTAATGCCATCGATGCTACTATAGTTATCTTTTCTTGAGTATTATTCATTCTATGTATGCATTCCTGATGACATTCGCACAGGATCAGTGTTGTACTCTAAAATTTTAGAGTTATGATTGTTAATGTCTACGTATTTAGAGGTAAGATTTAATCCTCAGAGAGATATATACTTTTGGACGGAGCCTTAAGATTTTCATGAAGTTTTGTCCATCAATGATACCCGTCCTGTAGGTTTTTTTCAACTTTAGTACTAGTCTTAGTTATTACCTAGTATTCTTAGTTAAGTTAACCTTTCGAGCAATTTCTCGACTCATGCCTTCCCCTTACGATAATCATTTATATCGTTAAAATTGCAAAGTTTAACTGGGGTGGGGGATGTGTCATGATTCGGATATTGTTAAAACTCACGCAGAGAGTGAGTTGTTGTTGTTTTACCAGGGCCATGAGAAATTGGCTGGTGGCCTTGAACGGTCCTCGCCAAATTATAGTTGGTGAGTAAATAAATGTAAAGTTAAACTGTTAGATTCACGCTTGTGGGTTTTAATGTTCGTGATTAATAAGTAATGGAGTAGGGGTGAAACAAGGTGGGGACAGTTGACATTGTTAAGTATGACTAGACAAGTTTTTGCACGTTAACTGGCTGGTAGAATAGTGCAGACGTATTACTACAATTAAAATGGTGGGAGGTTTCGACCTATGAGATAGCTGAACTAATTGGGCCAGCGGACTAGCACGCTGGGTAGTTAGATAGTATATAACATCGTGTAACGTTCAGATTAGGTGAATACAGGCGAGCAGAAGCATCGTGTCGTGAAGTATCTCCGGTCGACCAGTACCTGAACTGTGTGCTTTGAAGACAAGAAGTCCTTGCTAACGGACTGACTGAGCTCTAGAAAGAAAGGTCTGAGTGGGCTGACCTTTGAAAGCCCACGCTGCGCTATATTGATGTTCGCGCCTACCAGTAGGCGTGAGCAATGGTAATATATCTTATTTATTCAAGCATAATAGAGATCGGAGGTAGAGAGAGAACTACAGCCTCATAGGAAGACTAAGGAAACCCCAGCTGGCACTCGACCACGAGTGTCCTGTATCATAGATCTATTGCCATCGTATGATTGGAATAATATAGCACATTGTTGATGAATTGAATAGTGATTGTGCATAAAATATAGTCTTTTGGCAACTGCTTAAATTACCTACAAGCCGAAGAGTGCTTCTGTAGGCTTTGAACGTACTGGGCTCTCCTAACATTTAAGCCCATATGATTATGGAGACTTTGCTGGCGACTGGCCAGTGGCGACTCAACTGCCACTTTAAATTGATATCTAGTTTCGTATAATATACCTATTTGCTATTGATTGCAGTACCTCCATAGTTACATGAATATCATTGGTTAAGTTATTAATTAGTTTTTTTGGTTTGAATATATACCTCTATTGTCTTTTGCTTTGTTATTAATATTTATGTAAACTATGGCCTGACCGGCCTGACATATATATATATGGCCTTTAGCGTCTTTACAGACGGTCTTAGCAGCTAGAATATTCACTTTCACTTTGACTGACAGCTTCTCTCGTGGCTTATTCTACCAATGTTTGACCCGAGAGTGCGATGGCAGTGATTGCAGGTCAGTCTTTTGGGTTCACTTTGGCGAGTGTTTTCATTCCGCCTCTGTCGTTTTGTCAGGTATGTTTCTTTTGCCTTGAAGTCTATTGCGAGCGTGCCACTGCGCAATTTTTGTCTCCATCTGCTTCGATCATTTGCAAGGTTCTCCCATTCATTGGGGTCGATGTTGAATGCTTTCATCGTGACCTTGCAAGTGTCTTTGAATCGCAGATATGGCCTACCTCTGGGTCGGTTGCCAGTAGCAAGTTCCCCGTAGAGAATTTGTCTGGGGATGCGATCATTTTCCATACGGTGGAGATGTCCAAGCCACCGCAGTCTTTTTTTGCCTAGGAGAGCTTGAGTTGATGGAATGTTGGCTCGGCTCAGAACTTCGATATTTGAGATCCTGTCTTGCCACTTGATCTTGAGAATTTTGCGTAGGCAGCGCAGGTGGAAAGAGTTGAGGGATCTTTCATGTTTGGAGTAGGTGGTCCATGTCTCTGAGCCATACAGCAGGGTGCTTAGGACGCAAGTTTGGTACACGAGTACCTTTGTTTTGATGGTCAGCTTGCTATTGTTCCACACCCTTTTTGAGAGTTTGCCAAAAGCTGTGGCCGCCTTTCCTATTCTGGCATTTATTTCAGTTGTTATGTCTGTGCTACCACTGATGGTTGAGCCTAGGTAGCAGAATTTTCCCACTTGCTCCAGAGGAGAGCCATTCAGCATGATTGGGTTGGGGTTTCTCAAGCCTTGTGTCAAAACTACAGTTTTTGAGATACTGATCTTTAGCATGAATTTGTCACAGGCTTTGGCAAGGCTATTGATGAGAGCCTGGAGCGTGGTTTCATCGTGGGCCACGATTGCAGCATCATCTGCGAAGAGGAGCTCTTGTAACATAATATGCTCTGTACGAGATTTTGCTTTTAGTCTGGCAACATTAAAAATGGAGCCGTCCACTCTGGTGTTAATAAGTACTCCACCTGAACATTGACCAAAGGCATTCTTGAGTAGGGCTGCAAAATATATACCAAATAAGGTAGGAGCAAGAACACATCCCTGCTTCACACCGCTGTTTACAGCAAATGAATTGGATGTGCAGCCCTCAAAGTTGACACATGCCCTCATGTCAGTGTGGAAGGATGCAATAAGTTTTAGCAATGTTGGTGGACAGCCTATGGATTTAAGGACTGCATACAGGCCAGATCGGCTTACGGTGTCGAAAGCCTTTGTTAGGTCCACAAAGCATGTTATAAGCGGCCTGTTTTGTTCTTTACATTTTTCTTGGATTTGCCGAAGTGCAAATATCATGTCAATAGTTGATCGTTTGCTTCGAAAGCCACATTGTGTTTCTGGTAAGACTTTTTCCGCCAGTTGTTGAAGGCGGCAGAGGATGACGCGAGCAAAAGCCTTTCCAGTAATGCTGAGGAGGGATATGCCTCGATAGTTGTTGCAGTCGCCTTTGTCTCCTTTGTTCTTGTAAAGTGTGACAATTTTGGCGTCTCTCATATCATGTGGTATCACGCCTTCTTTCCAACACTGCAGTAACAGATTATACAGGTGTGGTAATAGTGGGCCTTTTAGGTCTTTTAATACCTCTGCAGGAATGTTGTCACTTCCTGTGGCTTTTCCAGCAGACAGGTGGTCGATTGCATTGGAAAGCTCGACTAAGGAAGGTTCAGCGTCAAGTTCGGCCATTATTGGCAGTTTTTGGAGGTGTTCCTCAAAATCTGGTGGAATATTTTTCTCAGTTGAATACAACAGAGAGTAATGCTCTACCCACCTATTCAGTTGTTCAAAATGAACAACTGACATATATACGCTCTAGTTATTTAATACTTTTCTTGTGTGGTTGTGTCCGAGTGTGAGTTAGCTGCCTCTCGTGCAGTCGTAACATCCCCAAGACCCTAACTCTGCTCGTGACACACAGGTACACGTCTACTACACCGACTGACGGGACTCCCAGGCATCCTACATATATAGTCAAACAAGAACAAAGACGGACAACGAACTTGCTTTCTCACGATGTACAACGACCCTAAGACAGATGGAGAGGAGACAAAGACAAGGTTAACTGTTAAGAGGGTACTGACCACATAAATATGCCAGTGTCACTGTGTGTGCGTTCTCCAAGACGTGAGAAGACGTGAGACCGACACAACAAATATCCAATCTTGAGAATAACAATAAGTCTAATAAATCCACACAAAGACAAGAAACAGCAGTCAACACACAAGCATTGTTATAGTGCCGGTATTCAAACTTTGTTTCCTGTAGCCTTGGCCTAGAGAGCGCAGCCTTGAGACGGTACCGCCGCATCCCGTGACGTCACTTACCCGCATAATTATAATATCGGCATTGTGTTTGGCCATGTGGGCCGCTCCATACGTTTGCACTTCAGTGCCGTGTGACAGGCCCAGCGTGACCTAGATACAAATAACGGCGGTCGCACAGTCAGCTGGGAGGCTGACAATAGTGGAATAAGAGGCGATGATGGGCACTATTTCTTTCAATTTACTGACCTTTAGATAAAGATGATAAATAGTTTTATGAGTGTGATAAAAGGAGGAAAGACTATTGTAGTCTTCAAAAACCTCAACTTTGTCATGAGTTGGGTGGTAACGAATACCATACTTGATGGCCATCTCATCAAATATAATGGCACATAATCTTTCCTTCTCTGCCATGGCCTTTACTTTAATTTTGAACATATTCAGAATATTCTGACATAGACCCGGTTGTATGTGAACATTTTTCATGGACAAAGACAGAGTTCTGGGTGACGGAAGGTGGAAAACCTTTTGCAGTAAGCTGTAAGCTTTTCTACTCGCATGGTATACGGACAACGCAAAGCTTTTATCGGCAAAAGTCCTTTGGATAATTTAGAAACCCTGATCTGGGTTAAGACAAAGCGGAGGGCATCTTTTGACAAATGCGGTTTGAGTATTTCTTCCAAAGACCTGCCATCTTCTGTAATTGTTTCACTTGGTGCAGATTCTTCCCGAGACTTCTAAAGCTTTTTCTTAAGGCGCCAGATCTTTGTTCTCTGCGCTGTAAACTTTTTTCGCCAAGAGTTTTTAATTGTTTCTACCCTTTTGTCGGCATCGCCTGTATTTGGGTATCCATAGGTTCATTTTGTTGTGATGAGGATACGGGGGGAGGAGAAGGTTGAATGATGCGTGTAGGCAATGGTCGATTTCCAGTGAGTTTGGGGGGGGGGGGCGGATTTGGCACTTTGAAAATTGTTGGGACGGCCGGCGCCTTTCACCAATGGTTTTCTCGTTGTTGCTGTTGCGCTGAAACAGCATGGCTCAAAGTGCTCTGAACACAGAACATTGCTCTTGTGCAGTGCTTCAGCCGACTTCTTCTCTAGATAAGCCCTTCGTGTATTCACTACCCACTTCTTGCATCTGGAGAAGGAATGACAATATGCCTTGCCACAAAGATGTCACGCTCAATCTAATGGATAATATTTTCTTTTCTTTCATTGCATAGACATCCACTATGCTTCCTTTTCAGCCCAACTTACATATTAGATCCGAAAGACACTCCAGAATGTTAATCACAGTCATGCGTTAAAAAAACCTGTCAATTACAATTAATCTTTCAATCTAACAATAATCTTAAAACAACCAAAGCGCCATAATTTACGAGAACAAAATAGTTTTAATTTTTTAAAGTACATTCAAAGTAATCAAGGATACCTTAACTTTAAGTCAATGCCAATGCATTACCATCCCTGACCAACATTTGACAATAATTTTGTAACAAATTGGACAATAAATGTATGCTGACTCGATGCTTTAAAAAAAAAAAAAAAGCCATGTAAAAGTTTATTACTTGACTGGGTCTAATGGAAAGGAGAAAAATGATAAATCCGGTCGTTTGTTCTTTGAATTAGTACAGTACATAGCAGAACACCATTTACAGTGTGTGTTCTTAGTGCTCGCCATTGTTACAACTACCGAGAATCGAGGAGCTTACACCATTATACGGTATAACAATGTAAGCTTCTTGCCGAGAATAAAGACTTGTCTTCTGTTACCGCCGTTAATGCCAATACGGATGCCTGACCCAGATACGCGGATCCAGCCACAGTTACCTGTCTCGCTAAGGTCTCTGATCGAACCAAGGCTGAGGTGCCTAGTTAGTGCTCAGAAAAGCAAAGATGGAATGAAAGAAGGAACATAATAAAGAAACCTGCGATCTTTGCCACGGCAACCGTCGCCTATCGCTTTCTCGCGATTTCTCTTTCTAACTTGCTTTATAGTCCGATAAATCTAAGACATGGGTTTGAAGTAACTGCAACATAAATGGTTTCTTTACAGAACAATAGTCTGTACCATCCAAAACACCATATCAAAAATCGGACAAAATCGGACCAAGGGAAATTAGAAAAAAAAACTGTTTTAATTAATTGAAATTATACAACATGACGCCTTTTGGCAACCGGAGTTCCATACTTTTTCTCCTCACTGGAACGTCGTTACCGAGGTGTCACATGTCCAAGATCAAATCTCCCCACCCTCTCTTCACCATGGAGATGTCAGCCGCCCGTGGTAACAAAAAGTATGGAACACCATTTCTGTCGATTTTCAGAATTTCTCTAAAGATATAAAAGCAGACTGAAACAGTCCTCAGGAACTTTTGTGCTTTGTTTTTGTGCTGAAACTTGCGATTAGCCTTTTGAGAAAAGTAATTACTTTGCACAGGAAATGACAATAATATAATAATAATATGATTTGACTTCCGCAATGAATGTACTTCACGGATATAATTATGGTAGATGTACAAGGATGGTACATTGAATGCCGTTTCTCTTCTGGGCCGTACATGTCTTCATTATCCAGTCTATGGCTAGCAGGAACAGGAAAGGTGAGAGGCGACACCCCTGTCTCACTCCTCTCTGTACATGGAAAGGGTCGGTGACCTGTCCGTTGGGTATCACTCACAGGGTCATCCTTTCATAAGAGTTTTTTGATAATGTTGGTGATTTTCCTCGGCATTCTATAGTGTCTCAGCAACTTCCAGAGGGTCTGCCGGTGCTGTCGTAGTCAATAAATTTGACGTAGAGAGGTGAATTATATTTGTTGTGCCGGTCTCACGTTTGGAAGACCACACACACACACACACACACACACACAGTGACACTGGCATATTTATGTGCTCACCGTGGTCAATACCCTCCTAATAGTTAAACTTGTCTCTAGGGTCGTTGTACGCTACATCGTGAGAAAGCAAGTTCATTGTCCGTCTTTGTTCTTGTTTAACTATATATGTAGTATAGGATGCTTGGGAGTTCAGTCAGTCGGTGTAGTAACATTTCCAACAGGACATTAAATGATGGCAACACCAGATCTGACTGAAATTTGCGTACTCTGCAATCAAGAAATCCAGCCGGAAGAAGTTGTTACAGAACTGACTGTAAAGGGACGAGATGGAATTAACCGAGCTGGTGAAATGCGGGGTGATAAGATCGATGTCATAGAAGGCCAAAGAGTCCATGTTGGATGCGGTAAGCAATATACAAATATAAAAGCTATTTCGGCCTCGCGGCGATCTAAGGAGAGAAGCAGTCAAGAGACAATTGTTCCATTTCAGCGTCAGTTGCGATCGGACACATCTTTCAACTTTCAGCGTGATTGCCTGTTTTGTGGAAATGCAATTCCTAGCACCTCAAAACAAAAGCAGCCAGGTTCATTTCCTGTTAGAACGGAAAGAAAGTTCACAGATACCATCAGAGAACTTTGCCAAAAGCGCAACGACGAATGGGCCCAACAGGTCTTTGGTCGACTGGAATATGCAAGAGATCTGCATGCCAGTGATGCACAATATCACCAAACCTGCAGTGTTAATTTTCGTAGCAATAAGCGAAAGCCAGTGTCTCAATCGCAGACCACTGAGAAGCCAGCAAAACGTTCTAAAGGAGGGAGACCAATTCAACCAGGAAAGGCCGATGCGTTTCATCAAGTCGTAGACCACTTGCAAGCTCACAAGGAGGGGTAAATCACTGTCAGTGATCTGGTTGAAAAAAATGAGTGAACTTACCAATAACCCATATCCAACAAGATACATGAAGAAACGACTTCAGGACCATTTTGGTGACAAAATTGTCATTGCAGAAATGCACGGAAAGGCTAATGTAGTAACACTTCGAGAGACTGTATCTGAGATACTCCATGATTTCTACAACAGACAAACTAGGAATGATCCTGAAGCCGAAAAGAGGTTCATAATAAATACTGCTGCACGTTTTATTTTGTGCAGACATCAAATGCCAGTATACAGAGGTGAAAACAAAGTCATGTATGGAAACAGTAGGCAAAACACACGGAAGTGGACAAGTCAAGTCCAAAATGGTTTGGGCCAAGAACAATTAAAAATGTGCTCGGAAAAGGAACACACAAGCTTGATGGTCAAGCTTCAATGCTTCAAAACTAAAGCCCTTCGTCGAGACGTTGCATCTGCCCCTGAAGAAGATAAAGGCTGCTAACACTGGGGCTGTTGTGATGATCATGAGAATCTAATCTTCCCACGTATGGCACGTGTTTATCAGAGTTTATCTCACCCCCACCCCACCCCACTCCTCCTCCTCCACCCCTCTATTTCAAAAGGCAGAAAGAAACATGCAGGGGTGGAGGGGGGTCTCTTCACATCATTTTGTCATCGGTTCCTGGCGGCATTGTTACCAATGACATTGTCTATCTTTTCTGGTTCAGCTGGGACCAAACCTATGACACCCGACAGGAACTGACCATTTTGAGCGACATCATTCTATATTAGTATATAATGTATGCACGTTCACATGCATATACACACACAAACACAATGTAAGAACTGTATAGGTAAATATTACGACTAAAGTATGCAAGAGAGGAAAAAATCGCAAATAAAACAAAACTAACATTGGAACAGCGAATGAAGAAGAAGTAATGATGCTGAAAGAAAAGGGGGTGGGGGTGGGGTGGGGGGGGGGGGGGAGATCATTAAACGAGAAAGGAAAAGAGAAAAGGAAGAAAACATACAACCATGACAACACGAAAGATAATGCTAAATCTTGAATACTGGTTTCGTCCTTGAGTGATAAGCCTTGAATAGTGGTTTCGTCATTGATTGACGAAACAAGAAAGGGCCAGCCGTGGCTGGCGGCCATGAACGTGTAATATACTTCAATAACCAAGCTTATGAAGCCACATGCCATCTTCCACACATGCAGCTATTTGCAGGAGTCAGCCGGCCATTCATTGGCTGAACTTATGACCCATGAATAAATTATGCCTACGAACTTCCTGTTTTCTCGTAGCAGCCGACACACTCTGTTCATTAAAAATGACAGATGATCGGCCAAGTCTTCGTTCATAAAACTCAAAAGAACACGAAATATTTCTTTTTCTTCTGTTCAAAAATTCTCCCCCACCCCTTCAACATCGACTCGACCTGAAACTAGGCCTATGCCGCAAGCTACGAATCAGTCTGTGATTAATATGCTGCCTTCCAGACGTTTCAACTTAACTTCAGCCACAGGGAACGATCACAATAATTTTTGGGTTTGTTTACATATAAGTAAATACTCTATTGTTAATGTGTACCATCGTGATTGTTCCCTGTGCTCGAGCATGATTGTGTGAGACTACATTTAATGCACAGATACATGTGCTGAATGTATGTATTTATGATGTATTTATTTCTAACCTGTAATTGTCCAGAGCGAGAGCGGAGGTAATGCAATTTTTCATATCCCCCCCCCCCCCCCAAAAAAAAATCTATACCGTGAAGACCATCAGTGTCTGTGTGACTGTCTGTCTGTAACCGATTTTTGAGACCTTTTCACACATTCACTTCTTTGCCGATTTTGTTGACATTGGGCAATTATATTGGTGTTGTGTCAGAGAAGGTTTACCTGCATTAAAAGTTGTACTTTTGTTAAACAGAAAACCGTTAGAGCTGTTAAGAATTAAGTAGTCTCAAAGAAGGATTTTGTACGTTTTTGGATCTTCTGCCTAAAGTGTTTGACCGATTTTGATAAAATTTGGAACGCAGGTCTATTTTAACGTACTTAAGTGAATAGTATTACTTTTATACATTACTTTTATACATATGGCCGTTAAAAACCGTTATTTTTCTTTTTTTGAGCTAGCCTCACGAAATTTGGTGTGTTGATACAGTTTGACACGCTGAATACGAATATATAATTTTCCCATTGATTACTTGACATATGACCGTTAAAAACCGTTATTGTTTCTTTTTTTGAGCTAGCCTCACGAAATTTGGTGTGTTGATACAGTTTGACACGCTGAATACGAATATATAATTTTCATATTGATTACTTAAGAAAAATCGTGAAAAACCCGTAGAAGAAATACAATTGCACAGGAAACGAAAGTCCCGCTAAACCGGAAATGAGGTTATAATTTATTCATGGGTCATAAGTTCAGCCAATGAACGGCCGGCTGACTCCTGCAAATAACTGCATGTATCTTCCACAGCTACAAGATGAAAATGGCGAATAATTAACGCACTGTGTCAAATACAGGAATCAAAAATGGTTATTGTTAAATAAAATACAAGTATGTTGCGGTTGTTGTTGTTGCGGTTGTTATTATTGTTGTTGTTGTTGTTATGCTATGCTGTCAGTAGTATTGTTACATGGGGTCTTCCTTTGTCGTCCTTATTTCTCTCTTAGTCTGACTTAAATCTCTGAAATTATGGGTAATTAGGCTGCAGTGTAAAATGCATTTCCTTATTTATTGGCTTCATAAATTAACACATCCAGATTTTAAAATTGTCCCTTCACTAATCTTTGACTGAATCCAAAATCGTTTCTGTGTTCCTGTGTTATGCAAAATATAAACGCAAGCACATTCTTTAGCGCCCAAGTGCTGTGGTTACTGGGCGCTTCTTGTGGAATCTCCTGTTCTATCATTCTACCAGCGAGTATAGATCTATACTCTCTGATTCTACTATTATAATTCTGCTGTCTATCGTCTTGCCTCTTCCTAGCATAATAATTATGTGCAGAATCGCGTCGACGTGCTTTCTCAAAAGTCCGACTCAAACTCTGTCCACACTAAAAAAGTGAATGCCAATGCGCCTGAAAGAGTCTTAATATTTTTTAAATTCTACTTTGTAATGCGAGTAAAAGAAAAGGATGTCGAGGAGGGAGAGGGGCTCTGCTGAAGTGACAGTTACTAATAGCATTTGAGTCTAATTTTATTGGTATTAATTAAAGCACACTGGCATCACGTCTGATGGACTGATTCGTTATCAAAAGTCACTATCTTAAGACTTACGATGGGCCACGGACTGTCTTACAGCGGTTCTCTAAGATTGTGGAGTTAAAAAGGAAATATACATCGCTGCTTTGTCCCACTCAGTGACCATGTCTAATTCTGAACTGCTTCTATGAAATGTTTTGACTTGATTTTACCGGCGCCAGTGTAGATTTTGTATTAATACGTACCTGACATTGGATACTTTGTAGTGAATTCTTTCCTTCTTAATTTCTGTCTTTTCACTTAAGGGAGACAAAGGCTTTAAGGGGAAACTGTACGGAGACAAAGGCTTTAAAGGGAAACTGTACGGAGGTATGAGCACTGACTTCCCTTTTTACATAATTCATTATTATTTTCTTAATTTTAATTGCCATCGGCACACTCCATCTGCTCGTTTTTATCAAATATTATCATTTCCAAAAATGGGGAAAAAACGTTTAATGTTAAAATTTTAGATCTCTCCGATCTAGCCAGCTGAGTTAGGGAGGTTTCATACTAATCCCGGTCAGACACAGTCAGATGCTGTGAAAAAAATAATGGCAGATTCTGAAGCTGACTGTGTCTGACCGAGCTCAGAATGAAAGGGTTTTCCCGGATTTACTATGAAAATGGAGGAAGTTGTGGTTTGCACTTCTTGTCTGCCAGCATCTGGCTGTGTCTGACCGGAGTTAGTATGATACCTCCCTTATAAGACGATTTCTGCTTACTGTTTTCGGAAATCAATTTGGAATAAATAGTTTCTCTGTATGACACACACAGTAGGAATAAATGAGTTTTTTTGTTGTTTTTTTGCCTCTCCTCAGAAGTACAGATTTTGACATAAACAGCAGAAAACCAACAACCAAAAAATAGCAACGACTATGTAAAATACCCTGAGACACTCATGAAAAATCAGAATCAGTTGGATATAATATTTGAAAGATTTCAGGACATAATATTATTTTCCAAAACCGCAGCGGTTTGAGAAACAAAATCTGTTCAGCCAACTGCTCCACTTTTGGTATTCAAACTGCCACAGTCTCCACGTGATGACTTCGGCTCCTCCCAATTGTCAGTTTTAATTCCAACCCTGTTTGTACAGCCATTGGGCTCGAGCAATGACGTCATTACTGTAGTCATTGTGGGCGGTGCCGATGTCCAAACCACCCCAGGTACGAACATTGCTGACTCCAAAGTTGTAAGCAGCTACTCCGCCTGTGGGTGAAACAAAGAAGAAGACGTCAATATTACAGCTCCTTGCATACATGTACTCTCAGAGGAAAGCTGCCTACTTTGACTCAGATGCAGGTATATTTTGTTTTGGAAAGACCTCTCGTATTTACTGTTATATCACTCTATAAGCTTAAAAGCTGCACTCCGTCCTGACCCCTCAATCACTGCCCCGCCAGTCACTTTCTACCCTCTCCACTATCTGTCTCGGAAAACCGAAACAATTTCCAAAGCAAGCAGCATTGTATTCCTATGTTCTAGTTTTAGCCACGAGCACGTCAAATAGTATAAATGGAGACAGAATACCGAGAGGAACCATTCCATCTCCCATTATATGTCCATAAACTGCGCGAGTATAAATATAGTAGATACCAGGTTTTCTCATTCAATTATGAAGGGGTGTGGTGCGCCTTGTTGCGTTGTTGATATTGATAATACGCGCGCAAATCGGCGGATGGAATATGGCGTCTCGATTTGTCTCGGTATCCTATAGGTCGGGTTTAAATCAGCCGGCAAGAAGTGTTGATGTCGCGGGTCATGTGCTCGTGAAAAAAAAAAGGGGGGGGGGGAATCAGAGGCGAGCAGTCATCGCTGCAAAGCAAACTCAAAAAAATTATTTGAAAAACAAAACCAATGAAAAACTCCTGACTTTGCAATTTGGTGCAGCCTCCACGGTGCTTTTGTTAGTGTTGCTGTGTTGCCATGACGACGTTTTGTTTTTTAACTTGAATATGCTACGTAACATTTTCTAACTTGTTTGTCAAAAGAGTTTTTACTGCATTTTCTCGAATAATTTTGTACAGTCATGGATATTTCTAAAGAACAACGCGTGTGCGTCACATTTTGTTACAAACTCGGGAAAACTGCAACCGAGACTTTCGATATGCTGAGGACTGCTTATGGGCAGACACAATAAGCAGGCCACGATGCTTTGAATGGTTTTCAAAGTTTAAAGCAGAAGAACGTTCATTGATGATAAGCCCTGCCAGGGGCGTCTAGCAAAAGTTTTAACTGATCAAAATGTGGAGAAAGTCGGCGTAGTTATTCATGGAGACCGTGAGCAAATCATTCGTAGAGTAACTAGTATTGTTGGGGTTTCGCACTGGTCTTACCAGCACATTCGTACTGAGAAATTGGAAATGAATAACGCACCAGAAAAATGTGTTTCCTGTTTATTAAGCGATGAACAAAAACAGAATAGCATCGAGGAATGCCAAGAATTAATATATTATATATGCTGCTGCTGATAGACATTTTTTCAAATACATTGTAGCAGGTGACGAAATCTGGGTTTGCGCACGTGGCCCAGAAACAAAGCAGCATTCACGTTCTGAATGGAAAGGTCCTCATTCTTCACGACCGAAGAGACCACTTGAAATGCATTCTCATCGTTTTCTTTGACTGGTAGGATATCAGTATGAAAGAATATGTGCCACAGATGTCACGAGCAGATTTGAGGTCTTGGGGATCTAATGACTGCACGAGAGGCAGCTAACTCACACTCGGACACAAACACACAAGAAATTATTAAATAACTAGAGCATATGTATATCAGGCCGGCCGGGCCATATTATTACATAAATATTAATATACAAAACAAAAGACAATAGAGGTATATTCAAAGCAAAAATTCCAATTACTAACTTAACCTATCATATTTATGTAACTATGTTCCCTATCAAATGTACTGCAATCAATAGCCTACTGGTATATTATAAGAAACAAGATATCAATTTATATTAGCAGTTGAGTCGCCACTGGCCAGTCACCAGGCAAACTCTCCAGAAATAATATGGGTTCCCAAGGTACACTGAATGTTAGGAGAGCCCAGTACGTTCAAAGCCTACAGAAGCACAAATCGGCTTGTAGGTATTTAAGCAGCTTGTAAAAGTATATATATATGCAATCACTCAGTCACTATTCATTTCATCAACAATGTGCCATAATTCTTCAATCGTATTATGGAGATAGTTTTACAATACAGAACACTCGTTCGTCGAGTCCAAGCTGTGGTTTTCTCTGACTTCCTATGAGGCTGTGGGTTTTCTCTCTATCTCTGAACGTCTATCATAATTAGTTAATAAGATCACTAGTTTACTATTCTATCTCTTTGGCCTAGGTGAAAGATGAAAACATTTTTAAAAAACCAAAACAACACCAACCTTTTGTCGCTCTCTCGTCACTGCCCTCGTGGCAGACGCTGTCTTTTTCCCGAGAGCACTTTTGTTTTTCATATTTATTAATCGTAGAACAGTCCTGGCATTGGTAGCATTTGATTTCATTGTGGATTGTTTTGTCCATAAATGTACCCTGAGGGCAAGGCAGACACTTCCCTCTGGACACTTTAACGTATTGTCCTGGTTCACATCGCACGGGTTTCGGATTACACACATATAATAATTCCATCTCCGTTTGCGACAATATCATGGTGTTTAGTTGCACAGCACTTGGTATCATGGTCCCGTGGGCAGTTTTTAATAACCACTTGGCAATCAGAGCATTTTCTACAGTGTCCTCTGGCTCCGTTTTCCCAGCTTCTGAACCAATAATAATCCTCTTCACATTCAATTTTTGTGTCATGACTACCGTTGCATTTTAAAATTACCTTTTCAATGGCCGGGTCTGCAACAGTACAAGGCCAACATTAAAATTTTGTATCAGTGTGCTTTTGCAGAGGCATATATTCTCCATCTTTACATGGGAGGCAAACTCTGGGACCTTGTGCAGGCTGGTATTAGTAACGTCATCTGGCACATTCCTTTGCATTATATAACGGAAATAATATAATTACAAATCCAATAGTAATCACTAGTAAAGAATGCATTTTTGCTGCTGGCAGAACTTTAAATCATGGCGACAAAGTAAGAGTTTAACCGAGAGACGCGAGATCTAGGTCATCGTTGAACGGACAGTTTGTCGACGAGAGAAGTTCCGTTCAGACGAACATTTTTTTTTTATCCTTCAACTGTCAGTCCTTGGACTTTTGTAGCTAGTTTGCGCGAAATTCAAAACGTCAACAGAATGGCTGAAGCAAGGTACCTGGATGATTTGGCAGCATTTTTTGTTCTCTGTTCGGTAAATTTTCAATAAACTGTAGCACAGTTTCCTTATTATTCCACCCGGACATTGTATCAGTAGTAGAACTAGAAGAACTGTGGTATAAATATTATGTAAAATAACAGCAAAACTGGTAGCGTGTAGGCAAAAAATAAACGGCACTAAACCACTAGATCTAGATGAAACAATGGTGTAGGCCTCAACTGTCTCCAACAAAGAGGGACGTGAGAATTTGCCTTCACTTTCCAAATTGAAGGGACTGGCCGAATGGTGAAAAAAACAATACAAAACAAAACACTCACAAAAATTTTAACTTGATAATCCGGCATTAAATTGTCACTAATTTCGGGTCGCTGATCACGAAAATCATATTATTTTTCTGATTTGACCAATATTTACGAAATCATTAGACTGCATTTTTGACTCCTCCTGCGGCAACATCAAAGAAGCCACTCCCTCGACGCCACTCGGCGCTCATGCTTCAGTTCGCCTGCGGGAAAATATCGCCTGGACTGAGAACCCTTGGATATATCGAGAGGATAATAATAATAATAATATATTGCATTTATATAGCGCCCAACCCCGTCGATGACTAGCTCTGGGCGCTTTAACAAACTCTTACACACACACACACACACGCATACACAAAAGAAATTCAAAAATATTTACTATTGTTGCTGCCGAAAAACACCTAGCCTAGTTTGTCTGAAAGAAATGGGTCTTCAGATGGCGTTTGAAAGAACCAATGTCATTAATTTCCCTGGTTGTCTTTGGAAGAGTGTTCCAGATGGTAGGGCCAAGAAATGAAAAGGACTTTTCTCCTACAGTGGACAGATTCATTTTAGGTACTTTCAATTTTGTAGTGTCAGATGATGATCTTAGTTGACGAGATGGAACATAGTAATCAGTTAAATCAACTAGGTACGATGGAGCAGTATTATTGACACATTTGTGACAAATGGATGACAATTTGTACATTATTCTTTTCTCGACTGGCAGCCAGTGCAAACTCTGCAGAAGTGGCAGTGCTGAATCTCTTTTCTTTTTCTTCAAAACAAGTCTCGCTGCATTGTTTTAAGCAATTTGGAGTTTTCTAATATTTTTTTGTGAAATTCCAGCCAAAAGGGAGTTGCAATAGTCAAGCTTTGAAAGTACAAAAGAATTTACTAAAACAGCCGCAGTTTCAGTTGAAATAAGATGTCTGATTTTACCAATTTTCCAGATTTCCATGTATAGAATACGAATGAGGTGACTAACCTGAGACGACATAGAAAGATTTGAATCAATGTAAACCCCTAGGTTTTTTACTTTTTTTGAAATTTCTATTGAATTAGTGCCAATTATCATCTCAGTTCTGTCCACTTCTTGCAGAACCCGCTCACGGCCTAATAAAATAACCTCAGTTTTATCCTCATTTAGTGCCAGTTTGTTTTGGTTCATCCAGCTTTTAATTTCTGTTATACAGTTTCCAACCTGCTGCAGAAGGCTGTCAACATCGCATGGCAAGGCAGAACTGTAGAGCTGGGTATCATCAGCATAGAAATGATATTGTAAATTAAATTTCTTTATTTCATGTACAAGTGGAATAGTATAGATAGTAAACAAAATAGGACCAAGCACTGAGCCTTGTGGTACGCCATACTGAAGCGCATAAGAAAAAGATCTTATTTTGTTGGTTACAACAAATTGGTGGCGATTTGACAGGTAAGATTCGACCCATTTAAGGGCGACCCCTCTGATTCCAAACGATGTTTCTAGCCTTCTGAGCAGGATTTCGTGATCGATGGTGTCGAACGCTGCTGATAGATCCAACAAATTTAGCAGAGTAATATTTCCAGAATCTGCCTTTACTAATATGTCATTCATGATTCTTAATAGTGCAGTTTCAGTACTGTGGTTACTTCTGTAAGCAGATTGAAATGGTTCCAACAGGTCATTATTTCTCAAATGACACATTAGTTGTTGTAATATCACCTTTTCAAGGATTTTTGAAAGAAAAGGAAGGTTTGAGACGGGTCTATAATTTTTCAACATATTTTGATCAAGAGTCGTTTTTTTCAAAAGTGGTGTTACCCAGGCTGTTTTAAAATAATCAGGGACAGACCCACTTAAAATAGATTTGTTTATTATTTTTGTAATAGTTGGAACCAGTTCATCAATACAAGATCTAACCAAAAATGTAGGAATAGGATCGAGGTCACAACATTTTGATGGCGATGCCATGATGATAGATTTTACAGATTCATTCGACACAACACCAAAAGTGTCTATAGGATTTCCCTGAAACTCATCAAAATGATCAATGGCATCAAAACTGTCAAGATTTTCTCGGATAGTTGTAACTTTTTTATCAAAATAATCAGTAAAAACATTGGGCAACAAATTGTTCTCGTAAATTGTGGGTAGAGGTGTTTCCTTTCTTTTCCCTGTGAGTTCATCACAAATACTAAAAAGTTCCTTATGTCACAAATCCCAGACTGGGAGATGTAATAGTTTATGACAGGACAACAATCACGAACAAACGAGTTTAACACTTAACAGAACAATCCATCAGGCCCACACATTTATTAAACATAATTATACAGATAATAGCGCAATTACATACATTATATTATTGGGATTAACTGCCGTACAACGGCCTTATTCTCACACACACTCTCCCTCGGATCCACAACCCGGTAGTTACTCCTAAAGGCACTTCGGCCTCAGCCTCTCCCCTCAGGGTCTTAATAGCACATTAATAATTCACTGGCACCGCAGTCTCTCAATATCACCTTCCTATTGTCATACACCTTAGCATTCCCCTAGCACCTCAGCAGGGCAATAACACATTATCATTTCAATAGACATTATCATTTCAATAGTACATTATTAGTTCACTAGCCCCTCAACATGGCAATAGTACATTATCACATTCACGCTCATATCTACGTCCCTGTCCGTGGCCTGACTGCCACGACTTTATGTGCCTCTACTGTCCTGCACTGACAGCCTCACTTCTGGCCTATGTGTGGCCTCCGGCCCTATGCTGGCCTATCCCCTGTGCTCATCGAGGTGGCTCTGCGGCCCGTCCTCGACACCAGTCATCAGTGGAAAACCTCTCTCACTGGTCTCTCGACTGCTCCCCTTATGTCCGCCCGATGGGCTCTTATCCACAGGTCCGTTCCGTAGGACCTAACTTGCAGTGATAGTAATACAGCGCTTTCGCCTCATTCAGACTCCCCACCACTCACAACAGCACGCTTAACTTACTTGTCTACGTGCGTTAATTTTACTCTCCTCCTTTCCCGTCTTTCCCCACTTGTCTGCCGTGAGCCCTTCTTACTCTACACCCGCTCTGTAGCAATCCCCTTAATTGCACTCACTCCACTCGTGACATCATCCCCCACCCCAAAAAAATTAATGCAATTAATTTCAAATCGCATCAGGATGACTGTCAACGAGTGAGCGTGAGCAATACCTACACTAAAAAAATGACCTAGCAGTTCCCCTAGTATATAAAATACCGAAATCAGGGGAAAATATGGGGATCAATATGGCCTGCAATATGCATATATGTGTCACATCATGAATAGCTAACTAACCACAATACTTAATACAGAATCAAAAACCAATCAACCTATCAACCATTCTTCATATCATATTTATAATGTCAATATTTTAAAGTCGACTCATTCACACAGATCCTGTCAATGTTCCTGTCCTCCGATGTATAAGCTCCTGAACTCTTCCCCTAGGCTCGACTAAGGTAGTCGGCGATATGATTGCTGGTTCCTGGAATTGGTTGAATAACGAAGGTATACGGCTGCAAAGCCAATGCCCATCTAGACAAGCGTGGGCTGGACGAACGATTCTTCGGCAAAAATGTCAGTGGCTTGTGGTCTGTCTGGATACAAAATTCTCGTCCCATGAGATAACGTCCTAATTTCTGGACGGACCACACAATGGCAAGACACTCACGCTCTATCACAGAATACTTTCTTTCTCTCTGCAATAACTTCCTATTGACATAACATACAGGATGGAGACATTCGTTCTTCTCCTGTAGAAGACAAGCGCCGACACCAGAGTCCGACGCATCCGTTCTGAGGATAAAATTAGATCGAAAATCGGGTAATATCAGAATGGGTGACGATGATAATGCTGTCACCAAATTATCAAATGCTGTCTGACATTCAGACGTCCACTGGACCTTATCGGGTTGTCCCTTCTTAGTAAGGTCAGTAAGAGAAGATGACAAGGAGGAAAAATTTGGAATGAACTTTCTGTAATAATTTAAAATTCCCACTAAGCTTCTGACTTGTTTCTTTGTTTTAGGGATTTGCAACCCTACTAACTTGTCAATTTTTGTTACTTCAGGTCTCTGAACACCTCTACCCACAATATGTCCTAAGAATACTATCTCTGGACATGCCACATCCATCTTTGCGGGTTTAGCAGTTAACCCAAAATGACGTAATCGTTGAAAAATTACTGTTAGTGTCTGAATATGATCAGACCATGTCGACGTATGACATGCTATATCGTCAAAGAATGACACGACATTAGGTATGTCCTTTAATACCAGTATGATAATACAGATACTCTGGTCTCTCATGAAACCTCTGCCGCATATCAACGTGGAAAACCTTTACTGATCCATCAATGTGGATAGCGTAATCTACCTTCGAAACAATTCGCTCAATAACATAAGGACCTTTCCATGTCATCAATAACTTATTATGGTCCGTAGGTAACAACAATAGGACCTTATCTCCTGGCTTAAAAATTCTCAATTTGGAACCTCTATCTTTATAGTCTTTTGCTCTTTTCGAAGCGATACTAGAAGCTTCTTCTGCTATAGTGCGCGCTGAAGATAATCTTTCTCTTAAATCAACAAGGTCTATCGAAACCTTTTTAAACGGTTCCGAAACCGTGGGGATCTTTTGAAGAGGAGCCTGGGGTGTACGACCCTTATGCGTCGTCTTTTGGCACGCACTGCACGTCTTACAATATAACCGTACATCTCTGTATACTGACGGCCAATAAAAATCTTTCAGAACCCTTTGCTTGGTTCCCGCACTTCCCACATGATCCGCTAATGGAACATCATGGGCCAGACGCAATACAGTTGCAATCATGGATACTGGCACCACTACCTGCTTCTGAACCGAAGCCACTGTCACATACTTCCGGAACAGAATGCCCACCTGGATCACAAAGGAAGACGACCCGTTCTTATATCTCCTCGTTTTCTCCGTTCGCGCCTCCCCAAAACATGGATTTAATGATGGATCCTCCCTCTGTAATCTCGCCAAGCGCTCTGGCGTGATATCTAGGTTGACCGCTGGCGTCGCCAAAGGTCTAATCTTATCTTTATCAGCTACCCGTCGACGTGTTTCGACCGCGGCGCAAAAGTCAATACCTTTTGATTGCGACCATGCTTGCACGTTCTCATCGGAAGGGGAAACTACCCGCGATACATTCCCAATGATGAGCTGGGCGCCTGGAAAACAACCAACGACTGCTTCGACTTCCCCGCTAAGGAAAGGTGTATCTATCACTATTCTTGCCATGGGTAATTTCTCAATGGCCCCCGAAAATTGGATGCACGGGACAGTCTCACCTGTAAGCTGTGAATCCCGAATGCAGTCTCTATGCACTCCCACAACGGTAGATCCTGTATCTCGTAAAACCGAGACCGGTTCGTCCCCAACAAACCCCGGATAAACCCTAAGATCACCACCTGTATGACATGAATTTATAACGGGGATCTTTCTCCCACAAGGTAAAACACCGGAAGATAATAACTTCTCACAACTGGGACACTTAGAATACTGTCCGCCTCCGTTGTCCGATGTAACACACGCAGCCGCATGATGAAATTTATTTGGGGAACATGGACTGGAGCTACTGTCCACGTTCGCCGCTATCCTACCTGCAGGGCAATTCACGCTGATGTGATCTGCTCTACCGCAGTTCCAACACTTCGCGGCCCTACACTCGCGTGAAAAGTGACCCACGCGTCCGCAAGTCCAACACTCCGCTCCCTGTGCTGCACTAGGCCTGGGTCCCCGTGACCCATCGCGACCGGAACTAAAGTCCCTATGCCGTCGGTCATCGGCAAAGGTCACAAATCGCCCCCGGCCATTACCGCGACCTAGCCCTCCTGCTCGGTCAAACTTACCGGATCCATATGCAGGTGATTGGTGATAGCCCCTACGCTGCCCCTGGGCTTGGCCACTATAGGCACCACGCTGACGCGACCTGTCCTTAAGTCCTGCCGGCGACCCTTCGACAACGGCGACGTACCCAGCATCTTGGACGTACGCCCTGGCGACTGGTTTGGACGGATGTGCCGTACGGTATGCTTCCGCCAACTTAGACGCCTCCTGCACCGTCGCGGGTTCGTTTTCTTTCAGGAAAGCCACCAGATCTTTGTGGCACGACGCGTACAGCTGGTCACGGATCATTAGGTCTTTCAGTTTAGCAAAATCCGCGCCCACATGCGCCAAGTCTACCCAGTTCGCGAAATATTCCGTTAGTCTCGCGACGAAGGCAGCAAAGTCCTCCCTGGTATCCGCACGTGCTCGCCTAAACTGCTCCCGGAAATATTCCTCGGTACGCGCAAATCGGGGAAGCAGCAAAGCCTTCAGCTTATCGTAATCTTGCACGTCTTCGCGCTGTAGCTCTTTAAAGTAGGTTAACGCTCGCCCCTGCAATAGAGACGCCAGGTACGTGGCCCATAATTCCTTATTTTCCCCCCATTGCAATTGTGCGTTCAGTTCGAACCTGTAAAGGAAGGCGTCTATGTCGTCCTTCCGGTCGTCGAACGTAGGGAGCTTAATCCGAACACCACCTTTATTGTGTACCTGCCGCTCAACTGTTTCTGTTGGCGCATTCTTTTTGATTTCCAACTCGGCGATCTTTACTTGCGCCTCTATCTCCTTTAACTTTAACTCCCTTTCCTGTTGCTGAGCCTCTAACTCCTTTAACTTAAACTCTCTTTCCTCTTCCTTATCCTTAGCCTCTCTTTCCTGTTGCTTATCCTTAGCCTCTCTTTCCTCTTCTCTCTGTCGCTCTTGAGCCTCTTTTTCTCGCTCTCTATCCTTAGCACGCTCATCGCGCAAATCCGCCTGCTGTTCTTTAATCCAGCCGCGTAGCTCCTCTCCCTCCAGGCCAAGTTCCTTACCCAACTTCATTAGTTGTTGGAGTTCCGCCATTTCACAGATTTATGGTTATGGTATCTATTATGAGAACGACCAACCTGTCGGTATGATCACTAACGACACGACCAGAGACCTGAGATCACACCAGATATAACAACACCCACTTGTCTCAAATACAATTCAGAAATTTACCTACTTCCTAACTAATTCTATATTCATTAAATGTATAGCACTATTAATAATAAAAGAAAATAAAAACGACAAGAATGAAGAAATTCAGTAGGAGGACCACAAGTACGTCAAGGACAACGAACCCGACTAGGACAAAGCTTCTACAAAAAAAAACTATAATGGAAAAAAAAATGCAACCTACTACGCCGATTACACTACAAGCTACGAACAAGAACAGAGTCTGAAAAAAAAGAACGTATCTACAGAAAGGTAAGAGAGGGACAAGAGAGACGTCTTCCTAAAACAACGAGGAAGATGGAACGGCACAATCTAAACAAAAATACAGGTCCCTACAGAACTGTTCACTGTGATGAACGAAGTTCCAAATTTAGCCCACCTCCCGAAGAGGATAAACTACGCTCACCATAGCAAACCCGCGCCACCGCCCGTATAATCGATTACGACAAAAACAGAAAAACAGCGGAAAAAGACAGAAGAACAGACAGCCCTCAATCCAGGGTACAAAATTTCAGTTTCACTTAACTTTCAGCCTTATGAGTTTAAGTCCTCCCCTTTATCGGAGCTCTGGCTGCTTGTCTCCTCAGGCTGCACGCACACACACTGTCTCTCTGAAAGTTTAAGTACACATTAGTACATATTTATAGCAATACATGCATCAATACATATTCATAAATATACATAAATCATACCATCATGAAATTTCCATTCATCCCACGAACAAAGACAACAGCACGAATTCCTAGCACAACAGAAAAACAACTAGATATAACGAATACACAATGTCAAAATGACCACAGGTAAACAGGACGAGCCCCCAGTGTCACAAATCCCAGACTGGGAGATGTAATAGTTTATGACAGGACAACAATCACGAACAAACGAGTTTAACACTTAACAGAACAATCCATCAGACCCACACATTTATTAAACATAATTATACAGATAATAGCGCAATTACATACATTATATTATTGGGATTAACTGCCGTACAACGGCCTTATTCTCACACACACTCTCCCTCGGATCCACAACCCGGTAGTTACTCCTAAAGGCACTTCGGCCTCAGCCTCTCCCCTCAGGGTCTTAATAGCACATTAATAATTCACTGGCACCGCAGTCTCTCAATATCACCTTCCTATTGTCATACACCTTAGCATTCCCCTAGCACCTCAGCAGGGCAATAACACATTATCATTTCAATAGACATTATCATTTCAATAGTACATTATTAGTTCACTAGCCCCTCAACATGGCAATAGTACATTATCACATTCACGCTCATATCTACGTCCCTGTCCGTGGCCTGACTGCCACGACTTTATGTGCCTCTACTGTCCTGCACTGACAGCCTCACTTCTGGCCTATGTGTGGCCTCCGGCCCTATGCTGGCCTATCCCCTGTGCTCATCGAGGTGGCTCTGCGGCCCGTCCTCGACACCAGTCATCACTGGAAAACCTCTCTCACTGGTCTCTCGACTGCTCCCCTTATGTCCGCCCGATGGGCTCTTATCCACAGGTCCGTTCCGTAGGACCTTCTAACTTGCAGTGATAGTAATACAGCGCTTTCGCCTCATTCAGACCCCCCACCACTCACAACAGCACGCTTAACTTACTTGTCTACGTGCGTTAATTTTACTCTCCTCCTTTCCCGTCTTTCCCCACTTGTCTGCCGTGAGCCCTTCTTACTCTACACCCGCTCTGTAGCAATCCCCTTAATTGCACTCACTCCACTCGTGACACCTTACAAGATGTAGAATTTTGAAGTTTAGTGACATAGAAGTCTTTTTTTGCAAGTTTAATATCACATTTCCATTTGTTCTTCTGGTGTTTGAAAATGTCCTTGTGGACTGTAAGACCTGTCTTTAACCATTTCCTTTCTGCTTTGCGACATTCTGCTATGGCTGCTTTGACATCTAGGGTGTACCATGGAGCGAACGGTCTGTTGGAGATTGACCTGGTCTTGATAGGTGCATGTCGCTGTAGTAGATCTTGCTGGATGTTATTATAAGATGTGATGTCGCCTTCAAAGTTCTCGAGAGCATTGGCCATTTCCGTCTTGAAGGCATTGATGTCGATACCTTTTATGTCTCTGGACGACACAACTTTTTTGATGATATTTGGCTTTGCGAAATCAATATCGAGTACGATGGTTTTATGATCCGAAATGAGTTTTTCTAGGACGGCGGTGTTGGTGAAGGTGCTCAAGGTTTGTTTGATGATCACTAAATCTAAGATGTGACCAGCTCGATGAGTTGGACATTTGATTATCTGAGACATGTTGCATTGGTCGATAAGTTCTTTAAGTCGTTTTACTTCAGATGATGTTTCAGAATCAAAATGAAAATTAAGATCACCCAAAAGAACAGGGTATCCTTTCTCGCAGGTTAAGCGTGGTAGGAGAACTTCAAGTTCACTCAGAAAATTGGTTTTACTGCCTGACGCTCGATAAATGCAGACAAAATGAAAGACTTTGGTGCCAAGATCTAATGATAGCTCCATAATCTCAAATGTTTCAGGTTGGTAGCTAGTTTCCGGTTTAATAACAATTTTTGGTTCAAGTGATTTTCTGAAAATTACAGCGATCCCGCCTCCAAGACGATTTTTCCGAGGAAAAGATTTAATTTTGAAATTAGGAGGTGTCAGTTCATCTTCAATAATAGCATCACGCTCTTTCACTAACCATGTTTCAACGATAAACAGTAAATCTAGATTCTTTTCGTGAATGAGGTCCACAATGTCTTCAGTTTTATTTCTAGATGACTGAGCATTTAAATAACCAACTCTGATGTTACTGCACTGGTCACGTTCTACATCATCAGTGTCCACTTTGATTAAATTTGCTTTGCATACTTGTCTATATCCAGGGAGACAACCATGTCTACTGGTGATGTTTACTTTAATTCTCTGTTTGCCTCCCCTCCTTGAGCGTTTGGTTGCTGGTATTAAGTTAATTTTGTTGTTTCTTAATCTATGCATTACACTAGGTGGTACAATTGCTGTGTTCAAGGGTCTTAAAGCACACAGCTGGTCTCTTGAATAGGCCATTGTGGGATTACACAGTTGTTGACTGAAGGTGTTCATATTCACTTCATCAAGCACATCAGTGTGCACACCGGTCTCAGTGTGTAAGTGTTCACTTGTCAAAACAATGTTACCTGTACTAGCCATGGATTGCTCGTTTCCACGCTCAAGTTTATCCAGAAGTTGACAGGATCCCCGCAATTCTATCGATACGGTACAGTTTGTCGATGAATCAACTGAAAGGCCCCTTTACTAGCTTAAATTCTGATTACTCTCTGCAGCGGGCCACGCTTCGCCCTACTCGTGGCAGACGCTGTCTTTTGCTCGGGCACACTTTGGTTTTTCACATTTACTTTGTTGATCTTAGAACAATCCTGGAAATCGTGGCATTTGGTTACACTGTGGAATGTTTTGTTCATGAACGTACCTTGAAGACAAGGCAGACAATTCCCTCTGGACTTTCGAACATATTGTCTTCGTTGACATCGCACTTTTTTCGGTTTACACACAGGTATTCCATCTCCGTTTGCCACAATTTCATGGTGTTTAGTTGCACAGCACTCGGTATCATGCATGCTTGTGCAGTTTTCAATATGCACCGTTCTGCAACGAAAGGAAAATATGAGGTGAACCAAGGTTGTAGTGCCTAGTTAGTGCGCAGAAAAGCAAAGCGGGAATGAAAGAAAGAACACAAGAAACCCGCTACTGATAGGCCTACGGCACCCGTCTTCTTGCCAAGAAGAAAACAAATCAAATCGCTTAACCGTTCGGCCACTGTCTCTCCAAAAAAAAAAAAAAACGCGCGCACACTACCGGGCCGCATTACTCAAATTTACAATATATACTTCAGACACTTCTGACGTCACGCATGTTTATTTCTGCCTCGGTTCCCCACAGGCTGGGGATTCCCTTATGCGCGCGCAGCATGCCCTGCTAAATTTCCTTCCCGATCTTTTCGACTTAGACCATGGAGCTATTAATAACATATTAGTACCTCCATGACTTAGACTGGCTTTGGTTTGGGGGCAACCACCAAACTTCTTTTCTGAGATAATAAAAAAAAAAAAAGAAAGAAAGAAAGAAAACAGTGGACTTTCCCTTAACTAACACGTGGATGGCAGAGCTCCGTTCATTTGTATTGAGCTGAACACCAAGTTCATTATTTCTAATCCTCTGTAACAGAATTAAAAGTTAAAATGAAAGTGATTTTTGTTTAATAATTTTACCCAAGACCCATTAGACCAAGACAAGTGCAATCCATCGTTAAATACAAAGGCGAAGACTTCCGCCGCGTGCGTAGTCTGCTAGACTGCTTTTTGGATGTTGATGTAAAAAAACATTAGGCATAAACCAACAGCTGGAATAGCTCCATGGACGGAGAGCTCAATCCTCCCCTGCTCAGAATGTCTGTGAATTCAGAAATTTCTGTGACTGGAGACTCGATCTCACCTTTAAGGTCAGTGTGCTTGGATGCTACATAGCCACCTATGAAGAAAAGGGACATCTTCTCCTCCCTTGAAATCTTGTCCACTGAATCTGGCAGGTCATCTAGAACTATGAGCTGCAGGTCGGACAGGGGCCTTTCACAGTGTTGACAGGCATGCCAACTAATGCTGTAATTCATTTCAGGTTCAGTCTGCAGCATTAGTTTTGCCCTGTCCATGGCGTGCATGTGTGCGACATCTTCAGCAGTAATATAGTAATTGCACCCAGCCGATATCCTAAAATGGGCAAAATGGTGCTCAAAGTCGTCCTGTTGAAAAAATCCAACAGCCACATACTGATACTGAAGTGCAGTTGTAGTTGTCAGCAGGTACTTGCACAGATCAAAAAGTGGAGGGCGCTGGCAGTGTCTCTAGTCAGGGATTTGACTCTCTGGCTATATGGTTGCATCTTTTTTGCGCAGTCAGCCCAGAATTGTAAATAATAATAATGTATAGCATTTATATAGCGCATATCCATTTAAAATGCTCTATGCGCTTTACAGAAACAACATGTCAACCACAGAGCAGAATGGAGCTGCCTGCGAAGCGCTCAACACACTGCACTGCTTCTTTCTCTCTCCCTGTCTCGCTCACTCTCTCTCTCTCTCTATCTCAGAGCAAATTGTAACGCAGCCTGTTAGGCGCAGTTCACAACTCACAGCAGTTCACAACTCACATCAGTTCACACAACACACAACTCACATCAGTTCACACAACACACAACTCAAATAATATTTGAATATTTATTAATAACAAATATATTTAATAAAGAATACTAAATTCTGGCGGGGGACGGGGGGTGGGGTGATATGGATAAATTTTAATCTATTAATTTCAATTTTCAATTTTGCCCGGGCAGCGGCCTTTCGGCCTGCTCTTTACGATTTCCAACTGCCAAGGTATCTTTAACGTGCGCAACGTGCACACGGGCCCTCCGAATTTTTTCGTCCTTATCCGAGAAGACTAGGTACTCGATCCTACCCCCCAATAGGACCAGGGACTTGAAAATATGAGAAAAATCCAATTTCCAACATGCCTGCACTGCCCGGGTTTAGTTGGCGTTGACCTGATTCTGTGAGATCTACGAGAGACCGATCGGATGTGCTCAACAGGTGTCTTGGTATTGAAGACTTTCCACAAACGGACAACATGGTCAATGAATATAGACGTTTCTTTCCAACCAGGGTTTGAACAAGACGATGTCTTCAGGGCAGCGCTGGTCTTTTCTGAGAAGACATTCAAAGCCAGGGAAACTTTCTGTTTATAATCGGTGAGCTGGGAGAGCTTAACCATTGTGTTGATTTCTTGGTCAAACAGCTCTTCTAGGTGCAGGGGCGAGGCTTCCCCATAATCAAATAATCAGTGATTACCCTTCGAATATTAATTCTTGAATTACTACGCTTTTCAGATCGAGCCCAACTCCAAGTCCATTTAGTCAGTTCAGCATTCTATTCTACCTCGCTTTTTTTGGTTTTTTGTTATAGTCTAAAGAGTAGAGTGAAAGAGTTTGTGTGGAATTATGTTTGTTTGTTTGAGGTAATCTAAGAATAATTTACTCTACGCACAGCAAGAGCTATCAAAGAATAATAATAATTATAGTCTAGATCTAGATATAACTGTGATCAAAATCAGTAGAACGTATTGAGAACATCAATTCACTTGATAGGTCGCTCGAAACTATACCGCAACGGCAGATAGCCACTTCTCCGAGATCGCTACACATTGTTGTGTCACAGAGATGCCAGTTAAGCACTTTCTGCCATTTAATATTAATGGGTCTTTTTCGAGAAACTTTATGAGATGGTAGAATAACAAAATCTCTGGCTATGAATATGACAATGAAAACTTGCCGTTCAAATTATATTTTAAAAAATGGATGCAAAATATTAGTCTATAAGTCTGTTAATATGAATGAATGGTATTTTCAGATTAGTTTGGCTTGTAAATTGCTGCATTCCTGTCCTGTTGACAAGAATAGTCCGCTCTTTAGATTTTGCAGTGCCTAGTACCCGTTTCATTGTTTTAGTCGCTACATTTATAATTATGTAAATATGATGAAGCGATACGTCCCATTATAAGGATCTTACTAGCTTAAATTCTGATTACCCTCTGCAGAGGGCCACGCTTCGCCCGTGTCTAGGTGTGTCCAGGTGGCTGATATGAAGGGTGCTGATTCTGTAGCCACTGGCATATTGATGGATTTGGTCTTTTCAGTGACCCAGTTGTTCCTCGAATTTTTTAGAAGACGGACAGGGTCGAAAATAAGAAATAAGGGCCTGCTTCCGTCAACAGGTGACTCAGCTATCCATGGAGCATCTGGTTTACCTTTCTTGAAATTGTTGTTGTCGTTAATTATTGCTACGACCTTGGCACCGCTGCTTTGCAAAAGATCAATCAGTTGACAAACTTGTTTGAATTGGGAATTGGAAGTCGGCAGTTAGAGCATGACATGGCAGAATCTTTGCTACAAACGTTGGCCCTCCAAAGAAACAATTGACCACGATGAAGAGAAGTGTTGTAGCTATCTTTCCTGGGGTGTCCACAGCATAACCGAAAATGGAACCACCACGATATGTAATGGAAGCTTTCACATGAACTTCATCTACAATAACAATACAGAATCTGCAGCGCTCAGAAACTGTTGAAAAGACAGCTGTAAACAGTCGCTCGTCACTTTTGCTCTTTGCTGCTGCAGAAATTTTACATTATTAATAGCTCTGTACCAACACCTGTAACAATCGGGACAATACACTGCATAACACCTAGTCACCATGCTAAATACGCAGATATTCAAGCGTACATGTACAAACTCATCAATGTGCACACCTGGTAAAAGATCCAATTCAATTATGCCAATTTATCAGTACTTCCAGGAATCTTCCTAATTGCGTTCGTAATAGTAACACGCTGTCAATCCCAGCAGAGTGACTGAACTCCAAACAACAGAAAGTTTCCATAGTATTGGTATTATTCAACACTAAGTGCAGCGTTAAACTATTATTACAGCCAGTCTAAGTGGCCATAATATCCGCAACGAACCACGCGCTCAAGCACTGATCATCCAGCCACACTATACAACATAGTAACCGCATAATAATATGTAATTTTCATTTGTAATATTCACTTTAGAGTAAATGAAATGCTTTAAGAATCAAAGAGAACAAAGTCATTAAAACCAACTCACCAGTTCTCAAGAGTCACAACTGCACAACTTGGAACAAGAAACAATAACCGTCCTCTTGGTCCGAGTGCCCAGCTTGGGAAAGACACTGCGACAGATTGAGTAAACGAAAATAATTATGCATTTTATGCAGCGCCAAACCTGCCTCAAACTAACTGGGTCCGAGATTCTCACGACCTCTGGGCCACTCACCCCCATAAAACATCCTGACACGCCCGAGTCGACTCGGCCCGTGCAGGTATTCGGGATAATAGAATCCAAGCACCCGAGACCCTCGGACACGCCTTCGGACCACCGTGGTAGTCGTGACACCCACTCCCTTGCATTAGGCGTCCCGACAACAACCCTGGCTCATAGCCTTCCATGACACCGTCAACAAATCTCGCGAGTACATGCGCCTGAACGCGCGACCCTTGCTGATAGACGAGTAGGCTAGTTGATGGCCAAACCGCGAGCTAACATAATTATGTCGTCACTCGACAGAGACACCTCTGTGGCCCAACCATAGTAGAATCCAGGCCCATTTACAGGCAACTCCGCCCTCCAGCGCTTATTACCATAATTATGGCCATAATTTTTTAATACCCCCCCCCCCCCCACCGATCTTTTCCCATCGTTATCTGTTGTGAATTTACTATAATTGAAAATTTCAATAAGATTTACATTTTCACGTAAAGAAGAATTCAGTTTTCAGACCTCACCGGGACAAGTCACCAAGCGAAATTATTGTATTCGCTTAGTATTTTATGGCAAAACAGTCTCTGTCGCGCATCAACGACAGAAAATTTTTGAACTTAAACATGCTTGGTCTTACAACTAGCCAAGACGGTAAAAACTGTTTCCTTACATCTTTGAATTTTTTGCAAGATAATAACACGTCGAATTCATCCTCCAATTCATTGCAATTCTCACACAGTCTCATAACATACTCCAGTTTAGACCTCTGCAGCCTTCCCCTCTCGACCATAAAGTTGTGAGAGCCCAATCTTATCTTTTGCTATGGCTATCCTTAAATGTTTCTGCTTTACTTCATGTAAATAATTTTCTGGGTAAAATTCAACAGCTAAATGCCTAAACAGCCTATTCTCACTTAAATGCTCTATATCACCGCGGCATGTTTGTTGAAAATTGTCACACAGTCGTTGTTCAAATTCAGATAAAAACAAGGAAGTGTGCTCAGCCTTTTGGCTTTCCCAGATGTATCCAAATCCAGATTTCTCCAGCATTTCCTTGAATAGTGAAGCCCAGTTAACTGAACTTGTGTTGCTTTCTGTGGCTAATAATAATTTGCTGTAAACTTTTTTTCACCGTACTATTGTCGTCTAAGCCTAATATTTTAACCCAGAATTTCAGTGGTATAAACTGTCGGTCAATGTTTTGAGGATAAACTCCAATTCAAAATGTATAAAAGCATTTGGGGTTGTTTTTCTTACACCTATCCCCCCCCCCGCCCCCCCCCCCCGATTTCACAAGCGTATAAAAGTATAGGTTTTATTAATGTATTGAATAGTCGTAGCTGTAACGAAGTACCCAGCTCTGGATTTTTGTGCACATGAGTCTTCAAACCAAAGAGAGCTCTCTGTGCTTGATCAACTAGCACTTGCATACCTCTAGCAAATTTTCCTGTATCACTAAATGTAAACCCAAGATACTTGAAGGAACTAAAGGTTTCCAGAGTTTCATCAGTGTACATCCATATGTCCCGCAATCCAGCCTTCCCTCCCTTGCTGAAAACCACACATTTTGTCTTACTAGTATTCACAGTCAAACCTCACCTATTACAATATTCATTCAAAGCATTCAAGCCTTGTTGTAGTCCTTGCCCGCTATCACTAAATTTAATAAAGCCGCCGGCCATGTCATCTGCAAACATCAGTATCATTAATTTCCTTACTTTCGCAGAGCACTCTAAATGGTATTTTTTGCTTCGTAGGCTATTAGATCAAGTCCCGCTGTTCTGCACCCTAACACTTCATTCCTTTGGCAGAAGTTCGAATTTTGTGTTCAGCATTCAGTGTCAAGACTTGGTGGAGTGGTTGATTATGCTTCGTCCTCACTTGGCAGAAAATACATTTCCCCCAATCCACCTTCGGAACCTTTGTTCTGGAAATGGGTGTGGTGAAGGAAGTGGACGATGTTGCATCCGATGGTTTCAAGAGATGGCTCTCTTATCTGCTCCTTTTCTAGCTTCTTTCTCAGTCTTTCTATGTTCGTTTTGCTAAAAAATGCAGCCTAGCAGGTTTTTTTCCTTTTTCCCAAATTCACTGACAAAATCCTTAGTTTATCAGCAAATTCTTCTCGATTCCAAAAGTTTCACCTCAAAAAAAAATATACCTTGGGATTTTCCACGCCTTCATGAATCGTCGTATACAAAAATCAGTAGTTTAATCCAAAGAAAATCCATTTGATCAGTCCAAAAAGGAGCCAGAGAAAATTGGAATGGCAGATAAATAGCGGGTGGGGGGGGGGGGGTGAATATATTTTTTTTACGTACTTCAGATGGATAGTGACATTGACAAATTTTATTCACCATCAGCATTAAGCTGAGAGGTTTACTTGAAAGGGTAACTCCGTCTCTTTCACTGTAAGTTTGTCTCATTTTTTTCCCCAGGTTTTATTATATTCCAGATATGTGTGTAATTTATATGAGACCCGATGGTGTTGGTGCTCACTTGGAAACGTATGGATTACGAATGAGATTGAGAACCAGTACAAAATAATAGTAAAATAATGAATTTAAAAAATGAAATAAAATTTCTACCAAGAACAGGAGCAAGAACAAGAGGACGAACAGGAAGAAAATGACAGGACGACATTGCACACATAGGGAGGAACAACATGGATGAGGAAAACATCAGACAGAAAAGAATGGAAGTCATTGTCCTAGGGCTTCATCCTGCAGTGGATGGACAATGTCTAAGTGAAAGGAGAAAAATAACAAACAAACAAAAAAAACCAACCTTCTGTCGCCCTCTCGTCCCAATCCCCGTGGCAGACGCTGCTTTTTCCCGGGTATACTTTTGTTTTTCACATTTACCGATCTTAGATGAACAGTCCTGGCAAGGGTAGCAATTTATTGGTTTCACTGTGGGGTGTGTTGTTCATGAACGTACCTTGAGGGCAAGGCAGACACTTCCCTCTGGACACTTTAACGTATTGTCCTGGTTCACATCGAACGGGTTTCGTTTTACACACAGGTATTCCATCTCCGTTTGTCACAATTTTATGGTGTTTAGTTGCACAGCACTTGGTATCATGCACGCTTGTGCAGTTTTCAATCACCACTTGGCAATCAGAGCATTTTCTACAGTGTCCTCTGGCTCCGTTTTCCCAGCTTCTGAACCAATAATAATCCTCTTCCCATTCAATTTTTGTGTCATGACTACCGTTGCATTTTGAAATTACCTTTTCAGTGGCCGAGTCCGCCACAGTACAAGGCCAACATTTTGTCTCATTGTGCTTTTGCAGAGGCATATATTCTCCATCTTTACATGGAAGGGAAACTCTGGGACCTTGTGCAGGTTGGTAGTAATAACGTCCTCTGGCACATTCCTTTGCATTATATAACGGAAATAATATAATCACAAATCCAATAGCAATCATCAGTAAAGAATGAATTTTTGCTGTGAGCAGAACTTTACCTCATGGCGACAATCAAGTGAGTTTTCAGGGACGAACACGCGAAGGAAATAGAGCAAATTAACAAACTTAAAAGAGATTTGGAGGAGGGTGCACTGGAGACACATGCCCTCCACTCGGCGCCCTGATTGGCTTACTAGAGCCTTCCTGTTGTCCTGGGCTGGCTTAGAGTACTGTTAGCGCCCGCCCAAAGGTGGCTTGCGTCGAATCCAAGTTCCTTTTTGGACTTTTCAGTGTAAATACAGAACATTGAGAAATCATCTTTTAATTTGGTATTGTTCTGCGCGATGGATATCGTTATCTCTTCAGGGTTCACTGGCCACAGCCAGGGGCGAGGCTTCCTCATAATCAAATAATCAGTGATTACCCTTCGAATATTAATTCTAGAATTACTACACTTTTCAGATCGAGCCCAAGTCCATTTAGACAGTTCAGCATTCTAATCTACCTTGCTATTTTTGGTTTGTTGTTATAGTCTAACACCCCTCACCAAAAAGCATCTTTGTAGGGACTTACACCATAATTATGAACTGGTCCAAAATCAGTGATTAACAAAGACGAAGAAGACTTGACTACACCCAGAAGCTAGCTTGAGCATAGCCTGTTTTCATCAAAGCGGCGCCGCAGACAGCAAAATAGTGGGGGGAAAAAAATTGGTTTATAATCAAGGTTTGACCTGATTTTACGTACTTATGCAGGTTTTTCACTATGCGGTTGTTTTCATCCCAATCGAAAGGTAAAGAGTAGAGTGAAAGAGTTTGTGTGGATCTTTTTTTTTGGTTGAAGTAATCTAAGAATAATTTACCCCACGCAGAGCAAGAGCTATCAAAGAATAATAATTATTATAGTCTAGATCTAGATATAACTGTGATCAAAAATCAGTCGAACGTATTATTAAGAACATCAATTCACTTGATAGGTCGCTCGAACCTAAACCGCAACGGCAGATAGCCACTTCTCCGAAATCGCTCTATTGCTCAACCCTGGCCGATCGAGTTTTCACTCGTGACGGCAATGGCGAATATGGCAGTATTCTTTAATTGTTTAACGTCCCCATAAAGGCAATTGGAGACTGTCGGGGTATCAGGGAGGTAGCGGGATCTCAGTTGTTTCAGTCCTTGGCACTCCGCAAGTATGTGCTCGACTGTCTCCTGCGGGGACCCGCAGTGCCGGCATACTGAGTGGGTTGAAACGGTTTAGATGTGCGTTCAACTGGACATGTCCCGTCCTCATACGCTGCTCCGAAATCGCTACACACTGTTGTATCACAGAGATGCCATTTAAGCACTTTCTACCATTTAATGTTAATGGGTCCTTTCCGAGAAACTTTATGAGATGGTAGAATAACAAAACCCCTGGCTATGAATATGACAATGAAAACGTGCCGTTCAAATTATATTTTAAAAAATGGGTGAAAAATATGCGTTTATAAATCTGTTAGTATGAATGAATAGTTTTTCAGATTAGTTTGGCTTGTAAATTGCTGCATTCCTGTCCTGTTGACAAGAATAGTCCGCTGTTTAGATTTTTGCAGTGCCTAGCAACCGTTTCATTGTTTTAGTCGCTGCATTTATGATTATGTGAATATGATGTAGCGATACGTCCTATTATGAGGATCTTACTAGCTTAAGTTCTGATTACCCTCTGCAGAGGGCCACGCTTCGCCCCTGGCCACAGCATGTCTTACCCTGTTGTAGCATGCTTCATCTTGATATTGAATTTTTACTCTACAGTTTTTCCATCTTTACTCCTACACTAGTACGGGAATAAGAGACGATTTCAAGGGCATTTAATAGTGCTGGGAAAATACTGAAAAAGTATACCAGACTATTGATTAAAATAATGCATTAATCAAAGGATGAGCCATATTTCACACGGATGAGGTCGCAGTACTTCCATTGGCTCACATAGATGAACACATTCATGCAGTTGATGCATCTAGGTGCGAGGTTATGGTGGTCAACGACGATAAAAAGTGATGGGGGAGGGTATTTATTGAGGGAATGAACATATTATACTGGAGGAGAAGCCGATCGCTGTCCATATTTCACGGCTATACAATGCAAAATATAAAAGCAAACAAATAAAAGGAAAGAGGAAAACGCAGATGCTATTGTCATCTGCTACTGGTGAAAGGATAATTATGCGGGCGCGGCAAGGAACTTAGATTTCATCTAAGCTCCTTGGGGCGCGGGCACAACCTGTGCCGTGTGGAAGGGCCTGAAGGAGAAAAATGCTTTAAACGGATACTGTGCAAAGTTAAGAGCAGTGACTTTCCTTTTCACATAATTCGTTAGTACTTTCTTACTCTTAATTACGTTTAGCACCCTCCTTCCGCTCGTTCTTTTTTTAAATACCACTATGATTAAAAAAACAGCAACAACAACAACTATAGACCGTTCACCAAGGCATGATCACAGAAAACTGCTGGTAGATTTCCAACGGTCGATGATATTTGAATGTAATTTGGCGTGAAGTCTTAGATTTGTGATGACCCTAACCCAGATTTTTTGCCTCCGAATTATTCAAGTAGTTTTTGATTTTGTTTATTTGCGGTATATAAATAAAGAGAGCACCGTCAAAGGTAAACAATTAGGTGGTTTACTGTAATAATTTAACACCATAGTTTTGAGTCCCACTAAAATGTGGTACAGCACGTGATTAAAGTGAGTTTAAAAACAAACTCTCGGAATTGTTCACTGGTAGTCCAACACAGAGTCAGAGGCGTTGTCAGAGATCTTTCAATTTCAGAATTCCTTTCATCGTGGATTTAAACATCAAAATCAATACGATGCGGAACATTGGAGAACAAGACCTCCAAACTGCCAGACATCCAAAATCTAACTCATGCAGCACTGAAAACAGTCGATGCAGAATTTTTCTCCAAGTGAGAGGACCATGTATCGCGGTTGGAGGAAGAATACTGGCAAAACGAGGGCCTTCATTTTATTCAACCGAATATCATCAATCCAATGGAGACATCCGACACAGAAAGCGACTGAGATGATAAAACATTAAAAAAACCAAAAAAACATCGAAAAGTGCTTGCCTGTTTTGAAATAAAATAAAACAAAACAAAACAAAAAAACACTTTTTAGGGCTAACCTTTCTATTGGGCCTAAGGTTGTCCCAGGTCCGCAGCCTGATCATTGTGCCCACAAGGCCATGCTCTTGCAATGACAGGAACTCAGAGGGGAAAGGGTGATCATATCTCGATATGTATATTTCTCACAACTTAATACAGATTGGAAAGCCTAGCTACTTCACAAACTTTATCTTTCATAGAATGTTACCGTTTAGCATAACTAGAAGGCTGTTTTCAATTGATAAGTAATGAATTTGTAGTGGCTTTATCTTACAGGAAATGCATTTACATGTAAAGCAAACCTCAAGTCCGTAACGTGATGCTACGCCACTGCAATTCACCACAGATTGTTACTATATTTAGGAATTTAGATCAACTACAGGGAAATGAGAAGTGACAGATCATGTTGGAACACACGTGTACTGTAAACATCTATAAGTTTGGGGCCTATTCAATTAATAACAAAGAAAAGATCAAAGGAATTCGCCGCTTTGAAAGAACGGTGCTGCGCAGAGACTTCAAATTCAAGATTTGTAGGGTCATGATAAATGTAACACCGCATGCAAAAATTCAGGACGCTGTATTTCGTAATAGCTGAGAAAATCCAACTAAACCGTGATCATGCCTCGGTGAACGGACTATAATAAGGCTGGACTCATTGTGAGGGCACATAATGAAAGCATTAAATGAATGCGTGTTTAATGGCTTCTGGAAACATTTTAATTGTTTGTCGCAGACATCGTACAACAACCGCTTTCATGTGGTTTTGTTAGCCTTGTTGTGTTGCAATGACGTCGTATTTCTTAGTGTATTACGTAGCCTACGTAGCCTACCATTTTCTGACTTGTTTCAGAAATGTGCCATTCTGGTCTTTGCTATTGCGATGTTTACAGAGACTGGAATGAGATTTCAATCAGGTTATTATGAAAAGGTGACATTTTTTCCTACTAATAGTTTCTTTTTTTTTCATTTTAACAGGTAGGTTCAATGTTCTCATTCTTAGATTATTCGCAAGAGTTTTAGATATGACTTAAGCATTTGGTATTGAGGCCAACCAAACTGAGTCCTTTTGTAAACCTTGAAAATTGAATAAAAAAATGTATGTGAGCCATTGAACCACGCCTGTCTGTGGACTTTTTTGACAACATGCTCTTTTTCATGAAAATTTTCGATCTTTGGATTTTTATGGAGAAAGAAACAGATATCAAGCATTTTGTGTGCAGAGTTGTATGTCAACGTCATTCTACCTTCACTGAAAAAAAAATTATCCTTTACCCCGCCCATCCTCGCTCCCGCCTCACCCCCTCCCCCACCACACCCCCTCCCTTCCGCCCGCACATAAATGATATCCTTACGTCTTTTGGCCTGCACATGAAAATCCCACCTTTCCAATCACAATGGTCACGGGTTTGCCTTCAGTTTTGGGGGCAAAAATTGTCCAAAATAATGATATTGCAGTTTCTCTTCATTTTTTTCTGTGCGGATCTGAGGACAGTGTGAATATAATCTGAGCTGTTCATTCTTCTTCAGAAAAGTAGTTGAAGATTGACGTTTCACCAGTTCTAATGAGATGCCCAAAACAAGACTATTGATGGCTACAATATTGTCAATACAGCGGGCACGACCATTTCAGAATACCTAATATATTATGTCTAACGACAGTAAACAAACAAACTCAAAATTTGAAACGTTCGTTTCTGTATTTTCATTATGTTCAACTACATTCAAAGTCGCATCGAATGATCTTGGTTCTGGTCTCCCAAGCCAAAAAAAAAATAATAATAATCGAATAGCAATCTTTCAAAAGTCATTCTCACTAGACCAGGTAAAGTGAAATAGGACAGTTTTTGCTTGTCTTGGAAAGTAGTCAAAACCAACTACTACAGTTTTAGGGAACGGTGACGAAATATGCGAGATGAGACGAACATTCACCAGTCGTTTCAGATTCAAGTCTGTGTGTGGATGGTCCAGATTTCGAGAATGAAAGGTATGCTGAGCGTGTATTCTTGGCTCCATCTTGATCGGATTGTGGGCCCATTTCATTGAGAAATGAAATATTAAAAATAACTGTAGGCCATATGGAGAAAGATACAGATCGGCAGATGGCAAGAATATTGGTAAGTAAATGGATAGCTAAGCAGGAAATAGGTAGGTTATCTGCATATAGGCGAACATGTGGGCACATACGTGGGCAGTTGTGTGAACTGATAAAATGGTTTCTTTACGTACTTCAGATTGATAGTACCATTTACAAATTTTGTTGACGATCAGTCTTAAGCTTAGTGGGTGATCTACTAATGAAAGAGTAAGCCGGTCTCTTTCACTGTAAGTTTGTGTCATATTTGTTTATACAGATTTTTACATTTCAGATGTCGGTGTCATTTATATGAGACCCGATTGTGTTGCTACTCACTAAGAAACGTATGGATGAGGAATGAGGGCCAGTCCAGATAGTAAAATGTTGAATTTGAATAAAATAAAATGGCAACCAAGGACAGGAAGAAGAACAAGAGGAGAGCAGAAAGAAAATGACAGAACGACATTGCACACAGAGGGGGAACGATATGGATGAGGAAAACATAAGGCAGAAAAGAATGGAAGTCAATGTCGGCGGGCTTCATCCAGCAGTGGATGGACAATGCCTAGGTGAAAGGTGAAAAAATAACAAACGCCAACCTTCTGTCGTCCTCTCATTACAGTCCTCGTGGCAGACGCTATCTTTTTTCTGGATACACTTTTTGCCTTTCACATTTATGAATCTTAGAACAGACTTGGTAATCGTAGCGTTTGGGTTCACTGTGGTTTTTTTGGTTTTTTTTCTTGAACGTACCTTGAGTGCGAGGCAACACTTCCCTGTGGTCACTCTAACGTATTGTCCAGGTCCCGGTACACATCGCACTTGTTTCGGTTTACACACAGGTATTTTATCTTCATTTTCCACAATTTTGTAGTGTTTCCTTGCACAGCACTTGGTATCATGCACGCGCGTGCAGTGTTCAATAAGCACGTGGCAATCAGAGAATTCTCTACAGTATCCTCTGGCTCCGTTTTCCCAGTTTCTGAAACAATAATAACCCGGTTATGTGTTATGACTGCCGTTACATTTTGAAATTACGTTCTCAGTGGCTGGGTCCTCAACAGTACAAGGCTTACAATTTGTCTGTGTGTATTCATGTATTCTCCATCTGGACATGATATGAAAACTTGGGACCTTGTCACTAGTAAAGCATGCATTTTTGCTGCTGGCAGATCGGTGCCAGTTCAACGCCGCAATATTCAAAATAAGCTCGCAATAATGCATCACCAGTTATAGTCCTGCAAATTGCAAAATGCATAGCTTTGAAACGTAATTCACGAGAAAGGTAATGTTGATGGTATAACAAGGGAAGACGGCACGCAACAAAAAGTTTTCATTAATTTTGCGTCCACCAAAGAGTGAATGAAGGCTGAACCTTCTTGAATGACCTGAGACTTTGAAGTAAGGTTATTCTGTGTGGTTGGACTTTCGAAGCCTTTAGCTTGACGGTTAGAACTGTTGCACAGGTCAAACAGCTTGTCAACCACCTAAATAATATGCACCTAGCACTGCTGCCTGCAAACTGTGGAAGTTCAAGATCTCAAGAAGAAAATCAACAGTTTTATTTGCCACCGAGAAGCTCATCGTTTGAATAACTAATGCAAATTATATATTTTTTTTCTCGCACTGTCGAGATGATTGCCTTATAGCTTACTAGTGAGATGCAGGTTGCCCTCTTGATGAAGTTTATGCATCTCTTCAATAAACTTCCATTCAACCGTTTGCTTTCTATCATAATTATAATACTTTTAAATCGCCCAGCAGTTTTTTTTTTATATGTTCTTGATAAGATGGCAGGGTTCAGATATGGGGGCAAACTTCTTGTTGGACTGTAACGGATGTGGAAGATTGATTTCACAGATTATCTTTTGTAAGTGTACAGATTAAATCATAGTCTGTTGCCTGGTTGTTGAAAGCACTATCACATACTACTTCTTCAACTTCAAAGCCTGAGTTTGTCAGGAGAGAAATACCATCTCTTATCAGCTGAGCTTGCTGCTTAGCATCGATTTTGTCAATAAAGAAATAAACAGTCGTGTATTTGAAAAATTTCTTCAGTCCAGCCATTGGCAGTGTGAGGCACTCTGATGCCAGGGTGTCACATGTCACAATTTGCAAGTGGCCATGGTTGACATCGCCTCTATGTGACTGTATCTTACTATTTTAAAAATCACAGAAAAACTTTGGGGCCGCAGCAAGGCTATATGCAAAGTCAAAATTTATCAAAAAGAAAAAGTTGTATGTAGCAAAGCCTCGCGTAAGAAATAATGCCCAAACAATACAATGAAATGCAAACTAACAGAGAAGACAGAAAATAGCCTATATTTCGGCAACAGCCTTTGCTACATACAAATTTTTCTTTTTTGCCAAATTTTGACTCTGATCTAGCTAACTGAGTTCGGGGAGGGATCTGACTAAGCCCGGTCAGACACAGCCAGTTGCTGCCAGCCAAATGCAAACCCAAGAAATAATGGCAAAAGCTGACTGTGTCTGACCGGGCTTGGCATGAATGGGTCTTCCTAGATTTACTAAGAAAATATGGGAAATTATCGTTTGCACTTCTTCTCTGCCAGCATCTGACTGTGTCTGATCGGGCTTAGCATGACAATTTTTGTTTTCTGTTTTTTTGGAACCAGTTTGAAATAAATAAATAGTTTTTTCTGTATTACATAATTTTAATTAAAATATTATGACACACATAATAAGAATAACAGTTTTTTGCTTCTCCTGAAAAGCAGTGACTTTGACAGAAACAACAGAAAACCAGCAACGAAAACAACACCCAGAGACCTGGTGAAAAATCAGAATCACTTTGATGTAATATTTCCAAAACAATATTGATGTGAGTAGTAACTAAAAAATCTGTTTAGCCAACTACTCCAGTTTTAGTGTTTCAGACTGTCACAGCCTCCGTCCATGTGGTGAGCACGGCTACTCCCACTTGTCAAATTTTAATTCCAGCCCTGTTTGTACAGCCATTGGGCTCGAGCAATGACGTCATTGCTGTAGTCATTGTGGGCGGTGCCGATGTCCAAACCACCCCAGCTACGAACATTGCTGACCCCAAAGTTGTAAGCAGCTACACCGCCTGTGGGTGAAACAAAGATGAAAGACGTCAACATTACAGCTACGTTCACACACGTACTCTCGGAGGAAAGCTACCTCCTTCGTCTGAGAGGCAGTTATATTTTGTTTTGGAAAGATCTCTAGTATTTTAGTGTTGTGTCGTTCTACAAGCTTAAAAGCCACGCGTGGGGACCCCCCTCCCCCCGACCCATCCCCCCAGCCATTGCCCCGCCCGTCACTTTCTACCATCTTCGCTATCGGCCTCGGCAAAACCGAAGTAATTCCCAAATCAAGCAACAGGATATTCGCATGTTCTCATTTTAGCCGCGAGCACACTGAATAGTTTAAATCAGCCCGCAAAAAAATTATAACGCCACGGGTCATGTGCTAGTGAAAAAAAGGGATCGGGGGGGGGGGGGCGGTGAGCAGTCAGCGACACAAAGGAAACTCAAAAGGTGGCAATGTCATTGTTTTCATATGGTTTTATAGTTGATTGCTTTTTTTTTTTTTTTCTTTGCCTGAAATGAGAGATAGGATTTTTAACAAAAATAATAAAATTGAAAAAATAAATCATACTGTCACATCAATTTCATCACTGATTGGATTTGACCACATAATAATAATAAAAACAAACAAACAACTGATTAGAGCAAGACTTTGGAATTAATTGAAAGTTCACTCATTCTCCTCCACCCCCCCGCCTTCCTTTTGGAACTGCATTGACTTTGATTTGATCACCATTATTTGAACACGTTTATGTTGACGTGTGAGCACCTTACCTTGCATGGCCTGGTCTTGGCTCCAGCTCGGGTGTTTATTTTTCACCTGGAGAACAACAGCGCCAAATTATGACACACAAAATAATAAGAATAATGATAAATTATATTCTTATGTGGCCCTGTCACCTAGTGGGTCTTAAGCCGATTCATAATGATTATTTGTTTACATTTCACATAAACTATACATGAGTAAATATTGCAGGAAATTATTAAAATGACACATTATTACATGAATGAAAGCATTTTTAGCAAAAACCAATGGATGTAAACATTTTCATTCGATCATCAACAATGGTTATATATGACAAAAAAAAACACTGCAAAATCATCATTGTGATGAAACAGATTTTTCACTGAATACTGTCAACTAGTTATATGAAAGGAAAGCCCAGATACATTAAAAATAAAAATCCTGGACAATTTTGTGCAACTTTGGCATCAATCAATGAATGAACCATTACAGAAGACAAGTAAGTCTTGAGGCAGACACTATGATTATATAACTTCTTGAAAGCTGTGATTTCTTGAGGCAAGTTACTTTTCCTTCAAACAGACAGACATGCGGACTGAGACGTTTAGAAGTAGCAAGATTTGTATGCAAGGCCAGCATTTTTGTATGTCTGTGGTTTGAAATTAGTTTTGGATTCATAGTGGATTGCGATTACATTTTTTGCCTGAAATGAAAAACAAGTCTTATAAAAAAAATAAATAAAAGATTTTCTTTTTACAATTTTTTTTTCGCCGAAAGAAAGGAAAGAAAAAACCAACAATACAAATTATTACATGCGTCTCTCCATCTCACAGAAAATAAACACAAAAATCTACAGTCTTACCCGACCTGATACTCATTGGCGACGCCTCTAAAATTCAGTCTGTTGTACTATTCCTCCTGCTTCTCCCCTTCCCAGATTCTATTTGCCTTTCACATTTCAGATGCATAATTTTACCCGTGAATAAAAGAATGATTAAAATCCCCCCCCCCCCCCATTTTAATTATTTTTAATAAATTTTAATAAAAATGAGGGGAACCGTTGGCTTAGATGCAAGGTGCTCGCCTCTCATGCTGAAGGTACCGGGTTCAAATCCCGGTCGGTGCAGGCATGTTGGAAATTTCGGATTTTTTCTCATATTTTCATGTCCCTGATCCTTATCTAGGTAGGATCGAGCACCTGGTCTTCTTGGATAAGGAAGAAAAATTCGGACGGCCCGTATGCACCGTGGGCACGTTAAAGATACCTAATGTAGATCTTTGTTTTTCGGAGGGTCGCTGCTCTGGGCATTTACACCTCTCTTTTTCTTGTTGTATTTCTTTTTCCTTGAGTTCTTGTTGACTTCTTTCGTTAAAGATATCTTGGCAGTTGGTAATAGAAAAGAGCAGGCCGAACAGACCGCTGCCAGGGCAAAATTCTAAAAAACGAATCCCCACCACAACAAGAGAAATAAAAACAAGAAAAAGTGAGGTGTAAATGCCAAGGTCAGCGAAATCTCCTAAAATAGAGACCTAAACACATTTTAATGTTTTTTTGACTAAATCTAGTTCAAAGATGCTTTTGTTTTCTTTGATTTAAATGACAGTTCATTTGATTTCGAGGAGGGGCGAGGGGGTAGAACTTTCGTCCGCTGACTGACTGGATGAGCCTGTACACGCCCACAAGTTTTTCATCACTTTCCGAGAAAAGTGCCGTTAGATCACTCAAGGGCACAGTTTGGCCCATTCACGATGGTAGTGAAATAAACAAATCTCCGGCACACTTTATATTAATTTTCAAAAACATATTGTTACAAGTGTTTTCTCTTGGGGTACGTATTTTTAAAGCCTTTTGTGCCTCCAGATCAAGAAAGCTCCAGAAATACTCCCAACAACAACCTTAATTAATTATTCTTTCAGATATTTTTTTTCTTCCTGTTTCTTGGTTGAAAGGGTAGAGGGCAGGGTTAGGGATTCGATAAGATTTAAAGTTGAGGAGAAGGACGGGGCTATTGATAGCTACGTATACGTACGCGCCCCTAGCGCAAGACGCTTGAGACGTTCACGTACTTTAAAAACAGCCTTTCCAACGACAAAGTTGAGAGTTTTGAGCACAGTGATCTATTTTTTACTACCATTCTCACATTGTGTTGATGAACCTTTCTTCGATTATCTTTCAGGCGTGTTACTTTAGATGTTTCAGTATTTGACTTTATATTTCTTGCTCTTTATTGGGTCAGTATAACTGACCTATCGTTGACTTTGATTGTGCATAACTTTCGGCTGCCCAGGGATTATGATTGTGTTCAGGGAATGAATTTGCTATTTCTTTCTCTTTCAAACCATGGCCAAGGATGCATCTGTAAGGCTTGAAACAGACCAAGGCTGGTTTACACGCGCCAGACTGGTGGCTCGCAACCCACAAATTTTGCTTCGCACAAGCACAATCTGCATCCCGCTGGGTCGCGGTGTGGGCAGTGCGACTTGTGCTAGTGTGAAGAAAATTTAATGGGTAGTGAGCTACTGGTTTGGAGCCTGGTGTGTTTTACCCCTAATCTAATAGTGCGAATGGACATTTAAATCGGTGGTGGGGGGAGGGGTGGGGGCAGGGATTAGGTTCTTGTCTGAGACCTACCACATGGGGCTTTTGGGATGCCTTCGGGCAAAGCTCAGGGCGCCATTTTGTTTTATCCGAAGGGCTGTTGTATTAGTAACCATGTGCATAGAGATTACAGAAGTAGACGACGATGTATTAACTGTTCATAAAACACACAGACACACACACAAAATACAACTGTGTTGTTCATTGATGGCAGTAGAGAAAGAAAAAGAAAAGACAGAGGAGATGGCAAGATTGACGAAAACCTGTAAAAGTGAATGTTGTCTCATTCTGCAGACAGTGCCGGATTTAAGTGCAAGTTGAAAAAAGCTACAGCTTAGTCAGTTAGTGGTTCACAATAAGCAGTGTGTCGCAAGATTTTCAAATTTTTAATTAACTTGTTTTCTTCGGGGGAGGGGGGGGGGGGCTTTGGAAATTGTATTGATTCGTAGTTTTCATTTTAGAGACCTCGCTATTTAATAATGAAAATGTATATGTTTTCAGGTTTGTTTTTTGGTTTGTTTTTGGTTTTGGTTTTTTTTTTTTACTGTTTTTGGTAGTGACGGTCCTGTTTTGGAACCCACCAATTTGAGACCACTTGGTGTAGCATTTCAAGAAAGGGACTCCATTTAGGCAGTCTAAAGCCTGAGCACCAAGCCAAGTCTAGCTCTGTCTGCAGACAGTAGAAAGCTGCATACCTGGTTAATGTAAGGAATCAGTTCTCTGGAGACAACCATCTCGATGTGGCAGCAGCTGTCCCAGGCACAGTTCTTGCAAGGCAGGCCAGATGTGTAAATGTCACACTGACATGGAATAAAAATGGGGGGAAACATGCCGATGGTTAAAAAAAAGGAAATTAATTTTAGTAGCATATTACATTAATTTACCTCCTCATTATTAGTTTGGGCACTACGGTGTGAAGCGGTGGCTGACGGGCCTAGGAGCACTGTTTCATGGTTATCAACTTTGAATACGACGAAAGCTGATTTACCATGTGCCTGATACACCTCGTACGTAAATAAACATTATAGACATTGGGTATCCATTCTCACGGCCCCTTTTCACTTGTTTATTTCCCTATTTTGTTGTTACAATTATTCCATCCTTTTTCTTTCTTTTCTTTTCTTTCGTCCCTTCAGTAAATATTGAGCTTCTCAATATTTCTTCTTTAACAGATTCAGGCGTGTGTGTACATCTAACCAAAGCTGGGGAGGGGGGGGGGGGCATCCTAAGTCCATAACGGCACAGTCAGTTGCTTCGCAGACAAGAAGTGCACACTATAATTTTCTATATTTTCTGAGTAAGTCCCGGGAAGATCCTATCATACTAAGCCCTGTCAGACACAGTCAACTTCTACCGCTATTTCTAGGGTGTCCGATTTTACTGGAAGCCACTGGACTGGCTGAGACATTCCGGGCTTAGTATGATATCAACCCCCCCCCCCCCCGCACCTTAGCTGGTGGGGGTATAAAGCTACCACCAACTTACCTGCATGATTCCCCACCGCCCTCCCCCCCCCGCACCTTTACCTGCATGATTCCCCACCCCCCCCCCCGCACCTTTACCTGCATGATTCCCCACCCATGGCCGTGGTCTCCGTATCCGCCAGTGCTCACCAGGATGGCGCCGCCGGCGGATTCTCTACTGGCGATGGCGGCAAGAAGTGAAGCCTGGATACCTGGAAAGAAAGGCTCTGTTAATAAGGGAATAATTAAAGCAAGATTTGTCATGAAACCGTACACGCACAAAGCACCTATTTTTACAGGAGAAGGAAAGAATAGCTGGTCTACAGGCAAGGTGGTCGCCTCTCATGCCAAAAGTACCAGGTTCGATCCCCGGTCGGGGCAGGCATGTTCCTGTCCTTAATCCTATGGGAGGTAGGATCGAACACCTAGTCTTCTCGGATAAGGAAGAAAAACTCGGAGGGCTCGTGTGCACGTTGAGCACATTGAAGATACCTCGGCAGTTGCAAGTCGAGAAGAGCTGCAGGCCGAACAAGGCCGCTGCCCAGGCAAAATTCTAAAAAAAAAAAACTATTCCCTACCACAAAAACACACAGAAACAAAAATAAGAAAAATGAAAACAACAAAAGTCAGGTGTAAATGCCAAGAGCAGCGAAACCTCCTAAAAGTAAAGATTTAAACACCGAAAGAATAGCAAAGTATTTTCAGTATACTCAGAAATTTCTGTAAGTTAACAGTGGGTTAACAGCAAAGCTGGGTTTTCATGAGTACGGAAATAGAAAGGGCAACCGAAATGTCAAAAACCCTTCAAGTAGCGAAATAGAAAGAATGTTTTCATGTGTACGTAACTCCCTTCCCGCACACATTATGGAAAAACTATTTTTACTACTTGATAGACCTTTGACGTTTCTGTTGAGCTTTCCGTTTCCGTACACATGAAAACGCGGCTAAATGACTGAAGGGCTTAGTTCTACATTGTGTTTAAGCTGCAAAACTATAATGAGATATTGAGCAAAACGTGTTTTTCGTACATGAATTAACACTGAGAACTGTAGCCCTTTCAAAGTGCTTAACTCTGACAATGACATTGACAGTCTCGTGTAAAATTCGATTGCCGGGTTGTAAACTGTCGCAAGTTGGGTTATTTTTGTGTGAGTGTGTGTGTGTGTGTGTGTGTGTGTGTGTGTGTGTGTGTGTGTGTGCGCGCAATTTTTTCAGGAGAAAATGAAGACTTAATAACTTTTCTTTATTTGACTTAATAATTAGGATTCCCCCCCCCCCCTTAGTCTTGTTGAATTTAACCCCTCTCCCTTCTCCCAACTTGCAGAACAACTTGCAGGCCGACAATGGCTACACGCATGCCAAATATCTCAATTTTTGAAACAAAAAAAGAAATCGGTTTACAACAGCTTATCATGTGGCCCTTGAAATAATTATGCTTTGTACAGCAACACTTACTCCTCGCTGATCTCTGTTCGTAATTTTTACAATCTCAACCTTTTTCGGGCAATCGGCCTTTTAAGTCCCAACTTTTCTTTTGCCGTCCCCAGCCCCACCTCCTCCCCCCCCCCCCCCCCATCAATATCACATCCCACCATGCAACCACAAGTACATAGACTACTATGGTCATTGGTATGGCAACGAAACATGGTTTCAAAAGTAAAAACAACAACAAACAAACAAAGCGTGTGATCAAGACATTTTGCGAATCCAAGATCAAAAGTTAGGAAAATACTTAGCCCCTAATCGTCCCCTATTCCACCATTTCGCCTCACCCCCTTTTTGCCATTGTTGCCCTCTCCCCTCCTTTCCTGGAAATTAAAATTGCCCCACGGGGGTGAGGTAGATGGCGAGTCATATCGCTCCCTTTGAGAACCACTGGTAGAGAATTAACTCATTAACTGAGTCATCAAAACAACTTCGTTATCACAGTCAAGTCAGTCAGACTCACAATGTTTGTCTGCAGAGGCTTGGTAGCAGGATTTCTGTCTGTTTAAGTAAGACACATCGCCAGAAACCTCTCTTTGTGACGCAGCCACGCCTGGAGAAGGATAATTTAAATCAAGGTGGCGATGATGATGATGATGATAATATTAATTATGACAATAATAATAATAATGATGGTAGTAATAATTATGGTCATAATAATAAGAGTAATAATCCAAAATACACGACAAAGATGAAGACGACTTAATAGCTTTTCAGCTGCAACAACATAAAATGTTTGAAAAGGAAAGAAGTAGCATACTGCACCAACACTACTTTAAAGAAAGAGGGGGGGGGGCAGTGAAAGAGAGGAGGAAAGGGGGGAGGGAGAGAGAGAGAGAGAAAAAGAGGATGGGAAGAAGAGTCGGGGAGAGAGGGAACGAAGGAGAGATGAAGAGAGAGGGAGGAGAGATGAGGAGGGGGAGGGGGAAAGAAAGGAAGATAAGGAGAGAGAGGGGGCGAGAGAGAGGAGAGGGTGTAAGAGGGAAGGTGAATGTAAGAGAAGAGAGGGAGACAGAGGAAGGGTTAGTGTATGTGTGTGTGTGTGTGTGTGTGTGTGTGTGTGAGAGAGAGAGATGAGGGAAGAGAGAGAGTCAGGGCAGAGAGAGGATGGAAGCAGGTTTATCCTGGGCAGCGCCAGATGCCTCATCCAGCAGAAACAATACCAATATTATCATCCACTTCTATCGTCAGTTACCTCCACTGGATTTTCCTGTAGGATGAAGGTTATTGATGTTGCCATGGCAAGTTCTTCCTGGTGGAACACAACAATTATAAAACAAAGTTTGAATGAAGAAAAACATTTCACATGATTTAACATTGTGCCTGGTAGACTTACAGGCCGATATCAATATTTACACAACGGGCCCTATTATGGAACCGTGCAAGTGCGAAGGATCTAATTTGACAAACGAAAGTTAAGAAAACAAAACAAAAACGATGTTGCTTGAAATGTATTTCTTATCCTAAAATACATTGTAAATTATTACCATCTGAAATAGTGTCTATCGCATTATATACGTTGATCAATAGAAAAAAAAAATGAATTCTTTTTCAAAAGGTTCAGAGAAAATTTAACAAAAAAGAGTTGTCATCTGGAGTTGTGCAAATACGCTTGTGTAATTTCATGTTAGGGTCAGCGACATGTATAATGAAACTTACTCTGTAAAACAGGAATTGAATGTTGTATAGATCTAGTTCCCAGTAACCTAGATCTATATTTCGTTATTTCACCTTATATCTTTACATGGTTTAATTTCGCCCCTGGTAAACTTCAAACGCGATGTTAACTTGTATACAGAAGCTTCCTGCATAACTATAACAGAATCTGAATATTGTGTAGCTCACACTGCGACATAATTCTTAAGAAACTTAACACCTCTAAGAGGATCTGAATATCGGCTAGCACCCAATATGACATTAGCTCTTTCGTCAGTCTCCTAAAAGAAGAATAAAAAAAAATATCAACTATCTCATTTCAAAATTTTTTCAAAAGTATTACCGTATTCCAGGTCCCTTTATTTTATTCCTTATTTTGACTCCCAAGATCTGCCCATAACTTATTAAGCCATAAGCCCACTTCACCCCATACGGTGATAAGTCACTATTTTGCGATGCAGATTATCTGATGATGCCAGGCTGAGTATTTAACACTATTGTCAAAATATAGCCAAAGAGAACGTTATATGTAGCAAAGGGTAAGGAATGATAGGCCTATAGAAACGATACAATCAAACGCAAAGGAAAAGGACACAGTTACTTCCGAAAATCCCAGTCTGGAACTCGTAGGTAAGTAATCGTTTGTTCAGTTTTGTTATTTGTTCAATTTTCCATCCTCTTACATTTTTTCCTGATAAAACTCAATCGATCGAAAGCGTGATTTGTCTTTCTTTTCACTTTGCGGTTGAGTATATCACTTCTGCATTATTTCTTACGAGAGGCTTGGCAACATACTACCTTTTCTTTTGCCATATTTTGACTTCGCTTCAAGCCTTGTTGCGGTCTGATAGATTTTCTATTGTTGTTGTTGTTTTTTATGTAAATATATACTTAACACCATAGCTTACCTCCTCCTCCTCCAGAAGATGAAGTTCCAGTGCCTAAAAACAGGGAACAAAATCAGGTCAAACGTAACAATAGCTATTCAACTACTCCCACTACAATGCACTACAACGATCACCACTATAATTTCCCATGAATGTATACCATGTGGTTTGCCAGCTACCTGTCAGCCATATTTGAACAGAACATGTAGATTTCGCTCATATCAAAAGGCATTATGTCTGCCGATCCACGAAAGAATTATTTTCTGACGTGGACCAGCAGCGCATCTTGTCTTTTCGGAAGGAGGCCTAAATCTTTAAGTTAATTTAACAGATTTCTATTACATTTACAAAATGCATATATTACAGATAGCATACCTACTTTGCCGTACGGGCCTTCTCCCATCAGATTTTCAGTTTCACTTTTATTTGATCTTATTCATAAGAATCTGAAACCTGAACACTAACCCAAAGTAAGATAATGAAAAAATAGTGGCCGTTATTGTGACGCACCGCTGAACCCAAACTCAAAATCAGACTACTATCATTACCACAACTGTCACCACTACAGTTAACGTAGCTTTTATTCTGATAATTATTGTAATGAAATTGTTACTTTCCTAGTTAATATAGGAATAACAATGGGCAAATGTGCAATCAGTAAAGATGAAGGAGGTTGTACATTTTTTTTCTTTTTTTTTTAAATTTATTTCAAAGGTGTTACCAATCAAATCACTAACTAGATGGACTTTAACTGTTTAATCTACGCATATTCATGAAATACCGAAATCATAATACTTCACTCGTACATATTGTCTCATTGGGACTCGCTTCGTATTTTTTAAAAGTATACTGTTTTGTTTGTTTGTTTTTCTTTACGTAAACTTTATGACCAACTACAACTATGAAATAAAAACACGCGTTGAGTATCATTCATAATAGAAATAGTACTGATTGTTTTTTCTCCCAAAACCTGTGAATAATTTATTAAAATTTGATAGGCATAACAACGTGACTGCTTTGGCCGTATCTTCTCAACAAAGAACACGAAGTAGGCTAGGTCTACAATAGAGATGGACATTACAGAGATGGTTGGCACTAGTAATTTTTAGGAGGACACGAATAAAGCAGAGCCGTCTTAACGCATGGGGTCCAAGGGTTTAATGGGGGGGGGGGCGTCCAGGCGCTCAAGGGTTTAAGGGGGGCCGTGCATGCAAGTATACATTGGTTTTTGAAACGCCGAAGAATATACTGTGCATTACATAAGAATCTGCCTAGGGGCCCATATTGATGTTATGACGGCCCTGGAGGAGAGGCAAATCCCTCGCTTTGTCCGTGCTCTGCTCCAGGGAGTCGTTAATCATGGCCGATAGAAAAGCAGCAAGAAAGCGCGGTGGTGGAGAATGTCTGCGGCACAGTGAGCTGCATAAAAAAAAAAATTAATGCTCGCTGAAAGGCAGAATACTGAGTACACCCTGTTTTGAATCATCTTTCATCTTTTATCCCTCATCCCCGGTCTATACTTACTGCAGGAAGATGAAGAAGCCTTGTTGAAGTATTTTCCAGCTACCCAGACACGCTATATAAGGCGATGACGGAAAACAACAAGAATTCCTTTAATAAAGATTATTACTAACAACTTGGCTTGGCATTTGTATTGTAGAAACGTCACTGTTATTCAAGGCCCATGGCGCACCAAATCAAGCTTGTTTTGCGTCTATTTTGACATTGCTCGAGGTGTTTCACGACACATTTGACGCGCCCGGAACTAGTGAGACAGATTTCTTACAGACTCTCCCGTGTGCGAGACCCCTCCAGAGTCCACATCTCACACTAAATCTGAGACAAAACAGAACTGAGTCAGTGCGCCACAAGCCCAATCGAACATCTGTACATACATGTATAAATGAAAGAGAGCGCATTCTCAAATCGCCATTTCAAAGGCGAAAAGTATAGCTCTATCTGACACTGAGAAACCTGGCTCTAGATGTCAGTCTCTGAAGGAACTTTAATTTATGTTGGTATTTGTTCTGTATAATAAAATTTAAGATTAGTTCTAACAAAACTGTTGTCAAACCTCAAAGTTTATGACCACTACAGCTTTTTGTTCTATCTTTTTCGTGATAAAATGTTTACAATTCCATTAACATAAACAAACACAAAAATTAACCCCCCCCCCCAAATAGTAGAACATTATAAATATTATTTTATAGCTTAACCCATTCCATGTCAAAGCAAGACTGCTATGGTCTTTATTGTCCATGTTCCTTTTGAATTTGATTATTTTGATCATTCCAAAAAGGTAAATAGGGACCTTTAATGCAAAACTGATCAAATGTCTAAAACTTCGTAATCAGACAAACCTATAACCGACATAGAGTAGATTGACATTACGTTTTGGCATTTCAAATTTCTCATGCACGGGTCTAAATATGGGCATTAATTAATGCCGTTATAAAGCTGATATACCGTAATACTTAAACTCCAACATGCAGCATTTTCAGTTTTTATTTTGACAAAATTATGAAGATTAATAAAACAAAAACCACATCGTTTTTTTGTGTGTGTTTTTTTAAATTTCATTTTTACATGACATTGTAGCTCCCCTTGACGTCCAATTTTGTTTACACATTCTAAGTCAGATTGGTTACTTTAAAAAAAATCTTCTGCATAATACACTTTGTCACGAGTGGAGTGAGTGCAATTAAGGGGATTGCTACAGAGCGGGTGTAGAGTAAGAAGGGCTCACAGTAGACAGCAAGTTAAGCGTGCTGTTGTGAGTAGTGGGGGGGGGGGGGGTCTGAATGAGGCGAAAGCGCTGTATAACTATCACTGCAAGTTAGAAGGTCCTACGGAGCGGACCTGTGAATAAGAGCCCATCGGGCGGACATAAAGGGAGCAGTCGAGAAGACTAGTGAGAGAGTCTTTCCAGTAATGACTGGTATGTAGAACGTTGATTGATTATTATGATTGATGTATTATATTATATTCGTCTATTACCATGATGTAAATAAGTATATGTGAGGAATGTGGAAGTCCTTGATATTGGATATAGCAATGTGCGCCATGAGCGATAGATGAAAGTGAGTTCATGGATTTGTAGCGCGAGTGAGTAGTGCGTACTCCGATGGAGGTGTGTTACCGTAAGATGTGTGGTGAGTGAAAGGTGAACTAGTGTGTGTACGCTTCACGGGTTGTAAGGAGAGGTGGAGTGAATAGAAATGGTAGGGTATTATACCAATGTAATGTTATTCTTGTAGGTGTCGGGGACGGGCCGAAGAGCCACCTCGATGAGCACAAGTGATAGGCCAGCATAGGGCCGGAGGTCATACATAGGCCAGAAGTGAGACTGTCGGTGCAGGACAGTAGAGGCACATAAAGTCGTGGCAGTCGGGCCACGGACAGGGACGTAGATATGAGAGTGAATGAGATACTATATTATTGCCATGATGAGGGGCAAGTGAACTGATAAGTTGTATGGCAATAGGAAGGTGATGTTGAGAGACGGCGGTGCCAGTGAATCATTAATGTGCTATTAAGACCCTGAGGGGAGAGGCTGAGGCCGAAGTGCCTTTAGGAGTAACTACCGGATTGTGGATCCGAGGGAGAGTGTGTGTGAGAATAAGGCCGTTGTACGGCAGTTCATTTCAATAATATAATGTATGTAATTGCGCTATTATATGTATAATTATGTTTAATAAATGTGTGAGTCTGATGGGTTGTTTTGTTAAGTGTTAACTTGTTTGTTCGTGATTGTCGTCCTGTCATAAACTATTACATCTCCCAGTCTGGGATTTGTGACACTGGAGGCTCGTCCTGTTTACCTGTGGTCATTTTGACATTGTGTATTCGTTATATCTAGTTGTTTTTCTGTTGTGCTAGGAATTCGTGCTGTTGTCCTTGTTCGTGGGATGAATGGAAATTTCATGATGATATGATTTATGTATGTTTATGAATAATAATATGTATTGATGCATGTATTTTGATGAATATGTATTAATGTGTATTTAAACTTTCCAGAGTGTGTGCGTGCAGCCTGAGGAGACGAGCAGCCAGAGCTCCGATTAAAGGGAGGAGTTTTACTCAAAATTTCAAAAGTTAAGTAAAAGTCAAAATTTTTGTGCCCTGGATTGAGGGCTGTCTTTTCATCTGTCTGTTTCCCTGTTTTTGCTGTTTTTGTCGTAATCGATTATACGGGCGGTGGCGCGGGTTTGCTGTGGTGAGCGTAGTTTGTCCTCTTCGGGAGGTGGGCTAATCTAGGAACCGCGTTCATCACAGTGAACAGTTCTGTAGGGACCTGTATTTTTGTTTAGATTGTAGCGTTCTATCTTCCTCGTGTTTTAGGAAGACGTTTCTCTTGTCCTTCTCTTCCCTATTTGTAGATACGTTCTTTTTTTTCAGACTCTGTTCTTGTTCGTACCGTGTTGTGTAATCGGCGTAGTAGATTGCATTTTTTTTCCATTATAGTTTTTTTTTTTTTTTTTTGTAGAAGCTTTGTCCTAGTCTGGTTCGTTGTCCTTGACGTACTTGTGGTCCTTCTACTGTATTTCTTCATTCTTGTCGTTTCTAGTTTCTTTTATAATTAATAGTGCTAGGCATTTTATAGATATAGAATTAGTTGTGCTGTAAAGGTAGATTTCTGAATTGTATTTGAGACAACCGGGTATTGTTATATCTGGTGTGATCTCAGGTCTCTGGTCGTGTCGTTAGTTATCATACCGACAGGTTAGCCGTTTTTTTAAATATATACCATAACCATAAATCTGTGAAATGGCGGAACTCCAACAACTAATGAAGTTGGGTAAGGAACTTGGCCTGGAGGGAGAGGAGCTACGCGGCTGGATTAAAGAACAGCAGGCGGATTTGCGCGATGAGCGTGCTAAGGATAGAGAGCGAGAAAAAGAGGCTCAAGAGCGACAGAGAGAAGAGGAAAGAGAGGCTAAGGCTCAGCAACAAGAAAGAGAGGCTAAGGATAAGGAACAGGAAAGGGAGGATAAGCAACAGGAAAGAGAGTTTAAGTTAAAGGAGTTAGAGGCTCAGCAACAGGAAAGGGAGTTTAAGCAGCAAGAGATAAGGTTAAAGGAGATAGAGGCGCAAGTAAAGATTGCGGAGTTAGAACTCAAGAAGAATACGCCAGCGGAAACGGCTGAGCGGCAGGTACACAATAAAGGTGGCGTTAGGATTAAGCTCCCTACGTTCGACGACCGGAAGGACGACATAGACGCCTTCCTTTACAGGTTCGAACTGAACGCACAATTGCAATGGGGGGAAAATAAGGAATTATGGGCCACGTACCTGGCGTCTCTGTTGCAGGGGCGAGCGTTAACCTACTTTAAAGAGCTACAGCGCGAAGACGTGCAAGATTACGATAAGCTGAAGGCTTTGCTGCTTCGCCGATTTGCGCGTACCGAGGAATATTTCCGGGAGCAGTTTAGGCGGGCACGTGCAGATACCAGGGAGGACTTTGCTGCCTTCGTCGCGAGACTAACGGAGTATTTCGCGAACTGGGTAGACTTGGCGCATGTGGGCACGGATTTTGCTAAACTGAAAGACTTAATGATCCGTGACCAGCTGTACGCGTCGTGCCACAAAGATCTGGTGGCTTTCCTGAAAGAGAACGAACCCGCGACGGTGCAGGAGGCGTCTAAGTTGGCGGAAGCATACCGTACGGCACATCCGTCCAAACCAGTCGCCAGGGCGTACGTCCAAGATGCTGGGTACGTCGCCGTTGTCGAGGGGTCGCCGGCAGGACTTAGGGACAGGTCGCGTCAGCGTGGTGCCTATAGCGGGCAAGCCCAGGGGCAGCGTAGGGGCTATCACCAATCACCGGCATATGGATCCGGTAAGTTTGACCGAGCAGGAGGGCTAGGTCGCGGTAATGGCCGGGGGCGAATTGTGACCTTTGCCGATGACCGACGGCATAGGGACTCTAGTTCCGGTCCCGATGGGTCACGGGGACCCAGGCCTAGTACAGCACAGGGAGCGGAGTGTTGGACTTGCGGACGCGTGGGTCACTTTTCCCGCGAGTGTAGGGCCGCGAAGTGTTGGAACTGCGGAAGAGCAGATCACATCAGCGTGAACTGCCCTGCAGGTAGGATAGCGGCGAACGTGGACAGTAGCTCCAGTCCATGTTCCCCAAATAAATCTCATCATGCGGCTGCGTGTGTTACATCGGACAACGGAGGCGGACAGGATTCTAAGTGTCCCAGTTGTGAGAAGTTATTATCTTCCGGTGTTTTACCTTGTGGGAGAAAGATCCCCGTTATAAATTCATGTCATACAGGAGGTGGTCTTAGGGTTTATCCGGGGTTTGTTGGGGACGAACCGGTCTCGGTTTTACGAGATACAGGATCTACCGTTGTGGGAGTGCATAGAGACTGCATTCGGGATTCACAGCTTACAGGTGAGACTGTCCCGTGCATCCAATTTTCGGGGGCCATTGAGAAATTACCCATGGCAAGAATAATGATAGATACACCTTTCCTTAGCGGGGAAGTCGAAGCAGTCGTTGGTTGTTTTCCAGGCGCCCAGCTCATCATTGGGAATGTATCACGGGTGGTTTCCCGTTCCGATGAGAACGTGCAAGCATGGTCGCAATCAAAAGGTATTGACTTTTGCGCCGCGGTCGAAACACGTCGACGGGTAACTGATAAAGATAAGATTAGACCTTTGGCGACGCCAGCGGTCAACCTAGATATCACGCCAGAGCGCTTGGCGAGATTACAAAGGGAGGATCCATCATTAAACCCATGTTTTGGGGAAGCGCGAACCGAGAAAACGAGGAGATATAAGAACGGGTCGTCCTCCTTTATTGTCCAGGGGGGCATTCTGTTCCGTATGTACGTCACAGTGGCTTCCGTTCAAAAGCAGGTCGTCGTGCCACGGTCGTTAATGGCAACAGTATTGCGTCTGGCCCATGATGTTCCATTAGCGGGTCATATGGGAAGTACTAGAACCAAGGAGAGAGTTCTGAAAGATTTTTATTGGCCGTCAGTATACAGAGATGTGCGGTTATATTGTAAGACGTGCAGTGCGTGCCAAAAGACGACGCATAAGGGTCGTACACCCCAGGCTCCTCTTCAAAAGATCCCCACGGTTTCGGAACCGTTTAAAAAGGTTTCGATAGACCTTGTTGATTTAAGAGAAAGACTATCTTCGGCGCGCACTATAGCAGAAGAAGCTTCTGGTATCGCTTCGAAAAGAGCAAAAGACTATAAAGATAGAGGTTCCAAACTGAGAATTTTTAAGCCAGGAGACAAGGTTCTGTTGTTGTTACCTACGGACCATAATAAGTTATTGATGACATGGAAAGGTCCTTATGTTATTGAGCGAATTGTTTCGAAGGTAGATTACGCTATCCACATTGATGGATCAGTAAAGGTTTTCCACGTTGATATGCTGCAGAGGTTTCATGAGAGACCAGAGTATCTGTATTCTCATACTGGTGTTGAAGGACATACCTAATGTCGTGTCATTCGTTGACGATATAGCATGCCATACGTCGACATGGTCTGATCATATTCAGACACTAACAGTAATTTTTCAACGATTACGTCATTTTGGGTTAACTGCTAAACCCGCAAAGATGGATTTGGCATGTCCAGAGATAATATTCTTAGGACATATTGTGGGTAGAGGTGTTCAGAGACCTGAAGTAACAAAAATTGACAAATTAGTAGGGTTGCAAATCCCTAAAACAAAGAAACAAGTCAGAAGCTTAGTGGGAATTTTAAATTATTACAGAAAGTTCATTCCAAATTTTTCCTCCTTGTCATCTTCTCTTACTGACCTTACTAAGAAGGGACAACCCGATAAGGTCCAGTGGACGTCTGAATGTCAGACATCATTTGATAATTTGGTGACAGCATTATCATCGTCACCCATTCTGATATTACCCGATTTTCGATCTAATTTTATCCTCAGAACGGATGCGTCGGACTCTGGTGTCGGCGCTTGTCTTCTACAGGAGAAGAACGAATGTCTCCATCCTGTATGTTATGTCAGTAGGAAGTTATTGCAGAGAGAAAGAAAGTATTCTGTGATAGAGCGTGAGTATCTTGCCATTGTCTGGTCCGTCCAGAAACTAGGACGTTATCTCATGGGACGAGAATTTTGTATCCAGACAGACCACAAGCCACTGACATTTTTGTCGAAGAATCGTTCGTCCAGCCCACGCTTGTCTAGATGGGCATTGGCTTTGCAGCCGTATACCTTCGTTATTCAACCAATTCCAGGAACCAGCAATCATATCGCCGACTACCTTAGTCGAGCCTAGGGCAAGATTTCAGGAGCTTATACATCGGAGGACAGGAACATTGACAGGATCTGTGTGAATGAGTCGACTTTAAAATATTGACATTATAAATATGATATGAAGAATGGTTGATAGGTTGATTGGCTTTTGATTCTGTATTAGGTATTGTGTTTAGTTAGCTATTGATGATGTGTGACATATATGCATATTGCAGGGCATATTGATCCCCATATTTTCCCCTGATTTCGGTATTTTATATACTAGGGGAACTGCTAGGTCATTTTTTTTAGTGTAGGTATTGCTCACGCTCACTCGTTGACAGTCATCTTGATGCGATTTGAAATTAATTGCATTAATTTTTTTGGGGTGGGGGATGATGTCACGAGTGGAGTGAGTGCAATTAAGGGGATTGCTACAGAGCGGGTGTAGAGTAAGAAGGGCTCACAGTAGACAGCAAGTTAAGCGTGCTGTTGTGAGTAGTGGGGGGGGGGGGTCTGAATGAGGCGAAAGCGCTGTATAACTATCACTGCAAGTTAGAAGGTCCTACGGAGCGGACCTGTGAATAAGAGCCCATCGGGCGGACATAAAGGGAGCAGTCGAGAAGACTAGTGAGAGAGTCTTTCCAGTAATGACTGGTATGTAGAACGTTGATTGATTATTATGATTGATGTATTATATTATATTCGTCTATTACCATGATGTAAATAAGTATATGTGAGGAATGTGGAAGTCCTTGATATTGGATATAGCAATGTGCGCCATGAGCGATAGATGAAAGTGAGTTCATGGATTTGTAGCGCGAGTGAGTAGTGCGTACTCCGATGGAGGTGTGTTACCGTAAGATGTGTGGTGAGTGAAAGGTGAACTAGTGTGTGTACGCTTCACGGGTTGTAAGGAGAGGTGGAGTGAATAGAAATGGTAGGGTATTATACCAATGTAATGTTATTCTTGTAGGTGTCGGGGACGGGCCGAAGAGCCACCTCGATGAGCACAAGTGATAGGCCAGCATAGGGCCGGAGGTCATACATAGGCCAGAAGTGAGACTGTCGGTGCAGGACAGTAGAGGCACATAAAGTCGTGGCAGTCGGGCCACGGACAGGGACGTAGATATGAGAGTGAATGAGATACTATATTATTGCCATGATGAGGGGCAAGTGAACTGATAAGTTGTATGGCAATAGGAAGGTGATGTTGAGAGACGGCGGTGCCAGTGAATCATTAATGTGCTATTAAGACCCTGAGGGGAGAGGCTGAGGCCGAAGTGCCTTTAGGAGTAACTACCGGATTGTGGATCCGAGGGAGAGTGTGTGTGAGAATAAGGCCGTTGTACGGCAGTTCATTTCAATAATATAATGTATGTAATTGCGCTATTATATGTATAATTATGTTTAATAAATGTGTGAGTCTGATGGGTTGTTTTGTTAAGTGTTAACTTGTTTGTTCGTGATTGTCGTCCTGTCATAAACTATTACATCTCCCAGTCTGGGATTTGTGACACACTTCACACTAATACTTGCATAAGAAAAATCAATGCATTGAAAAGTGTGTTGCTTTTAGAAGTACAATAAATATAACCATAAATATTACAGCAATACCTTCTGTCATTATATTTATTGTAACACTGGTCACCACATATTTCTGAATTGGACAAATGAAGCGTGCCCATTAATATTCTATGGACTTTCTATTGACAGCAATTTGTCTTTAGGGTATAATAATATGATATAGGATATATATTGATAATAGAAATAAAACAATTCAATTTCAATGTTCTGCCTGCAAATTCACAGATCCAGCAATGGTAAGACATTTCAGCTTACAGTCCCTGATGAAGACCATGCTGGTGGATGAATGAGCAGAAAATTCACTTACGTAGGGCATGACTACATTGGTCATCCCAATTTCACAGCATCTGCAAAAAATGTATGAAAATGACATAATAATCTTACCTGGCCGTTGTATTTGATCTCATACCATTTGTAGCCGTCTCTTGTTAGCTCGCCCCCATAAATAGTCCCACAACTCCCACTGGACACAGAAGTGACCACTGAGCCAGACAAGCCAGCTGAAACACAGAAATTAATGTCACAGGATATTATAATACAAGAACTAGTCAGTTATAAAAATATTACACCATCAGCAATGCATGTCTTAAATTATTGTTTTCCAGTTTGTTCCCACCGTTCAATTCATATTTTTTTTATTAAGATGCAATCACTACGACAGGTAGGACCTTCTGGTGTAACCACAATGATAGTAAGAACCTCCTCCAGGATTTCCACCTTCTGGTGTAACAACAGCTAGGACCTCCACTAGGATCGCCACCTCCTGATGTATTCATAACGACAGCTAGGATCTTCATAAGAACCTCCACCTTTTGATGTAATCACAACGACAGCTAGGATCTTCACCATCTGATGTAATTACAATGACACCTAGGATTTCCATAAGGACCTTCACCTCCTGATGTATTCATAACGACAGCTAGGATCTTCATGAGAACCTCCATCTTGTGATGTAATCACAACGACAGCTAGGACCTCCACCAGCACTCCCACCTACTGATGCAATCATAACGAGGGCTACAACAGCTAGGACCTCCATGTTCTGATGTAATCACGATAGCTAGGATCTCCATTAGGACCTTCACCTTCTGATGTAGCCACAACAACAACTACGACGTCCAAAAGAACTCCCATCTTCTGGTGCAATCACAACGACAGCTAGGACCTCCACTGGGAATACAACCACACCTGTTTCTGACCATTGTCATGTATCACTGTGTGCTTTTATTGGTGAATTGAATATGAGTTGTAGAATGGTTGTGAACTCTTTGCACTTCATTTTACGGGACGAGGCGCTATATAACGGTTATTTATCATTATTATTATTATTGATATTATTATTTTTATTATTCCGTGATTATTGTTATCATGATCAGTGCTGGCATTGTAAGTAGGACATTATTATTGATGTAGTTGATGGTATCACAGGAACAGCTGCGGCAGCAAATCTGAAAACAATAGGTAGCTGTGTAATTTATAAATCTATTTAATGTCAATGTACAAGGTGTCCCAGAAGTCACGCGTCATCCTGCAAGAACAACTGAATGCTAAAAGATCACTAACCCCTGAAACCTTCAGGAGTGTGAAAGACATTTTGATGAAGAGAACTGATGCGTGTTGTATTGCAGAGGGTCCTCAATTTGAGGATTTGATGTGATTATTATCAATAGAGCTGTTTATAAAATCAATAAAGGTGTCTTTTTAAAATCAGGATGATGCGCCACATCTGGGACACCCTGTATAAGCTACTCCTTTTGTTTGGATGTTAACAGTTTTGCTATCTTTGACTGATGTCCATTTTATGTTATAAATTTAGTATAACTGTTATTATTCCCGGGTGAGACTCTTCCGTCACAAGAGGCGCTGCCCCAGAACCACAGTGGACAACCACGAGTAGCTCTGTCCTTATTTACTTACCAGCGCTTCTCGCATTAACAGTGGTAGTCGAGCACACACAGTCCCCGGCTCTCATCGTTTGAGTTGTAAGATCAGCAGTAACCACTGCAGCTACCACCGCGATGATGGAGAAAACAACAAGGCCTCGATGTTCCATGGTGACAAAGTAGAAACTACCTCAGATAGTATCTAAATTTAAAGTAGATCTCAAGTAGATCTAACTCTCCGGTTTACCAAGCGTCAGACCTTTTATTGCAAACCGAAAGACTAAAGTTTAAAAAGTTGACTTAAACAGAAAACAAAAGATAAAAAGCATCTGACCTGGCCTTGCAAAAACTACAGGCAAGATATTGTCTGGACTAGATTTAATTTATAGCTTCACTTTTGTGTTATGAATTTGTGGTCGTGCTTTATAAAACCAAAACAACAAGAACAAAAACGATCATGTCATGACTACAGATTTCTGTCATATTCTAATAAAATCCTGCCTTTTCCTATCTCTTTTTCAAGCAGTTTCCTCGGAGACTGGTGGCCCAGTGCCATGACCAAGTCTATTTTGTCTCGTTGTTTTTTATGCTAACCATGGAGTTAAACGGGTCCTCGCCCATTGGCTTGACTTTGACAACGCGACCTAAGTTCTTGTTTGATCCAACTAGCTTTTGCACAATTGAGAAATTCGACGTTAAATGTTTGCGGCTTTAGTATTGTGATGAAGAGTTTGGATAAATCGGAACGGTGAAGCAGATTGATAAGTGCCACAAGGCGTTTTAAACAAGAGTCAAAGTGTGCATTTGCTGTATCTCTTCTAGTTTCTACGTACTGTACTAAAATACCCCCAGTTTCTCACAGAATGGAGATAGAACAAACTAGAACTAAGGTTGCCACAAGTCTATCTCACTGGTCGGCGCTTTAAAACTGCCTTGAGTAAAGAAAAGAAGGAAAGAACGACCTCGCTCACTGAGTCAAATCTGACGTCAAACAGTCCTGACTCAGGTGGCCATCAACTGTCTTCAGGAATTTGATTCAAAGCTGAGCCACAATGCGTCCTCTCCAGAATGATCGGGACCAACGTCAGTTTTCTGGAATTTGTTTGAAATTTGAGCCAATGCATATTTATTTCACATTAAACGTGAGGTTGCTGACTTTTTTAATTGTTATACTGGCCTGAAATTGAATTTGGCTTCTTCGCAGTTTGTGAAAAATAATACTTAGACAGCATTATTAAAAAACAAACCATCTCTACAGCACTGCACTTAACTGGGAAACACTCATTCTACACTACAATCTGAGACGCACTGTCGTGTTTTGCAATATTTAAATCATAGCTACTCTAATCCCCAAACCCACAGGCCAGTTGTCCTTTTGTTCCACCATGTAAGTTTAGATAATAAGAAAGAAAAATTAGAACACTACCTGGACCAATGATAAAATTATTTACAAATCTTTTTGAGTTTTTCTTTTTAAGTCCTCCCTCTACCCAACTCCACTCTTTTTTAAGATCTAATACCCCAAATCAAATTTATTTTGGGAGTTGGGTTAAAGTGGGAAATGAGGGCAGTTGAGTGATTTCATTTCGAGGCCTACGTGGAAACCTGTCGTAACTCGGTTTTTGCTGCTTTTTTCATGAGACGCAAAAAATAGAATAAACTATATTTGTCACATTTGACAGTTACAATATTTTAAAAACTTTTTTAACCCTTAGTTTTCATAATTTAAGGCCTACGTTATAACACAGCCTATCTATGGCTATCTAGGGCTACAAGCCTATCAAATTTCTCAGTCCGTTGTTTTTTTTATTCTAAAGTTCAGTTATGATAGTTTACCATAGGGTCCTCCATTTTCTTTGCCCTCCCCCCCCCCCCCCCCCCCAATAAAGCTGCCACCATCAGCTCTTGGAGTCGATTGGTTGCCTTAGTCACAACAAGAGAAAACATTTTAGAATAAGGAAAATCAGACCACCTGTGCTATTGTTTCAAAGAGTGAAGATTTAAAAAACTATTTTTTCCAACATATTTTATCCATAAAAGTTCATCTTTCACAAGTGCTGGAAGGTCGCACTCTAATAAAACGAGACCTTGCCAAGTTTTAGGAATGACAATCTCTCACGTATTAAGCTCCTTGTCTTATCTTTCCTCTACTTTTATTAAAGTACCGTGATGATGCGAACAGTGTCCATTGTAGAGTGTCGCAGACATGATGTTTTAAATGGCTGGGGTTTGACACATCTGACAAACTCTCAACATCTTTTTCCTTCTATCGTTCCTTCTTTGTTTCTGAGTCTTTCGTTTCAATCGGCGTGGGAGCCATTTCACCTGCTCAGACCATGTATTATCAGGACTGGACTAGGTCCCATAGTTATTTCTAGATACCGATGTACTAATGTTCACAGGGTAGCCTTGGAAAGTTCTCTCCGATTAAAAAATCCATATGGAAAGCCTTTAATTTTTCCCACGATTTTTCGACCATACCATTCTAATTTTATATCTCATTCACTGTGTTACTCAGCACGAACTTTTAACTGACTACGGCTGTCTCTATCTATCTATCTATCTATCTATCTATCTATCTATCTATCTATCTATCTATCTATCTATCTATCTATCTATCTATCTATCTATCTATCTATCTATCTATCTATCTATCGATCTATCTATCTATCTATCGAGCTATCTATCGAGCTATCTATCGAGCTATCTATCTATCTATCTATCTATCTATCTATCTATCTATCTATCTATCTGTCCTTCCGTTCATCCATCCATCCATCCATCCATACATCCATCTCTCGCTGTATCTATCTATCTATCCATCCATCCATCCATCCATCCATCCATCCATCCATCCATCCATCCATCCATCCATCCATCCATCCATCCATCTCTCTCTCTCTCTATCTATCTATCTATCTATCTATCTATCTATCTATCTATCTATCTATCTATCTATCTATCTATCTATCTATCTATCTATCTATCTATCTATCTATCTATCTATCTGTCTCTGCCTCCCGGCCGGCCTGCCTCTCTATCTATGTATCTATCTGTTTGATCATAGTACTATAAGCAGGCTGAGTTAGTCAAGAACAGGCGTAAAGGTAGCACCATAAATTAATGCAGCCCAGATCCAGTAATTATGGGTCATACGGTTAACTGGATCCACTGACAGTGGAGGCCAAATTCTCCATGGCATACTGGCACCACTTAGTACATCACGGATCCCTTAAAGTAGGTGTCCACCTCTACGAACAGTCCGCGTTTTTAAAGATTTCAAGGACAAAAAACCAAAAATCCAGGCCAGGAGAGTATGTGAACTAAAAGAAAGGTCATAACCAAAATAAGTAAGATAAAAAGATGGAGTGGTTATGAAGCCAAGGACTCTTTATTCTTACTGTGGCACTGACAGACAGGAGATCAGGAAGATGTTGTGGGCAGGGATACTTTTCGCGTTGCTGGCGGTGGCCCAGGCCAGCATTTCGTCTCCAGTGAAAACTGGACAGTGCGTGTGCGCAAACGCAAATGTCAATGCCCGCACAGGAGGTGAGTAGTGGAAATGGTCAGTTTCTAAGACTGGCGAGCATTTTTCGAAATTTCCGATTTCACCGTATATTATGTCAAAAGCGGACGTTGTCCTACCTTGTGAAGAAGTTTCGTTTTCAATCCATCCTTTACAAGCATGTGTATATTACATTAGAATTTCATGGTGTGGAGTTCTAGCAGACCAGGTGCTCATTTTACTTTCAGAAATGAAAACAACAAAAATAAAGATTCACTAAATCAATTCCTTTTTAAAGTATTGGATGAAAATATCTATTTAAAGTCAACGGCATTTGCTTATTGCCCAGGCAATGGTAGGCCAACTATAAACTGTGACTGAGATGTAAGCAAACCCCCCAAGGACACCGTGCAATAACGTTCTATGTTACATAATTGAAATGTGCAATACAAAAAGAGCAAAAAATATATTATTATGATGGAGGCTAATCCCTCACCCTTCTCTCCCACTCCCACCCCTTTTTGGGACCTAAATTTGAAGTTGCGACTCAACAGGAAATTAGAAATTAGTTGACCGATGTGGCTTAAAACTACTGCAAGGACCAGATTTATAATTTCGTTGACTACGGGATACTGGACATGTTGACGTCTTCTAGTAGTCCAATCAGTAAAACTAATTTTAATTATGGTCATCTCACTTTAAACAAATTGGATGCTGAGATACTGATACCCATCAATGGTTGCTTTTATCTTGTTTTGTATAATATATGTTTGTAAATGAAATATTATATAACAGAGCACTAATCGTTCATGACAAGAAATTTAGCTAGGGGAAAATGTATATTTAACTCGATGTACATAATTATAAAATTCTATACCAATGATCGCCTTGTAACAACTTTTCAGTAAGTGCATCAGTCAAAAGCCACATCACAGTATTTTACTAAATCAAAGGCAGTCCTGGCTGTTCTTATACATGTTTGTACGGCCAATTCCAAATTGCATGTATTACCCAATGTTATCAAACACGGTACGGGCAATGTCGTTGTATTCTTTTGTGTCTCTCCTGTCTACCATCACTGACTTAGAGAGAAGAGGTCACAGGTGTTCTGGGTAAAATCTAAGATTCCTCTCTCCAAACTCTTTGTCCTCCGTTCATTGCGGGGTTTCAGATTAAGCTAAATAAGGAACAGCTTACGGCCCCACACTCCGCATGAATTTTATAAAATTCCGTCATTTTTGTTTTCTTTGGCTTTCAAAATGTTATTAGTTCTTTATATGTAATGTGTTAAAATAATATTTTAAGCACATTGAACATGCATTGTAATATATCTCTCAGTCCTACATCCTGCAATGTTTTCACATTGTTTTTGTTTGTGGTGATCCAAGGTGAAGGAAAAGAAAACTTACTTCATCAATATCTAAAATACCAATTTTAAGTTCTTTGACTTTAGATGCGTTTGGTTTGATACAATGTACGCCCATATAAGAAACTTAACTGTTCATTATATCTGACCCTGTACCAAACTGCTCTCTCCTCAACCCCCAAAAAAGAAAATGCCCACTCAAAGAATACAATAAAATCTGTCTAGTTAGATTCTTCTCTGTTTTGGTATGTATCTTCTTAAGATATTCTGGTCCAACTTCTTCCAAGTCTAATTCCAAACTATTAACATACTGTATAACAGCTGGGCTATCGGAATCTGTGGTCACGCTCATCTACAGCGGCTCCTGTGCTAAAACTTACGGCGGTGTTCTAACTAAGGATGGTTACCAGTGGTTTGAACTGAACTACAATGGGCAGGTGAGCAAATGGAAGGATTTGTTCTATACCATACTTAAATCCACTTGGACTCCAAAATAAACTAATCGTACATAAAGATCAAAGAAAATACTGTCTTATGTGCAAAACATATTAACCCAAGAACCTAATGGTTAGAACTGGCCTTCAATGGCCAGGTGAGCAAAATGAACGGTTTAGTTCTATACCATACATTACATCCACCGGGACTGGAAAATAAATTGTATTATTATTCATAAAGACCACAGACAATAATTATCGTCTTCCGTGCATTATGATGCTGTATCTATTTATCTATCTATCTATCTATCTATCTATCTATCTATCTATCTATCTATCTATCTATCTATCTATCTATCTATCTATCTATCTATCTATCTATCTATTTATCTATCTATCTATCTATCTATCTATCTATCTATCTGTCCATCTGTCTATCTATCTGTCTATCTATCTGTCTATATACCTACCTATCTGTCCATCTGTCAATCTATCTATCTATCTATCTGTCCATCTATCTATCTATCTATCTATCTATCTATATATCTATCTATCTATCTATCTATCTGCCTATCTATCTATCTATCTAGCTGTCTATCTATCAGTCTGTCTATCTATCTATCTATCTATTTATCTCTCTGTCTGTCTATCTGTCCGTCTGTCCCTCTGTCTTTCTGTCTGCCTGACTGTCTGCCCTGTCCATCTTTCTATTTATCTGTCTGTCTATCTGGCTGGCTGTCTCTTATCAATCAATCAGTTGGAATAATACAATGCCATATGACTTTAAAACCCCAATATTTTATTATTTGATGGTGGATAGCGTGTTTGGGCAGCTGGTAATTTCTTTGATGCCAGAGCTGATTCCTCTTGTGGTAAGTTCTTTGTCGTTGCTGTTGTTTTGTCTTCTTCCTTTAATTATCCTTTGAATTCCATTATGTTTCTTGCTTTTCCTGGTTCTGTCAATCTCAAGTTCTCTGTATTTTCAGTTCACTGATTGCCTTCTTCCCTTGTATTCATCTCATCATTTTCTCTTTTTTACTTTTACAGCGTGCCTTGTCTCTCATTCTGTCTGTCTGTCCTGTCTGTCTTTCAAATTCTGCCTCTTTCCATCTTTCTCTCCTAATGGTCCCTTTTTTTTTTTTAATCAATCCCCCCCCCCCCCTCCCCCGTCTTGTCCCATTCAACTCGTGTCTTTCGCTATCTTCTCGCGATAAGTCCTTGCTGAGTTTGTGTTTGACTATGTCAGTCTCACTCCGTCTACGTCCATTTGTGTCTGTATCCATTCCTGCCTGTCCATATTATTCTGGGCTTTTCTTCTTGTCTATCTTTTTTATTTTTATCGTTTAGTCTTTTATTCGATTTCAAGCCCAAATGAGGTAACACTATACGAAAAAAAGAAAACAAAGAATCTTTATCTTGCAGTAAAACCTGTATGAACTGATGTTGCTTTAAAATGCCACCAGATCTTTAACCCTTTCTCTTTTTTCTTTTTAGGTGCATCCAGCAGTTCCGGTGGTAAGTTGATCGTGCATCACATGAGATCTGAGCATTTCAGATTCTATCCAATCCATTAAAGGCCTAACATATGAAAATGTTTGAACACAACAAAAAAAAAAAAAAAACACTGCAAAGTCTATGGAGGCGGGAGAGGAAAAAAAAATGATGTAAACTGATTTAATACCAAATTGGGAGCGAACTCTCCACAGAAAGATTCAAAACAAATCCGCGATAACCCCGAAACTATTCGAGTCTGAATTGATTATTTAAAGCCATGAAATACCAAAAAAGGAAGAAAAAAAAAACTCCGCGCCTCTATAAAAATCGTGTACACAGTTTGCGCTCTGATCAGGGGCGGGCCCATGGCGTATTGTATGAAAAGAATGCTTGACATAATGATAAATTACTGATGCAGATTTATTGCAGTGCTAGTGGAACTGACGGAAAAAAAAAATAGCCGGAGTTTTCCTACCACGATTGAAGTAATAATTACAAAATAAGTGAATACAGCCAAGGCCTAGAGCGATAACTGAACATTGAACAAAATTCTTTTTTCCATAATATTGGCTTTGTGAAATACGGCATCACCATGTGACAGTGAGGGGGCGAAAGTGGCGGAGGTGGGTCGGGGGTGGGGGGGGGGGCCGTGTTAGAAAATAAAACTAAAGCAAAAAGCAAACATCGGGGACTGAGGCCATGGTGTGCACTTTTAAGAATATAAACCCGAACTGAATACAGCGTTATATTTTGAAGCCTGTGAGGTAACAATGTGAGGTGTTACCAGTCCCACTATTTCAAGACATTGAAACTATATTAATAAATATAAAACTCTAAGTCTTATCTGCAACCGGGGCGGAAAACACAGTGACGCACTGTCTTTATGTGATCCCTTTATGGAACAATCGTTGTCACGAATGGGGTTAAGGTTATCTCTCTGTCTTCTCAGTCCATATTATTTTTTGCGGCATGCGGTGACGTTTTTAATGGTGACTTTCAGGTCAAAATTTGGATCGCAGCTGCTTTAGAGACGCTGAGCACAAAGACTTAGTGTTCGGTCTTATCAGCAAGAAAACGCCATGTGTCGCTACACCTTCCAAAGCATCCGACAGTCACTCAAAGTGCACAAAAATATCGTTAAGATTATCTTTTTTTAGGAATGGAGAACACACGTGTTTATAGGTGAATGTGCATTTGGAATTAACCTTAATCAATGAGAAATCCGTCAGTCTCCCATAGGATTTTGTTTCTTCATTTCAAGCCAACAAATTGAACTAAATTAACATGAAGATAACCGTACACTACATGTAATATGATGCTGTTGCACAAATAAAAATTCAGTGAAAGGATCAGTACTGATTTTTCAGCAATAGATGATACTGTCCCCAAGTAAATTCATTGAGAACAGTTACTTATCAATACAACCACAAGAATGGCACAATTATTGCTAGCGGCCTAGCGTCCAACAAATACGAATGGCTCAAAAAAAAAAAAAAACGGGGGGGGGGGGGGAGGGGGGAGTTGATGGGCCAAATATCTTCTTGTGGTTTGCTCAGTTGTGTCCCTTTGCTTTGTCGGATTAGGGCAGAAAAAGTACCCTTTGATACCCACATTACAAAGAAACATGAGGTTGTTTTGTTCTTTGTTGTTCTAGTGGACTGGGAAGTGGAAAAGTCTGAATGTCGAGGTAATATACACCTGAAAGAACTTCATTGTTCACAGGGGATTTTGAACAAAAGTAGAACCACGTGCAATTCAGTACAATAAAACAAGAAAAACCCCTTATCTCTAGGTACCCACTCATGAGAGGACTCGAGAAAACCAGGCCCTAGTGTGTGTTTCTTTTTTTCGGGGACTTTAGTTCTTCTTTGTTTCAACTTCACTTTTTTGCACATCTGAGAAATTCAAGATTCAAGTTTTGCTGCTCTAGATTTATGATCAGGAGTTAGACAGCTTGATAAGTGCCACAATACATTTTAAACAAGTGTTAAAGAGTGCATTTGTCATTACTTGTATCTCTTCTGCATATTAAAAGATATTTGCATTTACATTTTTTGCAATTCTATACTACTTTAATCCCATTTGGGATATTTGCCTTGGTGACATTGCACCCAGTTACAACTGGAGCAGGCACGTCGTCGCCACAGTGCAACGCCGGTCAGCGTTTTTTTTTTAGGAGTTGGGGGGGGGGGGGGGAGATGAGGGGGGGTGGAGTGGTGGGGATGAATTTATTTTGATTATGCTCGATTTCCAACTGCCAAGGTATCTTTAACGTGCGCAACGTGCACACGGGCCCTCCGAATTTTTTCGTCCTTATCCGAGAAGACTAGGTGCTCGATCCCTCCCCCCCCCCCCCCCTCTCCCAACAGGATCAGGGACACGAAAATATGAGAAAAATCCCACACTTCCAACATGCATGTACCGACCTTGTTTTGAACCCGGGACCCTTGGCATGAGAGGCGAGCACCTTGCCTCTAGACCACCGTGTCCCCTTCAGTATTCAGTTTTCCAGATAATGGAGATAGAGCAAACAAGAACTATGATCGCGTTTTCTGTTTAAAGTTCAATCACTACTTGAAACACGAAGTAATTTTGCAACGACACCTGGCCTCACTGCGTGGGAACAAATGGCGTGCGAACAGGTGTGAACAGATGATAATTACACAGGAATCGTCATGTGCAGGATGACCCGGTCTACGCCCCTGACTCATTGCCGCAAATCACAGCCTACTTCAATTAAGACACTCTGTCTCAAATGTGTCCCCACCACCATCCAAAAATCAGTTTGGTCATTCAAAGAACGCAATAATGTCCTGCCAATTTTGTTTCAAATCGATCCATGAATTTTCAGTTTTTGTCACTGGACAGTCACACAGAGATAGCAGCCAGTTTAGGTATATAGATAGGACCGGTGTACACTTTAAAATACGACGGTCTTGGCCGGCGAGTGAGGCAAGGGAAAGAGATTAGAGTCTGCGGTGTGGAAGTGGACGTTTTCTACAATTAAGACAACGCACAGATACACAAAATAAGCACATAACATTTTAATGACTTCACATCACCACCACTGTCACCATCTCCAATATCACCACCACCACCATCAGCAGCAGCATAATCACCACCACCACCATCATCATCACCATCATCACCACCACCATCATCATCACCACCATCTCTACCACCATCATCAACAACATCATCACCACCACCATCATCATCAACATCATCACCATCGCCATCTTCATCAACATCGCTACCAAATCATTACCATCTTCAACAGCACCATATCGTCATCACGCCATCAACCACCACCACCACCATCATCATCCTCATTCCCCCTCCTCATCACCACTATCATTATGTTTAACGGTTAACCGTTTATTTTATTTTCTAAATTATAGGTGGGAGAACTTGCCATGGAAACATCCAGAATTTGCACCCTACAGGCCGAAGCAAAGGAGGTAATTATTTTGTAAATACCTGTCAAGGAAAATAGTAACATCAGCTTTCGATCTCTTCTATAAATACAAGAAAACCTCTCTAAAAGTACGGATGGGATCAGGCAGGCTATTTATCATTAGAGCATACAGTTAGGCGCCATAGAGGAATAATCCGCAAAATAGACAAGTAATTGAACTGGCCTGGTCTCCTCCTGTCCATATCGTTCTGATAGAAGTAATTCTGTTATATTCTGTCTTTCGTCTTGCTTTTTCCTAGCACAATGTTGACCGTTATCGTGTTCATAATGGTTTTTCCACACTTAACATCATGACAACTGGAACTCATCCATCGTAAGGCTTTGAAGTGTTCATTTCTGGTTCTTGTTCTTGTTAACATTTCTCCCCCTCCCCCCCCCCCCCCCCAATCCTTGCAGGAGTCGCTGCTTCCAACGCCGATGTCCAGCACGATCTACCCTACCTGGAAAGATACAGATCCTGCTACCAGCAAGCTGCTGATGAAAACTGTGGGCTGTCATCTATTGTTTGCTAATTGGTTTGTCACACATACAAAGCTACGTCACTTAAAATCCGCGATGTTGACCGTCCGGCACTTCCCCCTCCCCCCACCCCCACCCCCAGCCTCAGTGCACGGCAACTGAGCATGCGCACTTGTAAAGAGTAGTGTTTTTGTTGTTTTTGCTGTTTTCATGGCACGGCGGCTGAGCATGTGCACTCCCAAAGATTGGTTGTGCTCAAAAAGAAGAATTGAAACTCTTAGGAACTACGAAAGGGGAAATAACATTCACAATTTAGTAGGATTACAAGTTCTGTGACGTGAAGTGAAACAAACCAATTATTATTCTTCATTCTTCTGCCTTTTCTGTTCTGCATCACATTTACTTGTACGTAATGAATTGATCATTCTATTCTTTTCTCTCCGCCTCCACCTTAAAATAAGGAAAAGAGAAAAATATAATTCCTCATCAACTTTTTCAATCCCGCCATTTTTCCTATCTGCGTTATTAATCATATTCGCCATTTTATTTTTGCCGATTTTTTTTTTCAACCTCGCTTCTTAGCCTTTCACTTCCTGTATCAATTTGCTAGATTGGTTTCGTTTTCTTTCATGTTTTTTTTTTTATTTATGATCTACCTCCCCCCCCTCCCCCACTCTTTTTGTTTGTTTGTTATTGTCCTATATAATTTATACATACTTTCGTTGCTTTCTTCAAATCTTGCATACTTTTCCTTTGGAATCCACCACCACAAGAATCTGTCAGACTTGTGAACGAATTATTCATTTATGGAGATTACGTCCGGTGGGCAATGCTATTGTTAGGCTTACGTACTACCACGACCAATGTCAAGTGACGATTGCAACTGTTTCAGTGGCCAGAACGGAGATAAAATAAAGCAGTCCTGTGGCCGCATGCATGAACTGTACGCAACTGGTTACGCTGTGGTGTAGGCCTTGGGCGTCGGTGCAAAATGCTACCCGGTATGCATGAACATTGCGCAAGTTTCCACCCACGTGTAAACGGTTGGTACCTTTACACTTTCTCCAAGGACGTCTAAATCAGCTACTCAGTGCGTAACAAGCTTGGGCAAGAGGCATCCGTTAGAAAGAAAGAAAGGTGGTAACTAATATTTTATTCCAATACACGACTTCGTGGGCCGAAGAAAAAAAATATAGATTTCTACTCGCCCTCGATCTCTTAGTTGTTTAGTACGGCGTTGTTTGCTCCTGGCATTGATTGGCCGATACAAATTTTGTGCATGCGCGGTGTCAATTTTTGTTACAGCGGTAAGCGCCAATTGATGCATAGGTTGAGGTAGTTGTAACTTAAGTTCATACACACCGACTAAATTTGAGTGGCCATAGGGTAGCCACACAAAGGCCACCGAATTCGGTCACCGAGCCACTAGGCGCTTTAGGTGAGAAGAATTGCACTATATAATTTCAACAACTGCACACAGAGCCCACCTAGATTCGGTCCGTTTATGTAGTGCAATTCTTCTCACCTAAAGCGCCTAGTAGCTCGGTGACCGAATTCGGTGGCCTTTATGTGGGCACCCATACGCACTACTAAGCCTACACCATGGTGCAAAAAAACTGGCGGATTTACACCAAGTTCATGCATACAGCCACTGGTGTTTGAGACATAAATTATAATTCCTCTCTACCAATCATGTAGGGATATAATCCTACATGATTCGTGGAGAACAATATAACCCTACATGACCGGAGGAGAACAATTATCATTATGTCCCAGATATTAAGACTGCTTTATGTTCACACCAAAATCAAGTTCACTAAGTTTAAAGCAACTTTGCAATACTTCAAAATTCAGTGTCATGGGTGCTTTGCATCCAGTCTCCTTGAAGTGCAGAAAATAACTGCTTTTGGCCCAGTATGGTGTTATTTTAAGTTTTGGTCAAAATTGGAGATAGAATAAAGCTTTGATGGGGCGACACAGTGACTGCCTTACATAAGTACGTTTTTGTATCGTACAAAGCCATTATGAGACCGTAGCATTCTTGTTGGAGATAAGGAAGTTGCATAACGTGTAATTGCTATCATGATGAATGGAATAATTATACATCTTCAGGTATTCAAGCCTCTGTCATTGCCGCAATCGCTAGCCGTGAATCCAGAGGCGGATCCCTGCTGGAGAGCACCGGGGGATACGGTGATGGGGGTCATGGTTGGGGAATTATGCAGGTTGGTAACAAAGTAACTATATAAAGCCATTCAGTGCCAGTTATTTGCCTTGTCCTCAAGATTCATGTGCTCCCCCCCCCCTCCCGTCCGAATCCCTTCTCCCCCAATGCCACCGCTAGCACCATCATCACTTCCTCCGTGACATGTAGAAGAAAAAAAAAGAAGGTCTTATGAAAAAGAAACACTGTATGTACCCTTTTCGGAAAGACTGAAATTGTTTCGTTGAAGAAACAGGATCGTTTTTGTTCTCTACACAATTCGTCTCGAAAGGCATTATAGCTGAGTTTTTGCCATATTTTTTTACTAAGGTTCCATGTCATGCCTATCTTTAAGATATATTGTGTTTGTGCAATGGTTATTTAGATGTGTGTAATTGACGAAATATCATAAAAACCACAGAAAAACTCTGGGGTCGCAGCAGGGCTATAAGCAAGGTCAAAATTGGGCAAAAAAGAAAACGTTGTATGTTGCGAAACCGTGCGTGAGAAATAAAACCCAAACGTTTCTCACGCAGGGCTTCCCAATATACAACTTTTTCTTTTTGCCCAATTTTGACTTAGATGTGTGTAGCATTGATGTGCATCTTAAATGCTCTGTAAAAAGTGAATTTCCTTTACAGGATAACAAAGTGAATCTTATCTTATCTTGGCTTATTTTGAGTTCTCATCAACATCACGACCATTGTCGGCTTTGTTATTATCATTAGCATCACTGCCATCAAATTGTATACACATCCATCTCACAAGGCAAAACATCTCACAAGTGTTAAATTTAGTTTGAATTTGGAAAACAAATACAAGAAATCTGTCGTCACCACCAATACCACCATCATTAATGTAAAGAAAACTTTTTTAAATATTCGTGGAAATATTGATAAAAAGAAAAAAGAAAAGAAAAAAAGGAAGAAGCCGCTGCTGGGACCTGTGAGATTGCTTAATTTTGCTTCTTTATAGTTTTTGCATCGCTATTGACGATTTTTCTTTCTCTTTTGCAAAATCACAGAAAATCTGTGGAGTCGCAGCGAGGCTTGGAATAAAAATAAAATAACATGGCAATAAATAAAAATAAAATAACATGGCAATAAATAAAGATAAAATAACGCGGCAAAAACTTTTTACCTTCGTGGTGGTTCTAGGTATATCCAACTTGCATTATGCAGCTCAATAAAATTAGGTCTATGGTGTGTCAGCTGTGTCCGTCAGTAATTATTGCACATTTAGATTTTAACAAATTATGCTGCAAACTTACTATCTTCAGTGTGCTGTACTAATTAGGACGCATAATATTTACGTGTGAAGCCTTGATATGAATATCATTATAATCAGCGTTTTCTTTGAACTTGTTCCTGCCATCACTGTCCCTTCCATACATTTCCAGTGTGACATCTACACCTCTGGTATGAACTGCAAGCAGTGCGGCTGGAACAGTTGCTGCCACATTAAAATGATGACCAAGACATTTTGGTCAGAAATGTCAATATGGTAAGAGTATCGCTAATAATACAAGGCGTCACATAATGACGTAGATGAAGACGATAGTGAAGATGGCACACAACGGGGCAGTTGACAATTTATTTTTTTTTCTGAAAAGCCACAGAAATTATGTGGAGTCTCTGCAAGGCTTGTGTAGCGTCCCACTAGTTGAACGATCGATATTTTCTCACCCCCCGCTTGGCGAGTCTCACTCGGCGACCTTCCTCCCCCCTCTCGCCAGCAAGGCCGGTATTTTTCTTTGATGTGGTTTGTTTGTTTCACTGTAGAATATCTAGAAAATCTAGAATGTACTGCAGTGTCCGAGATCACGCTAGGTCGACCTTGAGTGATGTAATGCTGTGACGTGTCTGTGTACGATTGGGTGGCCTGTATGTGTCCCGAACGATCTAGGTCTGTCTCGTGCTTATGGGGCGGTAAAGCCGCTTCCTGAACGTTCCTGGACAGAATATATATAAGGAGGGCCAGGCGAGTAGGATAGTGTGTGTGCAAACCATGGATGCAGGTCGTAGGTGTAAATCTAGTCGTGGTCAGATATATTATAGTGCCTTCCCTGCTAGGTGTAAGTAACTTGTGGATATCAGCTCGTGTGTACAGTTATTAAAGTTAGTATTAATTGTTCATCGGATCCTGTTATTTATTTCTACAACAGTTCGAGACAGTTTCGTTTTTTAAGGGGTAGACGATCAGTTCATCTGACTCTCCCCATCATAACGTGCTGAAATTTGCATCAACTGTTACATATTGGGGGCTCGTCCGGGATCCGATCAGATCAGAACAGATTCAACTCAGACCATCGAAGTGTTTCTAAAGTACAGTAAAGTGTGTAAAGATCATCGAGGATATCCACAACATTGGAAGGCTTGGCCAGGAAGCAGACGCCTTGGAGCTCACTGGGAAGGAGAGACAGGACTACATCCGTGAAGGCCTAAGGGAGGAAAGAGAGAGGCAAGAGCGCATGGAGCAACTGAAGATAGAGGCTCAACGAGAGGCTCAAGAGAAGGAGGCTCAACGACAGGCTCAGGAGAAGGAGGCGGAACGACAGGCTCAGCTGGAAAGAGAAAAGATGAAGCACGAGCTGGAGATGGAGAGGATCCGCCATCAGCGTGGAGGCGAGTCGACGCAGGGGACCAGCGACCACGCCAGTTCCAAGAGGCCCAAGCTACCTGCATTTCAGGATGGGAAGGACGACCTTGATAGCTGGATACTTCGTTTTGAGAGGTTTGCCGAGACAGCGGACTGGCCTAGATCCACCTGGACGACATCACTGTCTGCCCTGCGGACTGGGAGACCTCTGGAGTGCTTCTGTCGATTGCCGATCGATGAGGCCAAGGACTACGACAAAGTCAAGGAAGCTTTGCAGAAGAGGTATAACCTGTCAGAGGACGGTTACAGACTCATGTTCAGACAAGGTAAGCCTGAAGATGGAGAAGATGTCGGGATGTTTCTTACTAGGATCAAGACTTACCTAGAGAGGTGGATAAAGCTATCAAAGACGGAGAAAACCTACGAAGGAGTGAGGGACCTGTTTGTAAGAGAGCAGTTTATGGATGTTTGCCCACCAGACCTTGCGACCCATGTGAGGGAGAGGAAGCCAAAGACGCTACAGGACGTCGCAGACTCGGCGGAGGCGTTCCTGGTAGCGAGGAACCGGACACTCAGCGGGAGCGCCAGACTGCAGAGCCGGCCAGTGCGACAGAGGCCCAACGGAGACAGAAGCCCACAGGTCTGCCATAGGTGCCAGAGGCCGGGACATAAGGCGACGGAGTGTCGTACCAAGATAAACGACAAAGGTGAGTTGAAATGTTACCTTTGTGGAAAGCCAGGCCACGTTCGGAGAATGTGTCCAGCCCAGAAGGATACGGGGCGAGGCAAGCCGAACAAGGCGGCGGCGGCCGTAGTGATAGCGGCGGACGAGTCGTCGAGACAGGATGCGACGACGGCTGACACCAGCATCAACGTTCAAGCGGTAATGAAGGACGGGAAGCTCCAGTTAGCGGTGCCTGTTACGTGCGGAGGATGCAGTGACGGAAGGACCGTGGAGAAGCTGAAGTTACCAGTGATGAAGGGCTTGATTGGAAATCGAGCAGTAGATGTCCTAAGAGATACCGGCTGTGAAGGTGTAGTGGTGCGGCGATCACTGGTGGACGACGGACAGCTCACCGGTGGGAAGAAACTTATCGCGAGGATTGATAACTCCTTGTTAGCGGCGGAGGAAGCCATTATCGACGTGAGAACGCCTTACCTGACGGGCAGAGTGACGGCACTGTGTCTCCCGGAGACCATCTGCGACCTAATAGTCGGGAACGTGGACGGAGCGAAGGACCCGTACGACCCTGATACTGAGGTGATGGTAGGAGCGGTGACCACGAGGGCCCAGGAGAAGAGGAAGGACCAGTCTACGTCGCTGAGGGTGCCGGGGGCAGAACGGCACGCGGGAGTGGATAGGAAGGAACTCATCCGACTCCAGGAAGAAGACGAAGACCTCAAGAAGTTGGGGCAGAAGAAAATTCCGACCAACAGAGGCAACAAGTCCGTACACTTCGAGAGACACGGAGGTGTACTGTACCGGATTTATAGGGACATAAGACAGGCTACGATTACAAGACAAGTGGTACTACCCGAGAAACTGAGGGAGTATGTACTGAGCGTTGCACATGATTCTATCGTCGGAGGACATCTCGGCGTGAAGAAGACGAAGGACAGGGTGATGAGCAATTTTTACTGGCCTGGTATCGAAGGTGACGTCGCGAGATACTGCCGCTCATGTGACATCTGCCAGAGGACAGTGAACAAGGGAACGACTCCTAAGGTGCATTTGCAGAGTATGCCAGTGGTAGACATCCCATTTAGGAGAGTGGCCGTGGACCTAGTAGGACCTATTGACCCCCCAAGTGAAGGCGGACATCGGTATATCCTGGTATACGTAGACTACGCTACTCGTTACCCTGAAGCGACCCCCTTGAAGAAGATTGACGCGAAGACAGTAGCAGAAGCCTTAGTAAATATCTACAGCCGTTTGGGTGTGCCCGAGGAGATCTTATCTGATCAAGGGACTCAATTCATGTCGGACGTCATGAAAGAAACGAACAGATTACTGGGAATTCGACAGTCGACCACCACAGTCTACCACCCTATGTGCAACGGGCTGGTGGAGCGATTTAATGGCACACTGAAGAAGACCTTGAGGCGACTGTGCGCGGAGCAACCTAGGCAGTGGCACCGATACATTAACCCGCTGCTCTTCGCCTATCGTGAAAATTCCCCAAGAATCGACAAAGTTCGCCGCATTCGAGTTGCTGTATGGAAGAACGGTGAGAGGACCGATGCACATCTTGCGAAAATTATGGACCAAGGACGTAGAGGAGCCGGAGACAAAGACCAGTTACCAGTACGTCATGGAACTACGCGAACGGCTGGAGGACACGTGGAAGTTAGCGACGGAAGAGCTCTCAAAGGCACACGGTAGACAGAAAACCTACTACGACCGGAAGGCGCGAGAGAGGAAGTTCCGCCCTGGCGACGAAGTTTTAGTACTGCTGCCGACAAACGCCAACAAGCTCCTAGTCCAGTGGAAGGGACCATACAAGATAGTCTCGGTTGTCGGCTTCAACGACTACAAAGTCAAGATGGGTGTGAAAGAGAAGACATTGCACGCTAACCTTCTCAAGATGTATATCCCCAGGACTACACCAGCGACGACGCAAGCAGCGGCGGCGGCAATGGGACCGGCATCTGTCGTGGCCGAGGTGTGTGAGATGAACGACGGCAGGAGCGACACCACACCTGGAGATGTCGACGCTATGATGGACGACGACGGTGATGGTGCTGGGACTGTGCTGGCAGAGGACGACGTGATGGACGAGAGTCAACCTGTGGAGTCAGCTGGCATGACGGTCATCGAGGACGGCGACCTGGAAGGCGACAACAGTGGACCGACGGAGGACCTTGCCGACCTAGGAAGCTGGGACCAGAAGGAAGGCTACGAAGATGTCCAATATGGAACGCAACTGACGCCGGAACAACGTCAACAACTCGGCGACGTGGTGAAGGAGTATCAACGCATTTTCACCAATCTCCCCGGATGCTGCCAGTTAGGCGAACATCGCATCGACCTGACGTCAGAGGTATCTGTTCGGCAACGACCATATCCGGTGCCCTATGCTATGCGCGACTCCTTGAAGGAGGAGCTCAGCACCATGGAAAGGTTGGGCATCATACGCAGGAGCTCATCAGCTTATGCTTCACCGGTTGTTGTCGTCAAGAAGAAGGACGGATCCAACCGAGTCTGCATCGACTACAGGAGGCTGAACAAGATCACAGTGTTCGACCCTCATCCGACAGCAGCCCCATCGGAAGTGTTCCAGAGTCTGTCGAGAGGAAGAATATTCTCTCGGATCGACTTGAGCAAGGGATACTGGCAAGTGCGAGTCTGGGAACAAGACATTCCCAAGACAGCGTTCGTCACCATGGGCGAATATTACGAATTCACCCGGATGCCCTTCGGGATGATGAACTCAGGAGCTACACTGAACAGGATCGTGAAGCCATTGATCCAGGGACTGAACAATGTGACAGCGTATGTGGACGACCTGCTGATCCATACAGAGACATTCGACGAGCATGTGAAGGCTCTCAAAGAATTGCTGCAGAGGATGGACCAAGCTGGATTAACTGCAAGACCATCCAAGTGCCTGATTGGAACGTCTGAAGTGGACTTTGTTGGACACTCAGTGGGAAAGGGTATGATTGGCTTGTTAGAAGAAAATGTGTGTAAGGTGCGGGATGCACCCAGACCCACTACTAAAAAGGAAGTGAAAGCATTTTTAGGACTGGTGGGATATTACCAAGAATTTGTACCTAACTTTGCAGCGATTGCAGCACCACTGTCTGATTTGCTTAGAAAGGGTCAGCCCAACGTAGTTCAATGGGAAGAAGTGCAGGAGAAAGCGTACACTTCTCTGAAGAATGCTATTGTTTCCAAACCCGTCTTATGTTTGCCAGATTTTTCAAAAGAATTTGTCTTAGCAACTGATGCATCAGATCGCGGGTTGGGTGCTGCTCTTATGCAGGAATATGAGGGAAAGTTGTATCCTGTGGCATATGCCAGTCGTAAGCTATTGCCTCGAGAGACGAAATATTCAGTCTCAGAGCGAGAATGCCTAGCCATCGTTTGGGCCGTAAAGAAGTTTACTTTGTATTTGTATGGTAAGGAGTTTGTGCTCCAGACTGACCATAGGTCATTAGAGCATTTGAATTCTGCCAGATTTGACAGCCCAAAGCTATTACGATGGAGTCTATTTTTACAGTCATATCGATTCAGGATTAGGTATGTCAAGGGCAAGGAAAATGTCGGCGCCGACTTCCTGAGTAGAGTGTTTTGAATAGTACAAGTTCAGTGAGATGTATTGTAACCCAGAGTTTTGCCTATTAGATAAGTTTTTGCGTTGAATGTATTGTACTGTAGCGGTATATCTGAATGAGTATTGAATTATTGGCCGGCAGAGAGCCACTATGTATTAGTCATATTTTGATGTTTTCATTATTTGTCACCAATGGGACAATGTAATCTTGAAGAATGTAACCCAAATGGGAACTGCGAGCAAGCAGTAATTTTGTATGTTGCATTTATGTAATTTACGAGTGGCCTAAGCTTAGGCGGTATTGGTATTGCTTCGTTTGATCTGATATGATGAAGTTAGACCCTGATCAGTGGTCGATATCTGTTGGTATTTTTGCCATTGTATCTATGAGTTTATGCATTTGGTTTTTAGGACAATCATTGTTATGCATAACGTTTATGTGCTATGGTTCGTCCGCGAAGCATTTTGTACTCGATGGCCATCGTTTCACCATGGTATGATTTTTAATAGTATCATTGACCATCGTTTCACCACAGTGGTGGTATTGTATTGTTTATAATGGTAGGTCTACTGTTGACCATGGTTTTGTAATGGTACTGTAATGATATTGTAATGAGATTGTATTAGTGTTATAAAGATAATATGGTTATTGTATTGTACTTAGGATATTGGGAAGACACCTAGTACATTATTAGCAATGGCTATTGTAAGATTGGAGATGATAAGTATTCTATGATAGTGTAGACGCTTTATGATGTAGATAGTTGAAGAATGTTCAACTTAAATTGGGGAGTTGTGCAGCGTCCCACTAGTTGAACGATCGATATTTTCTCACCCCCCGCTTGGCGAGTCTCACTCGGCGACCTTCCTCCCCCCTCTCGCCAGCAAGGCCGGTATTTTTCTTTGATGTGGTTTGTTTGTTTCACTGTAGAATATCTAGAAAATCTAGAATGTACTGCAGTGTCCGAGATTACGCTAGGTCGACCTTGAGTGATGTAATGCTGTGACGTGTCTGTGTACGATTGGGTGGCCTGTATGTGTCCCGAACGATCTAGGTCTGTCTCGTGCTTATGGGGCGGTAAAGCCGCTTCCTGAACGTTCCTGGACAGAATATATATAAGGAGGGCCAGGCGAGTAGGATAGTGTGTGTGCAAACCATGGATGCAGGTCGTAGGTGTAAATCTAGTCGTGGTCAGATATATTATAGTGCCTTCCCTGCTAGGTGTAAGTAACTTGTGGATATCAGCTCGTGTGTACAGTTATTAAAGTTAGTATTAATTGTTCATCGGATCCTGTTATTTATTTCTACAACAGTTCGAGACAGTTTCGTTTTTTAAGGGGTAGACGATCAGTTCATCTGACTCTCCCCATCATAACGTGCTGAAATTTGCATCAACTGTTACAGCTTGGAATAAAGATAAAATTACATGGCAAAAAAAAACACACAAAACACGTATGTTTCAAAACCCCACCCCGCCTTGGAGACAGTAAAGAAACCTATTCTTATCTAAATCGCTTTGAGGTTTATCATTTGTAGCATTTTTTTATTTGTTTTTAGCACGGGACTTTGTAACATAACAACTTTTGTTTGGCCCTAATTATTAAATTTTATCTAATAGGGGCGTTATTCATTTTGTTATGGTAGCAGTTACAATATGGACATTTCAGTCGCAGTGGCACTAGAAAAAGCAGAGTTTTTGTTGTTCCTATGCCATGTAAAGGTTAATTAATGTAATAAATGAAGATGGCGATGAAGAAAACGTTTAAAACCTGTTAACGAGGGCTATATACTATAATGATAGTCTCCTGGTAATAGAAGCGGGGAACGATAAGATATAGAAAAAGAAAAGGAGAGAATTTGATGTATACCCTGTTAAAGGAACAGGACAATAGATTAAGAGAAAAGATAGGTGGAAGGGGGAGAGAGTGGCGGCCAGAGAAACACGAACTGCGTTGCGCGAATGAGTAATGGAGGCTATTAAGATAATTTTGTATGTTCTATATTTATTTTGTATACTTCTTTAATCCCATCTGAGAAATTTGCCTTAGTGTCATTGCAGCCCAATTACAACAGGAGCAGACAGGCCGTCGCCACAGTGCACCGCCGGTGGGCGGGTTATTTTGGGGGGGAAGAGGGGAGGGGGAAAGGGGTGGGGTGTGGTAGAGCCACATTTTATTTAATTTTTGCCCGGGCAGCGGCCTGTTCGGCCTGATCTTCTCGTCTTTGAACTGCCAAGGTATCTTGAACGTGCGCAACGTGCACATGGGCCCTCCGAGTTTTTCGTCCTTGTCCGAGAAGACTAGGTGCTCGATCCCACAGGATCAGGGACAGGAAAATATGAGAAAAATTCCAAAATTCCAACATGCCTGCACCGACCGGGATTCGAACCCGGTACCTTCGGCATGAGAGGCGAGCACCTTGCCTCTAGACCACCGTGTCCCCAGTATATATAAACATTTGATGCCTCGAGCGCCTTGAAAAGAAAACACAGGAATTTAGGGAGATTCCATCGAGGTTTCATAATTATGCACTGGAAGTGTGGAAATGACTGTGTCAAAAAAGTCTGAGTTAAGAAATAAGACACGCCCATAAAAGATGTTTATCACATGGTCTGGTCATTTTTCAGGTCAAGTCCAGACTGCCCAGCTGGACACAACATCAGGCCCTGCAGGGTGAGGACGATTTCAAATAGTTATGATAAGAACTTTATTGATTAAGATGAGATATGATCGGCTGAGGTGTAGTTGTAGTGAGCATAAGATGAGAACCCGTTGAGATAAGAGGAAATGAGATGAGATGGGTGAGACGACATGAGATATCTAATATATACATATATCTATATATCTTTCTAATAAGTATAATTCGCAAATTCTCGACCTTTGAACGCAAAAGGTTTTTTTATTAGGCCTCCTACAGTAACCAAATTTGCATGGAGGTTTCAAATATCGTGGAGGGAGCAACGAAGTTTGGATTTTTTTTATTGCTTTTGTTTTCAATTTTTGTTAGTTTGCATTGTGCCGTTGATTGCTCGCCCTCAATCCCTTTTTGTTTCAGCAGCACATGACCCGTGGTGTGAAAATTTCCTGTCCTATGTAGGTCACAGCAAGCGGCTGATATAAACTATTCACCGGGCTCACGACTATAATCAAAACACAGGAATACGATGTTGAGAGGGTAGAAAGTGACGGCATATGGTTGAGGGTCCGCTGGGGGCGAGACTTTTAAGATTGTAAAACTGCCCAATTCTTTATCTTTGAAAGCAAAAGGCCTTTTCCATTAGATCACCTACAGTAACCAAATTTGCACGTAGGTTTCAAATACCGTGGAGGATACACCGAAGTTTGGATTTTTTGAAATCGGGTCTTGTGTTTCAATGAGTTTGCTTTGTGTCTCTGACTGCTCAACTCCGATCCCCTTTTTTCCCATGAACACTGCCATGACTCCTGACTCGAACACTTTCTGTCATATGTAAATCATTGCTGTAGGCTGATTTAAACCCAATACTCAGTGTACTAGATCTCTGATTAGAACAGGAATACCTTGCTGCTTGCTTTGGCAATTATTTCAGTTTGCCGAGACAGAATCAGAGAGGGGGTAGAAAGCCATGGGCTCGGCATGGTCTGGTACATCCACGCACAGTGCGGCTTTTAAGCTTGTGATTAGATATGATGAGGTCAGCTGGGAATTTTACAAGCTCCCTGGAGGGGTGAAACAGACCGAGGCTGGCGTAGGGGCCACACCGAGGGCTCGTCGCCCCTAAATATTGATTCACACTGGCAAAACGGGAACTGACCCACTGCATCCCCATGCCTCGAGGTGTAGGCAGTGCCTATTGTGTTAGTGTGTAGCAATATTTATGGGTTCCGAGCCACCGATGTGGCCCTTACACCAGCCTTGGTTTGTTTTACCATCCAATGTAACTCATTCATTTGCAAAAAAACATATATTTTTTTAAATCTTATATTCCTTTCGTTCTACAGGTGGTGTCGCTGCCTACAATTTTGGTGTCGGCAATGTAAGAAGTTGGGATCGCCTTGACATCGGCACAACCTGGAACGATTACAGCAATGACGTCATTGCTCGAGCCAAATGGCTGTACGCTCGCGGATGGAACTAAGCCGATTGGTGAAAAAGGAGTCCTTCACTGAGAGATTCATACGCGCGCCGAAACCAAGAACGCGTGTCAAGACACCCATAGAAATTTAACCCCTATCAAAAATCGAATAAATAATTAGGAAAATTTGATGAAAAATGTCAACGTTTATGTTTTCATCTCCAGGACGCTCTGCGGGGGCGTTTAGTTTTCGCAAGATATTATTTTGAAAGACTGACGAACTGAAGACTAAAAATATTATAAAGACCAAAAAAAATAAAATTACTAAAAATACAGAGATCTTCAAACTTTGCTGCGTCTATTGTCAGAGTTTATTCATGGGTTGATAATGATACACTCACTTCCCTGAAGTATCCAATATCACAATTTCACTGCTAGAATACATGCATACAACTTTCTTTTCTTGGAGGAATTAGTCTAAATGAAGAGGGTTTTTTCAAAACAACTGGGGAAGTCAAATTTTGCATATGTTATGGCCCCTTTCCGATAGTCTTCACAAAAAAATATTATTAGTGTAAGACACGGTGTAAATCACTAAGTGTTCAGTTAAAACTTAAAACGTATTAAAACTAACCAAAGATAAAGACGGGACACAGTATGTTTTAACTGAACATTTACACCTCGTCTTACTCTAATTTTGAATGTCTATCAGCTGAAAGGAGCCATAACTCATGCAAAATTTGACTTATCCAGTTTTGGAAAAACGCTCTTCAAACAGTAAAAAATACTTACTGGAAAACAGGTTGAAGAATGCAGAAACACAATGATAAAAACAAAACAAAACAATAAACAAAGCAAGAGAAAAAGAAAAAAGCAATCAAATGTGCGGGGTAGAAAAAGATGGAACAAACAAAACAGGAGGAACCCAAGACCCACTAGGTGTCTAGGGTGTATTTTTTCGAAAAGAAAACAACATAATTATTTTATCGATTTATTTCAACATCTCATATTATCGACTCTGTCGTGATGAAACCTCGTGGGTGGTCAAATTTTGGAAAATCGGTTTTTTCGGTCTGTTGGCTTCTTTATACCATGCTATATGGTGTGTTAAAAGTAAATTTGCGAAAGACCTATACAAATGGGTGAAATCTGCAAAACACGAAACCTCGCAAGCGCGCCATCCGTGAATTCCGCCGTGATGAAACCCAGTAACTCTGGCTGAGTGCCCTCAACACGGCAGTTCTTTGGCATTACGAGGTTTTCACAGAACAATACGCTAGGATTTACCAAGACGTATTATTAATTTCACTCCCATTATCGTGTAAATTTGGAAATTTTGGACATTTGCCTGTTAAATCCAATTCTCTTGTTTTTCAGTTAACGTCGTTTACCCTTTCGTGATTCTTACCGTGTCCGAGAAATTTTCCTAGCATATTTATACCATTATTGACACCAGTTGGTTCACTAGGAGAAGCACAGCAACAGTCCTAATTCTGCCTCCCCCCCCTCAGCCCCCCAGACCCCCCCCCCCACCACCACCACCACCACCACCACCACCAATTCTCCTTCCTATGAACAAGAAGAAAACATGCTCTTTTTAATATCGATATTATGAAACGCCATCTTCTAAAAAAGCAGAAACACCTGGTGGGCCCATCCCTATCACAATGACTGGTCACTGTTGCTTTGAAAAACACCTAATCCATTCCTTTGATAAACCGACAGGTGTCTACCATCGTTTAATGCGCCGGCGGCTTCTCACCATTTCTTTGATAAACCGACAGGTGTCTACCATCGTTTAATGCGCCGGCAGCTTCTCACCATTTCTTTGATGAACCGACAATAGGTCCGCCATCGTTTGATACGCTGGTGTGGCTTCCACAGGAACAAAAACTGCACGTAGATTTATTGTTGTTCAACGTTTGTCACTTCGGATGATAACCAACTGCAAGCACTTAAATGTTTATGCTAACATCAATGGTTATCAACCTTTATCAGACAATTGCCCCGTTAGGCCCCAAAATTCCTTTCATAGCTCCCCCGCCCCCTTCCCAGAACGCTATTCTACCCCCAAACATACAACTATGGACACATAAGAAGGTGTGCAAGTTACGATGTTAGATTTTTCAGAGCTTTATTTCATGACAATAGGCATTTGATTATTCATGATAAGGAAAAGGAGAAAGCATTTCCATCAAATTACCACTGGCCTCTTCTGTTCCTAAAACCCATCCGCAGGCTGGTTTGTTCTACAGTCAGCTAATAGATCATGGAATTTGAATTGCATATTATTCTTGGCAAGATTTGCTTGTATGTTTTCACACATTCAGAATTCAGTAATGGCTGGGTTGACCTACCGCCTGGCAGAAATCACAAAATAAATAAAACACAAAAGGCAGTGCCACTGTGCACAGAAAAGCTGAAAATCCAGCAGTCAAAATACAGGCATCTGCTGGAAATTCATGACCGAAGATCACCGCCGTTCCTTTGATAATTTACCCCATTTGTTTAGACTTAGCTGTGTTTGTGCATTTCCTGGACTCTTACATTGTTTATGCCCATTTCTTTTAGATCTTTAAGTTGGTTCTTCTGGAATGGATATATCAGTCTCTTCATAAAGGAAACAGTTTAATTTTAAGTTCATATATTTTATTGTTAATTTTGTAACCCAAGGCGGGAGAGAAGCAATGATGCAATCTGAGCTGACAAAAAAAAAAAAAATGGAGTAAGAGGGCAATGGATGCTTCAGGTGGTTGTAAAAATGAATGTTGCTTTTTGAACAGAAACTGGGCGAAAAGAAAAGATGGTGAGAGCGGAGAGAGAGAGAGAGAGGGGGAAACTGGATTGACTAGGAGAGAGAGAGAGGGGACAGGACCGAGAGAACAGAGAGAGGGTGGACAGGACCAAGAGAACAGAGAGAGAGAGAGAGAGAGAGAGGAACAGGGCCAAGAGAACAGAGAGAGAGAGAGAGAGGGAAGAAAAGGAAATTGATGGGCGAAATGTAGAAGAGAGGGAGAGAGAAAGGGGACAAGACCGAGAAAACAGTGAGATAGAAAGAGAGGAGAACGACAGGAAAATAAAGAGAGAGAGAAAGAGAGGGAGGAAAAAGAAATGGATTGGCGAAATGGAGGAGAGAGACAAAGAGAGAGAAAAGGGAACAGGACCGACAAAACTGAGAGAAAGAGAGAGAGGGAGGAGAGAGACAGACAAAGAGAGAGAAAGGGGAGGGGAGGAAGAGAATGAGAGAGGAATTCTGAAGTTCATTCTTTACAATAAACTCTGACTTGATCATTTTTAAAATTATCTGAAAGTCCACTTTCATTATGAATAAATTGTCACAAAAAAAAAACATGTTCCCCCTGTACTTTGTAATTGTCAGTCTGTGAAAATAAGTTTTCGGTGAAAACAACACTTACCTAGCTCTACGATGAGAGTAAACAGCCCTCAAGTAAACCACGCAAGTCAGTGTCTAGGCCGAAAAAATCCGTATTGAAAACTCGCAAGTGGAGGGGGGGGGGTGTGATGCCTACTTACGTGGTTTCATCACGGCAAAAATTTATCACGAAACCTCGCAAGTTGTATTGCGTCTAAAATAACCCTTATTATGGAAAGAAATATCAGTGATCATAATTCTAAGATGTTTTGTAACCTACATGTACAATTTGAAGAGACATGAGAGGGGCGAGGGGGGGGGGGGGAGGGGGCGTTTGAAAGAAAATCAGTTTTTGCTTTTTTTTTTTTTTTATTTGTCTCTCCTGTAAAATTCTGTCAGTGAGAGTTGCGAGGTTTCATCACGACGCAGTCGGTATTGTCCTCTTCGGGCATTTATAGTTTTTATTTGACTGCCTTTCAAGAGCGTTCAGTTGCGTGCGCCTTTCCGAAATAGAAACATTGTGCGTAACACACTGAATAGACGCGCATGGGATATTGAATTTGAGGGAGAGTACAGAGAAAGGGGTGGGGGGAGGTACACGGAGAGGGTTTAGGGGGTGTAAGAAGGTTGAGTGGTCTCCTCTACAGCATCCGCTCCTCCGCTCTATGTTACAGAATATCACATAATATTATTACGAAAAGGTAAAACACTTTTTACCTCTGCATACTTGCCCACGGCATCCGTTCCGCTCCGCTCCTCGCCGCTAGCAGGGGCGAAGCGTGGCTCCCTGCAGAGGGTAATGAGAATTTAAGCTAGTAAGATCCTTGTAATAGGGCGTATGGCTACACCATATTTACACAATTATAAATGCAGCGACTAAAAGAATGGAACGGGTGCTGGGCACTGCAAAATCTAAAGAGCGGACTATTTTTGTCAACGGGACAGGAATGCAGCAATTTACAAGCCAAATTAATCTGAAAATACCATTCATTCATAGTAACAGACTCATAGACTCATATTTTGCATCCATTTTTAAAAATATAATTTGAGCGGGAAGTTTTCATTGTCATATTCATAGCCAGAGAATTTGTTATTCTACCATCTCGTTATTATCTCACAAAGTTTCTCGAAAAAGATCCATTAATATTAAATGGCAGAAAGTGCTTAACTGGCATCTCTGTGACACAACAATGTGTAGCGATCTCGGAGAAGTGGCTATCTGCCGTTGCGGTACAGGTTCGCTCGACCTATCAAGTGAATTGATGTTCTTTATATGTTCTACTGATTTTGATCACAGTTATATCCAGATCTAGACTATAATTATTATTATGCTTTGATAGCTCTTGCTGTGCGTAGAGTAAATTATTCTTAGATTACCTCAAACAAACAAACTAATCTCCACACAAACTCTTTCACTCTACTCTTTATCTTTCGATTGGGATGAAAACGACCGCATAGTGAAAAACGTGCATAGGTACGTAAAATCGGGTCAAACTTTGATTATAATCCTATTATTTTCCCCCACTATTTTGCTGTCTGCGGCGCCACTTCGGCGAATACAGGCTATGCTCAAGCTAACTTCTGGGTGTAGTCAAGTCTTCCTCGTCTTTGTTAGTCACTGATTTTGGACCACTTCATATGGTGTAGGCCCCTACAAAGATGCTTTTCGATTAGGGGTGTTAGACTATAACAACAAACCCAAAATAGCGAGGTAGAATAGAATGCTGAACTGACTAAATGGACTTGGAGTTGGGCTCGATCTGAAAAGCGTAGTAATTCTAGAATTAATATTCGAAGGGTAATCACTGATTATTTGATTATGAGGAAGCCTCGCCCCTGAACGGATGTAAAAATATTTGCCAATGAAATCCAATACTCCCATAACACTATATTTTCATCAAATCCTTAGCATGTCTCAGGGTTATTTCTTTCTTCATACAGACTTTGCACAATAGATGATTCAAAAATTCGCTTCAAAGGCGTATTATTTTTCCTCAACAGGATGTTAGCTTTTGGAGTCCAATTACAGCACGGCCTTTGTGTCATTTAGCATTCATACCCATGTCACCCTTTCATACCCATGTGTGTGTGTGTGCTGTGTGTGTGTATGTGTGTGTGTGAAAAAAAAAAAGGGGGGGGGGGAACCCTTACAAAATATGGAACTTGATATGCAGAGAACGTGATTTTTTGCTCAGTCAACATGTAAACGTGTCTTCTCTGTTTACAATATCTAGCAATTCTTTTATTAAGTGGGTTGGAAATATTGAAAAGAACACGGAACAGCCCACATATAAAGTCAGTTGAAGAAAAGAAAATGGCAACTGATGTTATAAAGACACGTGCACGATAATAATAGGTGGAGGAATATATAAATTCGATTCTTGCAGTGATCTAAAGAGACGAAACAGTCAGGTAACCAAGTGTCCTATTTTCACGATCCTTTCACACTAAGACCATAGTTGTCAGTTGTACAGGAAGATGTTGCGGGCTTGCATACTTTTCACCCTTCTGGCTGTGGCTCAGACCAGAATTCAGTATCCAGGAGTGAGTGCGGGACAGTGCGTTTGCGCCACTACAAATGTGAATGCTCGGAGCGCAGGTGGGTGATGTACTCATACTATGGACGGTGTTTGTTTTCTAAATTACAGAAAATCTATGGGGCCGCAGCAAGGCTTTTAGCCAAGTAAAAACATGGCAAAAAGAAAAGGTTGTATATTGCAAAGTTTTGCATGAGAACTTAATCAAACAGAACGATGCAATAAAACACAAAGGGAGAGGAAATTAAACAACAAAAACTAGCTATCGGGCAAAAAGACCTTCTTCTGGCAAAAGGACAAAAAAAAAAAAAAATTCAAACAGTAGGGTGAGAAAATTAATTGAAGAAAGAAGTTGCGAAATTCATAAACATGCCAACACCTATCTTATGCAAACTCCAGACAATTAAAACAACCTGTTCGTCTGGGTGTGGTGGTATAATGGAGAAATACCGGTATTATTCTTGAAGAGATACTGTCCGTTGAGACGGTTGGGAAGAGCGAGGGAGAAAATTTATGCGCGCTGGTGGGCGGGGGGGGGGGGGGATTATTAGGCTTCTTTTTATTTTCACATTTAGCATGGTTTCTGACAGATCATGTCTTTGTCGATGTTAGAAAAATCTATAAAGTCATTGTTAAAATGTTTTAAAATGTTATCATTGAACGAAGAAAGCGATTAGGGGTATCATGAGCTGTATTCAACTACTTGTCTGGAAAAATAAACATAAAAGCGTTAATTTATAATTGTCAAGTTGTTGAATTTAAGATGGAACACATCTTAAAGTCTTGTTTTTGTCAGTGGCCTAGAGTCCAAACACAGTGGCACCAGTTTCGTTCTGCTTCCGTCAGTTTTGTCGAATAACGTTAGTCTCGACACCGAAAAGCCGAGGAGCCCATAATGTAGTGATTCCGCTTTCGTCTCGTTTCGTTTTTTCATCGAGACTAACGTCTTTCGGCAAAACTATCGAAAGCCAACTGCAAGCGATACGACACCGAAGCCAGTGTGTCTGGGCTCGCTGGTTTTTCCGGAGAAATAGACACATAAAACCGAGCATTAATTTATTAATAACAGTCATGTTGTTAAATCTTAAGAATACGTCTCAATTAAGAATTATTTTGTTAGTGGCTTAGATAGACTGAGCTCCAAGTCCGTCGGGCGTGATTTTACAATCTAAATCATAACACTACTTCTCCAAATTAGACCTATGTCTTTTCCAAAATTCAAAGTTGTTAATTAACGTAATAAGATAGCGTAGTTGCGGTTTTGCGACTTAAAACGAGTAAAACAAGGGCCGGCAAACCTACGGCTTGTGGGCCAGATCCGGCCCGCCATGGGATTTTGACCGGCCCGCGAACAAAATTGGGGTGCTATGTTTTATGCGGCTTGCGAACGAGTTTAATTTCCTTATTTTGAGTGTTTCCAGCCACTAATTGATGGTTCATGCATGGCTTGATGTTACACTGGGCACAGGTTCCATATTATTCTAAAATCAAACACTTTTACGGCACAATCATTTTCTAACATGGGTTATTCATTGATTTGAGGCTAAATAGAACTAGATGTGTCCAGTAGTTCATTTCCATTTATCTGTCCCACCGCCTACTCGTTTATATGCAGTACAACCCTCGGAGACAAAAACGCTGTCAACAAGATAATGAACTACTTTATAAATTCTTCTGTCACTGGGACATTGGACATGTTGATGTCTTCTAGTGGGCCAGCTAGTGAAACTGATAAATTATGGTCATTTGAACTTAAGGAACTCGAAAATTGATATGCTGATATTCCAACAACGGTTGTATTTAGCAGGTGTTATCACAGTTTGTTTGTTTGTTTTTGTTTCTTAATTGAAAGATTTTTTTTTTTCGACTGAGCGACTCTTCCACGAGATGAAGTTTAAAGGAAACAAAAAAGTTGCAGGTGTATTGAAATCTAAAATAACCCAGAAAAATCTTCATCATGACAGTGAACGCCTTACAACATTTTTCAAATAATTATACTCTTTGCATGCCATGTAATTTTATTGGTCTAGGACCTATGGAAAGACTGTTTTAGGTGCTTACATGACTGTTCACAGACTAGCTCCAATATCGTAAGATACCTTTTACAATAATAACGATAATAGAAAATATTTACATTGCGCCTATCTCGACTAAGTGGACCCAGAGTACTTTACAGAGAAATAGTAACCCCCCTCTCTCTCTGTCTGTCTATCTCTCTCTCTCTCTCTCTGTTTGTCTGTCTGTCTTTCTCTGTCTGTCTGTCTCTGAGGCTTTCTGTCTGTCTATCTGTCTCTGAGGCTTTCTGTCTGTCTATCTGTCTGTCTGTTTGTCTGTTTGTCTGTCTGCCTGTCTATCTCTGTTCGTCTGTCTGTCTGTCTGTCTATCTCTCTCTCTCTCTCTCTCTTCTCTCTCTCTCTCTCTCTCTCTCTCTCTCTCTCTCTCTCTCTCTCTCTCTCTCTCTCCTATTTACATACATGGCTGTACAAAACTCACAAGGCTGAATTAAGGCATTTCCGATACAGGACGCATTTTACCCTGTTCTAAATTTCTCAAATGAAGAACTAGCTCTGATGTGCATTATGTTTGTAACAGCTGGACTGTCGGCATCAAGGGTGACCCTCATCACCAGAGGTTCCTGTAGTAGACTCTACAGTGGTGTCCAGACCAGGGACGGTTACCAGTGGTTTGAAATGAACTACGATGGCCAGGTAAGCGACTGGGATAGATACAGTGTGATGACTGTTGTTTCTGTGTTTGTTTTTCAATGATGTCTTGATGGCAAAATAACAGATCTAGTAACACTCATACAAATAATAACAAAACAATGACAATAATAATGATAATGATGACGACGCATAAGGAAAGATTTTGGAAGAATGTTGTTAGGGGAGCGTAGTCTTCTTACAAAGTCATATAGAGAAAATATTGTGTGGTTTTCACTGTTTAGCAATGGCTTATTATGTAAAATACCACGCCTCTCTAACAACAGTCACGATGGAAAGCAAAAACATAAAGCAGTTAATCCACGGATAATTGTACGGATGGTTAGCAATACAAAGACAATGGTTTTATAATAATATCAACTAGGATAATGGCATTGTGTCCGATTTTATGGACAAATAAGAAAAGAAAATTAAAATTTATGTTTTGAATTTTGTAATCTAAATTAAAAGAAAAACAGGGATTTGGGTTGGGTTTTTAAAAAAAAAAATAACTTAATTGCACACATACACAAGTCAGGGTAAACCCTTTTTAAGGATGAAAACTAGGTTTTGTTTTCTTGACAATAAATATGCCAAGGTGAGTAAGAATCCGTCAATCTTTTTATATGGCTCAGGCAATTTTTTTTCCGGACAAATTTTTCTCAAAAGAAATGGAGATAGATATTAGTGTGCTGACTGAGGCTTGTTTGTTAAAATACATGACTATATACATACCAGTAAGTGACAAGTTAGCTCTGGGGGTGGCTATATGATGAGAATGAGGTGTGGGAAATATTATAGATCTATGAAATAATATATTATATGTATCGATCTGTATAAAGCCTTTACAAGCATCTATCTATCTATCTATCTATCTATCTATCTATCTATCTATCTATCTATCTATCTATCTATCTATCTATCTATCTATCTATCTATCTATCTATCTATCTATCTATCTATCTATCTATCTGTTGTTCTGTCTGTCTGTCTATCTATTTATCTATCTGTCGGTCTGTCCTGTCCGTCCATCTATCTAAAACCAATATGTTTTGAATTTGATGCTGGACAGCGTGTATGGGCAGCTGGTAACTTCTTCAATGCCAGGCCTGACTCATATTGTGGTAAGTTTCCTTTATTTTGTATTTTGTCTGCTGGGTTTTTAATACCCTTTGTTCTCTGCCTGTCTATCTCAGGTTCTCTGCATTTCCGGGCCATTCACCGCCTGTTTCTTTGTTCAATTAGTTCATTTCCCATTTCTTTTTCTTTGTATCTCATTATTTCTGTATCCCCCTTGCTGTCCGTCTCCTTCCTTATTTTTTATCCAGTTGGGGTTTCTTGTGTTCTGTCTTGTATCATTCGCTTTGCATTATTATTATTCTCGTTAGCACTTTTCCGATGATTATATTCATGTTGTCTCTCAGTATCTGCCTGTGCCATTCTGGTCTTTTATTCTTGTCTGTAATATTTCTTAGTTTGTAATCTACTCTTCAATTTCAAAATGTAATATTATTGTCTTAGTGTTAATGGAGATCATAATAATAATAATGCGGATCATTTATATAGCGCCTAATCCAAACGAGTTTGCTCTAGGCGCTTTACAGAAAGTCTTGTTCTCCCGATTTGCATCTCTCTCACTCTCTCTTTCTTTCTCTCACCCTCTCTCTCTCTCTCGCTCTCTCTATCTCTCTGTCTCAGACAAACTGTAACGCAGCCTGTGAGGCGCAGTCCACAACTCACAACAGTTCACAACTCACAACTTGTATTCTAAAGTATTATAACAATATTTGAATATATATCAATACCTATTTTTAATAATGAATTATAAATTTTTGTTGATGATATTGGGGGTGATAGGGAAAAATTTTAATCTATTAACTTTAATTTCAATTTTTTTGTGTTCTTGCTTTTTTTTAATTATAAACAACCAAGTAAGCTACATGGCACATTTATTATTTTTTTAAAAGACGAAAAGTCAAATCACCGACTCTTCTAAAATTTTCTGACTTGCCTTTTCTCAATGTCCCTGTACTGTTAATATTATGATGGGGTGGATCTGGCAAAATCGGGCTCAGGGTGAAATTTTTATACATCATTAAAATAATCAAACTAAAATATTTCTAAGACGATGTCAAGTAAAATATTTTAACTGAATGCAGAAAAATGGCTGGTCTTTCATATTATAAGCAAAACTCATTTTCCATAGGAAATTTTTCCACCGCATTCTCAGGAATTTGGTCTTTCACCCTAACATAAGCCCAATTTCGTCAGATCTGCTCACATTTTGGCGATACTGAAATATAAGCGTGCTCACTCAGACCAGTGCAAAGCTGGTAGTAGACCCATCCCAGACAGAAAATGTAGACTCTCCCATCGAACTGCTCATTAACTATTTTTGTAATCTTTGCTAAACCCTACAAAAATCCAACACTTAAAGACATGTCTTCGATTCGCACATAGGAACATCATCGTCAGTCCTACGTAGATTCACTTTTTACGACAGCCACATCGCACCGACATCAATATGATGTAGAGAACCCCCCACCCCCTGCATTGTAGTCCGGCCAATCTTACTGAACTCCCATATAAATCTACATCGGATAGACATAGGGATGCTCCCTGTGAATGCATTCATTTATCTATACTTTATCTGTTTTAGCCTTTTATGAATCTTGTTTATTATATTGACAACGTGTTCTTAAGGGACTCCTTTGACTCTCTTTTCAATATCAATAGGTTTTTTTTTTTAAACAAAGGCCTACCCCAGCCCAGTCTATTGCCTCTACCCCCGGGGGTGGACCTCCTCCAAATCGTAGGCCCAAATGCCATCTGGCCCACTGGCCCTCTCTCTGTTCTGGCCTCTACTCACTGCGAATCAATTGGGCGTGTAATTTATGATTTTTATTCTTGTATTTTCAGGCGGATCCAGTAGTTCAAATGGTAAGCTGAAAATGGCAGCTTAGCTCATTTGGTTTAAAACAGAACAATATTAATATAAAACGAAACATGGCCACGTACACGAAAGTCTTCAGAAAAAAAAAAAAGGATTTGTGAATGGTGAAGGACTGACATCCCACCATCAGCATCAACATCATCATTCGTCATCTTCACCATCGCCATCACCACCGTCATTAACACCATTACCATCACCATCCTCGTCATCATCATCACGACCTTCATGATGGTGTTCGTCATCATCATTATCATCGTCATCAGCATCACTATCTTCATCATCATCAGCAGCATCATCATCATCGTGTGCAATAATACTCTTAACTACTTTTTTTTGGATTTATAGGGAGAACCTGTCACGGAGACATCCGGAATTTGAATCCGACAGGTCGAAGCAGCGGAGGTAAATACTAAGAATCTGTATTAAATTATTTCTTTAGCAAATTTAGAAATGTTGATATAGGAAAGTGAAACAATGCATGAACTGTTTTGTATTTTAGTAGCAAGTGTAGCATAATGCATTCCAATTCTTCCCCCACGAACCCCACGATACACTAAGTCTAGGCACGCACATGCGACATGCTGTCTTGTTGAAGACATGCCTAGTTACAGTTTCGTATTCCCATCAACAATGCTATCCAATGTGCACGTGTCTGGCATGGTTGTGCATCTCCATTCATTGTCAAATTTTATTTTTTTTTAAATGCACCGCGATTGCGACACTACAAAGTCGCATGTGCGCTCCACTCCTGGCTGTCAGGAAAGGGACAAAACGATAATAATGACAGACAGATCGCCCGACTGAAAAAGGAATTGCTGTTTCTTCATGCCTCCTTCTGTTTCCAGCACTCACCCCATGGACAAGTGAAACACTTCAAAATTCACACGAATGCACACAGGTTCTTGTGAACACATGCATGCCTTCTTTACCCACCACATATCCAGGTATTTAGGCACAGAAACTGTATACATCTATGCCTTCTTCAAATGGCTCAATCTTTGCAGCGCCACATACTTTATTTATTTATGTCGAAAGGATTTTCTACACGAACACCTTATTGTAAAGATTTTAAAACTGCAGTTAACATGTAATTTAAAGAGAGATTACACAATTTATATCTTTTCCAGTCTTAAGACCTGGAAGGTTTATTAATGGGGACAAGGTGGTCTAGAGGCAAGGTGCTCCCTCTCATGCCAAGGGTACCGGGTTCAAAACCCGGCCGGTGCAGGCATGTTGGGAGTTTGGGATTTTTCTCATATTTCCGTGTCCCTGATCCTATTGGGGGGGGGGGGGGGGGTAGGATCGAGTACCTAGTCTTCTCGGATAAGGACGAAAAAATTCGGAGGGCCCGTGTGCACGTTGTGCACGTTAAAGATACCTTGCCAATTTGAAATCGAAAAGAGCAGGCCGAACAGGCCGCTGCCCGGGCAAAATTAAATAAAATTCATCCCTACCATTCCCTCCCCTTGCCCCCTCATCTCCCCCACCCCCCCCCTCCAAAAAAAATCCGCCGACCGGCGCTGCACTGTGGCGACGACGTGCCTGCTCCAGTTGTAACTGGGCTGCAATGGCACAAAGGCAAATTTCCCAAATGCGATTAAAAAAGTATACAAATTACAAAATACAAATACAAAAATTATTTAAACGGGGATTATACAATTTACATCTTTTCCAGACATAAGACCGAGAAAATTAATTTCATACCCCAGCATTAGAGACCGGACACAAGAACCAAAGAAAAAAGGAAAACGCATTACAATCCAAGTTTCAGTTGTCAAAAGAAAAAAGGGTTCCATTTCAATTCTTGGTTAAGGTGTAAACTAACTAAGAATTTTAGATTAATAAGTATTTTTTTAAAAATGTATTCAGTAAACCACAAATTTTTCTATAATAATACTCAGTGCAACTTCCATAAACTGGGAGAGGAGAGCATCATGTCTATATTTCGTCTTGTTAGTACTGTTTTCGTCCATCTCCACAACAAAGCACTTCGAGAACACTGCTTGTAAAGTTTGGTAATTAAAATTTACAAAGTATAACTTTTCAACTCCTTGTGATTATGATACCTTATGAAATTCGCTGGCCTGTTAGAACACATTAAGCTTATGCCATCATACATTATGGCTTTGTCTCAATTTTTATATTATATATTAAAAAAGGGGGGCAATTTAAAACGGCAACGACTTGTTAAAGAAAAAACAACCCTATCACTAACCTGACATTGCTTAGCTAAAGATTGAAAAAAAAACAGACACCAGATTTGTAATATAGACGTCAAATACATATGATCAGAAAATTTCATATAAAACGATCAATCTTAAAGGACTGAAATGCTGCGCACCTGTAAACACCACGTACCCGTTTCCAACTATACATACACTCCATTCCACCCCCTCCCCCACAGCAACACGGCCATCCCCGACATGATGACATTCATGAGGAACTCCTACTAGAAAGTATAAGGATCAGACTACCATGCTCAATTCTTGCAATATTATTCTCTAAACTACAATTCAATTTCACTTGCAGGAGTTCCTGCTTCCAACAGTGCCGTCCGGACACATCTCCCCAGTCTCGACAGATACGAATCGTGCTTCCAGGAAGCTGCAGATGAATACTGTAGGCTGTGATCTATTCTTTGCTGTTTTTATTTCCCCCCCCCCCCCTTCTGCCTGTCAGTCTGTCTGTCTCTCCCTCTCTGTTACATTTTTCGTCGCCTTCTTGCCCTGACTTCTCTGCGTTAGAAAAGAAAAAATCATTCCCCACTATTTCGTTTTCTTTCCATCCCTGTCTTTAATAACTGTTCTTGATTCTATATTAGAGGATGTTTTTTTTTTTTCTTCCAACTTCTCTTCTCACTTTCTTCACCTGCTCTCTACTTTGGTCTCTTTTTCTTCCATCGTTTTAATGCCCTGTTCTCCATTAATTTTTTCTTTTTGTCTTCCATGTTAACCATTTCATTGCTTCCTCATCTTCTTGCTTTCTTTTCTTCTAAAATCCTTTTCTACAAGGACATTTTAGACATTTGAATGAATGTTAATTTACAGAGATTATATTTTTGGTGGGCGATCATGTCTAAATCAAATAATTATTTACTTATCACTGCATGTATTCGGCAAGTAAATAATATGTTTTATGTCGTATTTCTGGGGTGATCCGGGTTTCCAAACAATTAAACTATTGAAAACTAGTGGCTGACATCATAATCAAACATTGCTGAATCAATTACTCCAGTTTCAATGGGCTCTAGGCGCTATGTAGTCCCTTTCTTTGCCAAACTTTGCAATGGGACAAATCAAACATCTTCCATCTGTGAAAGCACCACTCCACTGCACCGAAACAGACATTACGCAAACTGGTTGGTTCATGTACGAGCGGCACAAAATTTCGAGTTATTTTCTGGTTAATTGTTATTTTTTAAGTAGATGCGTCTTTTTCTTTGTCTCACTAATTTGTCCTTTTCACGTCTATCGCACTCACTTTTGTCTTTTGTTATGTAAACAATGTACGACTTCATTTCCCCCTCCCGTTCCTTCTGTAACTCTGACCTTTTCCGCACTGATCGATAGTTAGCAGAGACTGCAAATTGCTAAAGTTCCAGGAAGAAGTACATAATCATAAGAATGCTAAAACTATTTGTGGTTCTTTTAAATGGTATTGTGTTTTGTCTTTAGTACGGTTTTAATATTTGCAATGTTGTTGTTCATTCTGCTATTATTTTACTGCTATTTTAGGTGCGCAAGGCGGCCTTTTCAGCACATGACAGAGATAAATACGATAATTATGGCGGTGTTGGAGATAATGAAGTCACATAATAATATGTCTTGTGATAAATGGGATGAATTTTCTATGTCTAGGTATTCAGGCCTCGGTCATTGCTGCAATCGCAAGCCGTGAATCCGGAGGCGGATCCTTGCTGGACTCGAGAGGTTACGGTGATGACGGTCGCGCTTGGGGAATTATGCAGGTGAGCAGTATAGAACAGCAAGTTACTACCAAAGCACTGTTTTGTCTGCTCAATTATTATTTATTAACTTACAATATTCAAGATTAACCCCCGCCCCCATTCGCCCATCTCGGTTTATAATCATATTTTTAAAAGGAAGGGGAAAATATCTCGGAATGGAAAGATGCGTCTGTTGGTGGGGATTCATTTACCACTTCATGAGATGAAAACATTTGATGGATAAAGCCCACATCAACATCATTACCATAATCGACATCCATGTCCTCCCCAATATCATCACAACCACAATTATCGTCATTATTACCAGAAGCGTCTTAACTTCTGTTCTATCATTCTGCGTTTGTTGTGTCTTGCTTCTTCCTAGCACAAAATCTGGCCATTGTCGCATCCACGTGCTTTCCCCAAACTCATCCTGAAGTTCACAGCACAATTATCATTTTGATCATGGTCATCGCTATCACAGCGTTACTATCATCACAAAAATAATGAAGGTATAATTCCTTGAGAATAAGACAGAGTTTTTGTCAGTCATCACTGTCACTGTCAGGGCTCTTACTACCTTCATCAACAATAATTTTTTTATAAAAGTAGCCAAGGATTGAATTTTCAGTTAAAATAAATGCACTACTTTTTGAGCCAGGTGCAGGTGAGTGATTATTTAGATACCCAGTGCGAAAAACTATTTAATTACCGAAAATTAAAATGTAACTTTTCACTTTGCAGATTAAAAATCCCGCCTGTCCGATTCGGACAGGAGGAGCGTTTGTTCTATTCCGGTTATTACTTTTCTTAATCGCTCACTGTAATTTTAGTAGTGTGAGCGTTTAAATTGTCTCCAGCTTGCACTACGTATCAGCGAATAAATTAGATATGTCAATCAATACTTGAAAACTTTAATTTCAATCTCGTAAAATCCATTGCCATCATAATTACATTCAGTTTGCCCTGTGCTCTAAGACACAGATCTTTAATTTAGCCGAAATGCAGATCCCATGACACCGGCCGTTGTGTAAAAAAGCGTACAGATATTTACTGAAATAGTTAGCATCAGTTGGCCAAAGAGGGACGAGTTTGTTTGGGGTTTTTTTTTTTTTTTGGCGGTCTTTTATGGCCGCACTGTAAACAAAGCGGAATGACCTATGTCTACCTCGAATCTCGCGCTACCATTACACTACTGAACGCGCGCTACACACCTAGGTTAACAGATTGGCTTTTTTAAGGCCAAATTCCAGAAATTCGGCTTTTTAAAGAGACGGTTGGGGTCAGAAAATTCATTCGGCTTTTTGGCTTTTTCCTGGCTTTTTACTATACATACTAAAATTATCTGCACAAGAACTACATACTTTCCATTTTCTAAGATATTTTCTTCTGATTAAGTACGTTTTGGTCAGTTACACGTACATATGCCAAGATTGTCATGAAGGCGCCAACTGGCAAGATCAGTGTCCAAATGACACTGGATTCTATGGTTTATATTTTAAACTGCAAAGGCTGTTTGAAAAGACTGCTACCCGCTTTTGGACTTCCTTTACACACTGTGATTCTGGCTTGATGTGCTTCACCATGAAACATTTAGAGAGCCGGCCACCTTTGTCCTTGTTTGCATAATAACCCCAGCCAGCAATGCTGTACCTAAGAGGATATTTTCTCATGTACCCTCCTTTAAACCGAGACTGAAAACAGAGGTGCAGCTGAATCATCTTGATACTATTGTGAGAATCGGGGCAGAACTATTGTTTTCAAAACAAAAAAAAAATGTTGCAGTGGCTTTCACTACATCTTCAGAAATGCTTTGGAAAAAAATTCACAAGTGACAAGACTTAAAACCAGAACAATGTTCCATTCACTCTAGTGGTGAGGATAATATTAACTTAGCTCTAGAGCTTTTCATGTGATGTTAGTATCAAAACTAGACTGAAATTTGTTTCAATTTTTTTTATCTCTCTTTGTTTAGCTTAAACTTAAAATTGCAATCTGGCATCCTTGCCATACACATGAATTCATTGTGGAAAGCACGCTTTTTGTAAAGGCCCAGTTTTAATTTGTGGTTGATTCGAGAAACAACATTCTGTTACAAAGTTTTGAACAGAGAAACAGGCAAAACCCACTCGACCAAACGCCGCCCGGTTCCTGGGTGTAAACACAGGCCTGTGGCAGTGCTTTACGCTTTTTCGTGGTGCTGCTGAAAAGGATGAAGTTGGTATTTTTTTTTAAGGTGCTAGCCGGGCAGCGTGATTATTTTTCGTACTCACTTCACCAAATTCAGGAGCAGGGCAGCAACACACCACCAAACATAGGTCATCAGCTTAGGGATTTCTCGTCCTACCGAACACTGCCATGGGTGCTGCAATCTCTGCACTGTGCACCCTAATCCTAACCCTAAAATGACTCTGAACGTCACCGAAAATCCCTGTAATAAATATGTTTTAGCTGTTGCTGCCACGCTCCTGAATTTGGTAAAGTGAGTACGAAAAAAAATCACGCAGCCGGGCAAAGGATCATTATAACCAAAGTTATCTCAGAATGTATTCCCACCACCGTGTTAACCCTCCTCTTATTCCATCTCCAGTGTGATATCGAGCACTCTGGCTTGAACTGCACTGAATGTGATTGGAATAGTTGCTGCCATATTAAAATGATGATCCGAGAACTTTTAATCAAATTCATCGACCAGGTAGGGTCATAGTCATGTCAATGCAAAACATTTGGTAAACATATTTTGTGTGTGTGGGGGGGGGGGGACGTGGGGGCTCAGATTGAAAGAGATTGTGTTGAAGCAAATATCTAAATGGATAAATGAACAAATAAATGAATAAATAAATATTGAATAATTACATAAATAATAAACAAAGTTTAATGAATAAATAAATACGTAATTATTTGATTAGATCCATGAATAAATCAGTAACAGTTTATGAAATAAATTTTATTATTTTGTTCTTTATGAGTTAAATACCTTCCACGTAGAGGGATCATACCAAAGGTACGTGTGCTCGGAAGGGGAAATTTTGCCCGGGGGTGGGGGGGGGGGGAGATGCCCGAAAAGCGTACATTAGAGGAAGGCTGGAGTTCTGGGGGAGCATATGTGAGGAGGCAACTTTCAAAACCTGCTAAGTGACTCTATTGATATTGAGAAAAAGCGCTACTTTGACACAGCATAATACTGAATCTGAGAGGGTACTTACATTTTGAATGAAAAACACAGCCATTTTGCACGTTTTGATTGCCATAATGTTTTAGATTTAGGCAGGTTTTACGGCTGATTTGATGTTAAGGACCGCAACTCATTTTTTTAAAATCTGTCTTAGCAGATTTTGAAAATATTATGACTTCCTCATGTACGCTTTTCATTTGCGATAATAAATTTGAAAAGTTCCCTTTACTTTTTTAAAATTTTCTAACAAAATGGTCATCGGATTAGATAAAACTCAAATACAGGCTATGTGTCTCATGAAATAACCAAATTGATTCATGTACAATACCATTAATTTTAAGGTTTTAGAACATCAGGATTTGTCATGAACATTAACCATTCTAATGGCCGTATGTTCGTACAAGGAACAGACAGAGGGCTGGCGCCAAGCGTATGAAAAGCGCACATGGGCGTTCGACGGGGTGTCAAAATTGCCAAAATGGAGAGTAATTACTTTTTGAGTGACCCCAAATAGAGAAAATGCGAGGTCATTAGAAGCGTTTGTACCTATCTAGTGCCCAGAAATGAGAAGTGGGGAGTGAAAGAAAAAGAAAAACAAGTGAGCAAGGTGGGGATCGAACTCGCGACCTCTGTTACGGCACAGAACGCCTTGCCAGGAAGAAGAAAACAGCTAGCTAAGAATGGAGATTAGTCCCAGCGAACGAGTGATCAAGTCTGAAAGAGACACCGCTTGATAGTTCAGCGGCAGTCATCTCTGTTTTTGGAGTGGCCGATGCTTTCTTCTTCTTCCTAGCAAGGCGTTTTGTGCCACAGCAGAGGACGCGGGTTCGAACCCCATCTCGATCACTTGTGTTTCTTTTTTGTTCCAGTCCCGCTTCGCTTTTATTCTGAGCACTAACTAAGCACATACACATCTAATCGTGTCACCTTTTTTTAAAATTATTTCCTTAGCCTTCTGTCTTCCTCAAGCTTCTGCTTACCTTTATTGACTCCAAACAGCCGACGATGGACGTGGTACAAAAGATAAAATCATTTTGGAACGAATGACGCGTTACAAAAGATAAAATCATTTTGGAACACCAACATTCGTTATAGAAATTTAGACATTTATTTTATATCTCATGTTCCCGAACTCTAAAAAAAGCAGATGATTTCCCCTCAACACCCACGCCCTACATTGTGCTACATAAATTGCTAGTTAAGAAACTTTTTTTTTTTGTAAATCACAACTTGTCCTACGCAGCCTTGTCCAAAGAAAGATGTTTTTTCTTTTTAACCCTAATTTTTTGTTATATTTCAGGTCAAAGCCAAACTGCCCAGCTGGACACAGGACCAAGCCCTGCAGGGTGAGAACGAGATAAGATAAGAAAAAATAGGATCAGATGAGATAAGATGAAATTGGATAAAATAAGATAAGATAATGTAACTATTGATTTTTTTTTTGGGGGGGGGGGATAATGATCTAACATAAGCAGTTCTATGACACGTCAATAAGCGTTTCCCCATTGTCATGAACCTGCCATTTTGTTTTCTTTGCAGACACAGAAGATTGCTAATACTACAACTCTTCTTTAGTGCCACTAACCCATAGTTTTCTAAATATTTCCTTTCCCCCTACAGGTGGTGTTGCTGCCTACAATTTTGGTGTCAGTAATGTGAGAACCTGGAATCGCCTTGACGTTGGCACGCACCGAGATGATTACAGCAATGACGTCATTGCACGAGCCAAGTGGCTTTACGCTCGCGGATGGAACTAACCTGTTGATCACATAGGAATCCTTTACCGAGGAATGCATACGGGCTCCGAAACAAAGAACTCATTTCAAATTGGAATGCACTAGAAATATGAAGAAAAATATCAACGTTTACGTTTTCATTGGCAGGACACTCTGAATAGTATTTAATCCGCACGAGACATATTTCAAAGACGGGCTTTAAAAAAGACTGAAAACAATGAAAATACTGAAATTAAAGACAACTGAAAATACAGCAATGTTCAAACTTGGCTGCGTCTTTTACTTCTATTGGATTTTATTTTTGGGTTGATATTAAATATATGCACTCACTTGATTTGAAGTGTACAATATCACCACTGACTGTGCACAGCAAACATCCACACAGTCTTCTTTTTTTTTTTTCGAGCAGTTAATCTAATTAATGGTTAGTAATAGTTATTCGTAAGTAGATGAAGGTTGCATGATAAACACAAAGAACAAGAAATACAAAAGAAAGGGAAGTACAGAAAACAAGGAAAATATAGTAGGCCTAAAGGACGAAGAAACTTCGGAATAACTAGTAAGTTTGAGAAGAACGCCTTAACTTTAGGGACATTCCACGGTAACTGACAGGACGTTCAGACAATACTGTACTATTTAAGGAAGAAAAGTTTACTAAAGTAAATAATCAACCATTTATTTCAAAATGGTTTGATCAGTCCTCCTGAATGATGGTACAGAAATGATAAAAATGCGTTTTAAATAATAAAAATTAAAATGAGTCCATTCAATTGCCTCCACTTTAGTCGGTAACTGATGGGACAGGAAAAAAACACCATGTTTTTTACATAGCAAAATGAAACTGCCAAATTTGTGAAACCAAATCAATAGGATTAGGGAACAATGTTACCATATTCATAAAATGCATTTGAGGATACAGAAAAAGCATAAATAATGAAGCTTTACTTTTAAGCACACTGGGGCAATTAGTCTGAGTAACTGATGGGACATAATCTTGGTAATTGATGGGAGGTTATAAACATGATCTTTGCCAAGATGGTCGCTAGGTCACATGATCACGCAAGGAAGATAAGCTAACCAAAAATGTTAATTTAATTATGACCCTTTACAACACATCCATTAATTTTTTTTTCCCACATGTGATTTGTAAAATGGCTTTTACGTAACATATTACGTGGAACGTCCCTTTAATCACAACAAAGAGTATGAAGACGGCACGAAAAAAAAAGTGCTACGATGCGTCTTAATAAAGTAGATCGAATTATTAAAAGACTATTTTTTTGCAGTACTAAACTGTGTGAAGCACTGAATTGTTTGTTCACCTTGAACGGGAAACGATTTTTGCAAATTCAGCGAACAATACTCCACGCACTAAAGTACATATTGAACTCATATGTTGAACACTTTATAGCGTTTTGCACCGTTTGGCACTATGTTAGTGTTGTTGTGTTGTTTTTTAATTGTTCGGTCTTATTATTTTTTACAAAGTGCATAGAGGCGAAGTCAAAATCAGGCTACATTAGAGCATATCAAAAAAGTCAGTTCCATGAAAATTAAGTGTGAAATAGAAGCATATTCCGCGGACAATTTTCGAGAAAATTGGCGTTGACTGATCGCGCTCATCCTAAAAAAAGACGCACTATAAAGAGAAAACTAGGCTAAAGGACAAGGACAGTTAGGACAGAAGGTGCACTTCTTCAAATCATGGTCAGCCTACAACAAGTATCCCTAGATCAACCTATCATTAAGAGAAAAAACAACAACATGAAAGAAAATGTTAATGTAGTCAACTGAGTTCTCACTGATTGCAAATGCGTTTTTATGCCTGTTTATGTACGTGTGTGTGTGTGTGTGTCTGTGTGTGTGTGTGTGTGTGTGTGTGTGTGTGTGAACGAGTGACAGAGACAGACAAACAGAGACAGGGAGGGGGGGGGGGGGAGAAAGGAAAACTTAAGGAAAAAAAAATTTTTGAAGGAAGAGGATGAAGAATACTTAGTTTATAAACAGTTAATCTATTTCATCCTACAACAAAAAGTGTCCTTTGGTACAAACTGTCTGGCCGTTTACTCTTCCTGTCCCATAACAATATCAACAAGAAAAAAAAATATAAAAATTCTTGGTCACATCTGTTGATTTGCGTTCTTTGGGAACCATGTTAACTTGTACAATGTTATTAATATTATCTTCTTTGTTAATGCATATTTTGATCGTTATTGTATTAACGCGCTCTCACCAAACTCTCTCTCTCTCTCTCTCTCCCCTCTCTTGCTCTCTCTCTCTCTCAGATGCACACAATACTTCTCTTTCCCGACCGATCCCCCAAAAAAAAAAACGGTCGCGCCTAAGACAATGCTACTAAAAAGTTAATAGGCAAAACAAAACAAAATAGAAAAGAAATAGGTCAGAAGAAGAAAATATTATAAGAAAAAGAAAGAACAACAATAATAATAATAATAAATATCATTTATCTTGTTATGCTTCGTCCCGTAATACGAACTCTAAAGGCTTTACAGTCATTCGATTCATCAATACAAGGAACACACAAAAACATGCAAACATCTGTGGTTGCATTTCATTAACTGAAAAGGTGTGTTTTTAAAGATAAAACGACAATCGGGAAAAAGAAAGCTAGTTGATAATAGGAAGGAAGAGAAATGGAAGCACGAAAGAATAAGGGAACACAAGAGGTGTGCAGGCCAGAGAAAGTTTGGAATTCAGGCTTTAACGCTATACTTGTTTGCTGTTTAATTACAGTGTTTTATCGTCCATTTGGGACATACTGTCACTGCTCTAAGCCAATGGCATAAGTCATTTTGACACTTTTGAGATATTAAAAACAAATCCTTTCTTTTCCTGCCATTTGGTGGCTTATGCCATTATGATTCTATTGGATTATTACACTTTCCTATTGGCGCATTTCTGTTGTTGTTTGTTTTTCTTTATAATACTCTCTGATAACCCTCATGCTCAGGAATGCAATCAATCGTCAGTTGCCTTTTTGGCAAAAGTCTGACAGATGCCATTATCGAAGTGCAGTGACGATATGCTCTTGGGGAGGGGGGGGGGGGGCGGCGAGGGTGGTGTGTCTCCAGTGTACACAAAATGTACGCTTCTAATAAAACCGTTCAAGGGCCATGCAGAATGTCACTCAAAGGTTCCAAACGTTAATCAAGCCAGCCTTCATCATGGGCATTCAACATTCTACTGACCAAACGGCCATACAAGAAAAAAAAAGGGGGGGGGGGTTGAGGACAAGCGTATGGAAAGCGTACATGGGGAAGAAAGGTAAACAAAATAATGGCCAAAATACAGCGTACATTCTCTAAGGACGGCCCCTTGCCCGAAATGTACGCTGGCTCGCAAGCGCTGTCTACTGAAATAATCTATGAGATTTTTGACAGAGGCTGTGAACATTAATAACAGTTCGTGCATGAAGTATGAAATACAAGTGAAACTTTTAACGTGTACTGTCACCTTTGTCACAAATCCCAGACTGGGAGATGTAATAGTTTATGACAGGACGACAATCACGAACAAACAAGTTTAACACTTAACAAAACAACCCATCAGACTCACACATTTATTAAACATAATTATACATATAATAGCGCAATTACATACATTATATTATTGAAATGACTGCCGTACAACGGCCTTATTCTCACACACACTCTCCCTCGGATCCACAATCCGGTAGTTACTCCTAAAGGCACTTCGGCCTCAGCCTCTCCCCTCAGGGTCTTAATAGCACATTAACAATTTACTGGCACCGCAGTCTCTCAATATCACCTTCCTATTGTCATACACCTTAGCACTCCCCTAGCACCTCAGCAGGGCAATAACACATTATTATTTCCATAGCCATCAACATGGCAACAACATAGTATCAGTTCACTAGCCTATCAGCATGGCAACAATATAGTATCTCATTCACTCTCATATCTACGTCCCTGTCCCTGGCCTGACTGCCACGACTTTATGTGCCTCTACTGTCCTGCACTGACAGCCTCACTTCTGGCCTATGTGTGGCCTCCGGCCCTATGCTGGCCTATCCCCTGTGCTCATCGAGGTGGCTCTGCGGCCCGTCCCCGACACCTACAAGAATAACATTACATTGGTATAATACCCTACCATTTCTATTCACTCCACCTCTCCTTACAACCCATGAAGCGTACACACACTAGTTCACCTTTCACTCACCACACATCTTACGGTAACACACCTCCATCGGAGTACACACTACTCACTCGCGCTACAAATCCATGAACTCACTTTCATCTATCGCTCATGGCGCACATTGCTATATCCAATGTCAAGGGCTTCCACACTCCTCACATATACTTATTTACATCATGGTAATAGACGAATATAATATAGTACATCAATCATAATAATCAATCAACGTTCTACATACCAGTCATTACTGGAAAGACTCTATCACTAGTCTTCTCGACTGCTCCCTTTATGTCCGCCCGATGGGCTCTTATTCACAGGTCCGATCCGTAGGACCTTCTAACTTGCAGTGATAGTAATACCGCGCTTTCGCCTCATTCAGACCCCCCCCCCCCCCACTACTCACAACAGCACGCTTAACTTGCTGTCTACTGTGAGCCCTTCTTACTCTACACCCGCTCTGTAGCAATCCCCTTAATTGCACTCACTCCACTCGTGACATCATCCCCCACCCCAAAAAAATTAATGCAATTAATTTCAAATCGCATCAAGATGACTGTCAACGAGTGAGCGTGAGCAATACCTACACTAAAAAAACTGACCTAGCAGTTCCCCCAGTATATAAAATACCGAAATCCGGGGAAAATATGGGGATCAATATGGCCTGCAATATGCATATATGTGTCACATCATGAATAGCTAACTAACCACCATACTTAATACAGAATCAAAAACCATCCAACCTATCAACCATTCTTCATATCATATTTATAATGTCAATATTTTAAAGTCGACTCATTCACACAGATCCTGTCAATGTTCCTCTCCTCCGATGTATGAGCTCCTGAAATCTTCCCCTAGGCTCGACTAAGGTAGTCGGCGATATGATTGCTGGTTCCTGGAATTGGTTGAATAACGAAGGTATACGGCTGCAAAGCCAATGCCCATCTAGATAAGCGTGGGCTGGACGAACGATTCTTCGACAAAAATGTCAGTGGCTTGTGGTCTGTCTGGATACAAAATTCTCGTCCCATGAGATAACGTCCTAGTTTCTGGACGGACCAGACAATGGCAAGACACTCACGCTCTATCACAGAATACTTTCTTTCTCTCTGCAATAACTTCCTACTGACATAACATACAGGATGGAGACATTCGTTCTTCTCCTGTAGAAGACAAGCGCCGACACCAGAGTCCGACGCATCCGTTCTGAGGATAAAATTAGATCGAAAATCGGGTAATATCAAAATGGGTGACGATGATAATGCTGTCACCAAATTATCAAATGATGTCTGACATTCAGACGTCCACTGGACCTTATCGGGTTGTCCCTTCTTAGTAAGGTCAGTAAGAGAAGATGACAAGGAGGAAAAATTTGGAATGAACTTTCTGTAATAATTTAAAATTCCCACTAAGCTTCTGACTTGTTTCTTTGTTTTAGGGATTTGCAACCCTACTAACTTGTCACTTTTTGTTACTTCCGGTCTCTGAACACCTCTACCCACGATATGTCCTAAGAATATTATCTCTGGACATGCCAAATCCATCTTTGCGGGTTTAGCAGTTAACCCAAAATGACGTAATCGTTTAAAAATTACCGTTAGTGTCTGAATATGATCAGACCATGTCGACGTATGGCATGCCATATCGTCAAAGAATGACACGACATTAGGTATGTCCTTTAATACCAGTATGAGAATACAGATACTCTGGTCTCTCATGAAACCTCTGCAGCATATCCACGTGGGAAACCTTTACTGATCCATCAATGTGGATAGCGTAATCTACCTTCGAAACAATTCGCTCAATAACATAAGGACCTTTCCATGTCATCAATAACTTATTATGGTCCGTAGGTAACAACAATAGGACCTTGTCTCCTGGCTTAAAAATTCTCAGTTTGGAACCTCTATCTTTATAGTCTTTTGCTCTTTTCGAAGCGATACCAGAAGCTTCTTCTGCTATAGTGCGCGCTGAAGATAATCTTTCTCTTAACTCAACAAGGTCTATCGAAACCTTTTTAAACGGTTCCGAAACCGTGGGGATCTTTTGACGAGGAGCCTGGGGTGTACGACCCCTATGCGTCGTCTTTTGGCACGCACTGCACGTCTTACAATATAACCGCACATCTCTGTATACTGACGGCCAATAAAAATCTTTCAGAACTCTCTCCTTGGTTCTAGTACTTCCCATATGACCCGCTAATGGAACATCATGGGCCAGACTCAATACTGTAGCAATTAACGACCGTGGCACGACGACCTGCTTTTGAACGGAAGCCACTGTGACGTACATACGGAACAGAATGCCCCCCTGGACAAAAAAAGAAGATGACCCGTTTTTATATTTCCTCGTTTTCTCGGTTCGCGCTTCCCCAAAACATGGGTTTAATGATGGATCCTCCCTTTGTAATCTCGCCAAGCGCTCTGGCGTGATATCTAGGTTGACCGCTGGCGTCGCCAAAGGTCTAATCTTATCTTTATCAGCTACCCCTCGACGTGTTTCGACCGCGGCGCAAAAGTCAATACCTTTTGATTGCGACCATGCTTGCACGTTCTCATCGGAAGGGGAAACTACCCGTGATACATTCCCAATGATGAGCTGGGCGCCTGGAAAACAACCAACGACTGCTTCGACTTCCCCGCTAAGGAAAGGTGTATCTATCATTATTCTTGCCATGGGTAATTTCTCAATGGCCCCCGAAAATTGGATACACGGGACAGTCTCACCTGTAAGCTGTGAATCTCGAATGCAGTCCCTATGCACTCCCACAACGGTAGATCCTGTATCTCGTAAAACCGAGACCGGTTCGTCCCCAACAAACCCCGGATAAACCCTAAGACCACCTCCTGTATGACATGAATTTATAACGGGGATCTTTCTCCCACAAGGTAAAACACCGGAAGATAATAACTTCTCACAACTGGGACACTTAGAATACTGTCCGCCTCCGTTGTCCGATGTAACACACGCAGCCGCATGATGAAATTTATTTGGGGAACATGGACTGGAGCTACTGTCCACGTTCGCCGCTATCCTACCTGCAGGGCAGTTCACGCTGATGTGATCTGCTCTTCCGCAGTTCCAACACTTCGCGGCCCTACACTCGCACGAAAAGTGACCCACGCGTCCGCAAGTCCAACACTCCGCTCCCTGTGCTGCCCTAGGCCTGGGTCCCCGTGACCCTTCGCGACCGGAACTAGAGTCCCTATGCCGTCGGTCATCGGCAAAGGTCACAACTCGCCCCCGGCCATTACCGCGACCTAGCCCTCCTGCTCGGTCAAACTTACCGGATCCATATGCCGGTGATTGGTGATAGCCCCTATGCTGCCCCTGGGCTCGCCCACTATAGGCACCACGCTGACGCGACCTGTCCCCAAGTCCTGCCGGCGACCCCTCGACAACGGCGACGTACCCAGCATCTTGGACGTACGCCCTGGCGACTGGTTTGGACGGATGCGCCGTACGGTATGCCTCCGCCAACTTAGACGCCTCCTGCACCGTCGCGGGTTCGTTCTCTTTCAGGAAAGCCACCAGATCTTTGTGGCACGACGCGTACAGCTGGTCACGGATCATTAAGTCTTTCAGTTTAGCAAAATCCGCGCCCACATGCGCCAAGTCTACCCAGTTCGCGAAATACTCCGTTAGTCTCGCGACGAAGGCAGCAAAGTCCTCCCTGGTGTCTGCACGTGCTCGCCTAAACTGCTCCCGGAAATATTCCTCGGTACGCGCAAATCGGCGAAGCAGCAAAGCCTTCAGCTTATCGTAATCTTGCACGTCTTCGCGCTGTAGCTCTTTAAAGTATGTTAACGCTCGCCCCTGCAATAGCGACGCCAGGTACGTGGCCCATAATTCCTTATTTTCCCCCCATTGCAATTGTGCGTTCAGTTCGAACCTGTAAAGGAAGGCGTCTATGTCGTCCTCCCGGTCGTCGAACGTAGGGAGCTTAATCCTAACGCCACCTTTATTGTGTACCTGCCGCTCAACTGTTTCTGTTGGCGCATTCTTTTTGATTTCCAACTCGGCGATCTTCACTTGCGCCTCTATCTCCTTTAACTTAAGCTCTTTTTCCTGCTCTCTATCCTTAGCACGCTCATCGCGCATTTCTGCCTGCTGTTCCTTAATCCAGCCGCGTAGCTCCTCTCCCTCCAGGCCAAGTTCCTTACCCAACTTCATTAGTTGTTGGAGTTCCGCCATTTCACGGATTTATGGTTATGGTATGTATTACAAGACGACCAACCTGTCGGTGTGATCACTAACGATACGACCAGAGACCTGAGATCACACCAGATTTAACAATACCCAGCTGTCTCAAATACAATTCAGAAACTTACCTTTACAGCACAACTAATTCTATATCTACAAAATGTATAGCACTATTAATTATAAAAGAAAATAGAAACGACAAGAATGAAGAAATACAGTAGAAGGACCACAAGTACGTCAAGGACAACGAACCCGACTAGGACAAAGACCTAAAAAGGAAAATATAATGGAAAAAAATGCAACCTAACTACGCCGATTACACTACACGGTACAACAAGAACAGAGTCTGAAAAAAAAGAACGTATCTACAGATAGGGAGGAGAAGGACAAGAGAGACGTCTTCCTAAAACAACGAGGAAGATAGAACGCTACAATCTAAACAAAAATACAGGTCCCTACAGAACTGTTCACTGTGATGAACGAAGTTCCAAATTTAGCCCACCTCCCGAAGAGGACAAACTACGCTCACCACAGCAAACCCGCGCCACCGCCCGTATAATCTATAACGACAACAAAAACAGCAAAAACAGGGAAAAAGACAGACCAAAGGAACAGCCCACAATCCAGGGCACAAAAATTTTGACTTTTACTTAACTTTCAGCCTTATGAGTTTAAGTCCTCCCCTTAATCGGAGCTCTGGCTGCTTGTCTCCTCAGGCTGCACGCACACACACTGTCTCTCTGAAATTTAAGTACACATTAATACATATTCATCAAAATACATGCATCACTACATATTCATAAATATACATAAATCATATCATGAAAATTCCATTCATCCCACGAACAAAGACAACAGCATGAATTCCTAGCACAACAGAAAAACAACTAGATATAACGAATACACAATGTCAAAATGACCACAGGTAAACAGGACGAGCCCCCAATGTCACAACGGACGAGCCCCCAATGTCACAAATCCCAGACTGGGAGATGTAATAGTTTATGACAGGACGACAATCACGAACAAACAAGTTTATATGGCCTTTAGCGTCTTTACAGACGGTCTTAGCAGCTAGAATATTCACTTTCACTTTGACTGACAGCTTCTCTCGTGGCTTATTCTACCAATGTTTGACCCGAGAGTGCGATGGCAGTGATTGCAGGTCAGTCTTTTGGGTTCACTTTGGCGAGTGTTTTCATTCCGCCTCTGTCGTTTTGTCAGGTATGTTTCTTTTGCCTTGAAGTCTATTGCGAGCGTGCCACTGCGCAATTTTTGTCTCCATCTGCTTCGATCATTTGCAAGGTTCTCCCATTCATTGGGGTCGATGTTGAATGCTTTCATCGTGACCTTGCAAGTGTCTTTGAATCGCAGATGTGGCCTACCTCTGGGTCGGTTGCCAGTAGCAAGTTCCCCGTAGAGAATTTGTCTGGGGATGCGATCATTTTCCATACGGTGGAGATGTCCAAGCCACCGCAGTCTTTTTTTGCCTAGGAGAGCTTGAGTTGATGGAATGTTGGCTCGGCTCAGAACTTCGATATTTGAGATCCTGTCTTGCCACTTGATCTTGAGAATTTTGCGTAGGCAGCGCAGGTGGAAAGAGTTGAGGGATCTTTCATGTTTGGAGTAGGTGGTCCATGTCTCTGAGCCATACAGCAGGGTGCTTAGGACGCAAGTTTGGTACACGAGTACCTTTGTTTTGATGGTCAGCTTGCTATTGTTCCACACCCTTTTTGAGAGTTTGCCAAAAGCTGTGGCCGCCTTTCCTATTCTGGCATTTATTTCAGTTGTTATGTCTGTGCTACCACTGATGGTTGAGCCTAGGTAGCAGAATTTTCCCACTTGCTCCAGAGGAGAGCCATTCAGCATGATTGGGTTGGGGTTTCTCAAGCCTTGTGTCAAAACTACAGTTTTTGAGATACTGATCTTTAGCATGAATTTGTCACAGGCTTTGGCAAGGCTATTGATGAGAGCCTGGAGCGTGGTTTCATCGTGGGCCACGATTGCAGCATCATCTGCGAAGAGGAGCTCTTGTAACATAATATGCTCTGTACGAGATTTTGCTTTTAGTCTGGCAACATTAAAAATGGAGCCGTCCACTCTGGTGTTAATAAGTACTCCACCTGAACATTGACCAAAGGCATTCTTGAGTAGGGCTGCAAAATATATACCAAATAAGGTAGGAGCAAGAACACATCCCTGCTTCACACCGCTGTTTACAGCAAATGAATTGGATGTGCAGCCCTCAAAGTTGACACATGCCCTCATGTCAGTGTGGAAGGATGCAATAAGTTTTAGCAATGTTGCTGGACAGCCTATGGATTTAAGGACTGCATACAGGCCAGATCGGCTTACGGTGTCGAAAGCCTTTGTTAGGTCCACAAAGCATGTTATAAGCGGCCTGTTTTGTTCTTTACATTTTTCTTGGATTTGCCGAAGTGCAAATATCATGTCAATAGTTGATCGTTTGCTTCGAAAGCCACATTGTGTTTCTGGTAAGACTTTTTCCGCCAGTTGTTGAAGGCGGCAGAGGATGACGCGAGCAAAAGCCTTTCCAGTAATGCTGAGGAGGGATATGCCTCGATAGTTGTTGCAGTCGCCTTTGTCTCCTTTGTTCTTGTAAAGTGTGACAATTTTGGCGTCTCTCATATCATGTGGTATCACGCCTTCTTTCCAACACTGCAGTAACAGATTATACAGGTGTGGTAATAGTGGGCCTTTTAGGTCTTTTAATACCTCTGCAGGAATGTTGTCACTTCCTGTGGCTTTTCCAGCAGACAGGTGGTCGATTGCATTGGAAAGCTCGACTAAGGAAGGTTCAGCGTCAAGTTCGGCCATTATTGGCAGTTTTTGGAGGTGTTCCTCAAAATCTGGTGGAATATTTTTCTCAGTTGAATACAACAGAGAGTAATGCTCTACCCACCTATTCAGTTGTTCATTTTTATCTGTGATGGGTTCACCATTTACAGACTTAAGTGGGGCGCTTTTGGTGATGATTGGCCCAAGAGCTACTTTCATCTGGCTAAAGGCGGTTTTCATATCTCCCTTTTCATTTGCCTCTTGTATGCTGTTACACAAGTCTGTCCAGTATTTGTTGGCGCAACGTCTTACCTCCAGCTGAAGTTTAGCTTTTGCATTTTTCAAACAAGTTTTTGTACTCTGATTGCAATTTTTGTTATACTCATTGAAAGCAGATTTCTTTTGCTCAATGAGAGGTAGGAGAATTTCGCTGTTCTGGGCTACCCAGTCGTTGTTTGAAACTTTATGCTGTCCAAAAGACTTGATGGCACAGTCATGAATTTTTGAACTGAGAGTGTTCCATGTTTCATCTACCGAGTCACATTGGGTGACATTATCCATGCTTTCAGCAAATAACTTTTCAAATGACTTTCTATTTGATTCATCTCTGATTGCTGTTACATTGATCTTAGGGATTGAAGGGGCTTTTGATCTGTATATTTTCTTGGCCGAAATTTTGATTTTGCTGACTACCAGTGCATGGTCGGTGTCACAGTCAGCACTGTGGAGGGAACGAGTTATTTTTATACAGCCCAAACTCTTCCTCCTTGAGAGAATAAGATCTAATTGATGCCAATGGCCAGACCTGGGATGGCGCCATGATGTTCTTTGGCATCTCTTAAGGTCAAAGTACGTGTTTGTAACACATAATGAGTTTACGGAGCATAGCTCCAGAAGGCGCTGCCCGTTTTCGTTGATGTTGCCAATGCCGAAGTGCCCAATGCACTTTGGCCATGCGGAGTGATCTGCTCCCACTCGAGCGTTAAAGTCACCCAGAATTAGCAGGCCTTCGGTGAGAGGGATGTTGTGGAGAGTCCTCTGCAATGCCTCGTAGAAAATGTCTTTGGTTTCGTCAGAGGAGGTAAGTGTTGGGGCATAGACACAGATAATGTTGGTAAAACCAGACCGGGTGTTCAGTCTGAGTGTCATGATGCGTTCTGACACTCCAATTGGAGTTGCGATCGAATTGATAAGGGAGTTTTTTACGGCGAAGCCCACGCCGTGGATTCTCGGCTGTTCGCTGCTAAGGCCCTGCCAGAAGAAGGTGTAGTTTTCTTCTTTGACTGACCCGGAGTCGGGAAGTCGAGTTTCTTGAAGGGCAGCGATGTCGATGTTTAGTAGCTGAAGTTCTCGATCAATAATTTGGGATTTCCTGATGGAGTCAAGATCAGTGAGATCTTGCTGTTGCAAGCCTGGGCGCATTGTTCTGACGTTCCAGGTACCAAGTTTTAGTATTTTTCTGTTTTTGCCAGGTGCACACTTTACGTCAGCTTTTCGACTTTTGGTCTAGCTCCAACCACCTTATGAAGCAGGCTGACGTGGCGGAACAACACCCAACTGCCTGGGGGCTGCCCAGGTTACGGCGGGCGGTAGTTGATCAATGCAGCTGAAAAGCCGCTCCCACCGACAGAGGGGACCCCTGGCGCTCATCCGTACGCCAAATGGATTGAGCTTATCACCGGTAACTGCCACCTCCCGTGTTGTGCCCATCCGTAACGGATGGCTGGAGTGTCCTCTCCAAATCGGAAATGGGTGGGCTTATAGAGGAGAGACAGACGCTTGCCAAGCCCGAGCAAACGCCTCCTCGTTTTGCTGCCTTGCCTGGGCTATTTTTAAGAGATGGTGCTTTGCCCAGAGGCACCACCCCTCTCTCTGCCATTCTAGTTAAACCCAAGGGAGAGACCAGGTCAATACATTTGGAACTAGTCCGGCTGCAGGAGATGCTGGAAGCCAATTTGATGCAGTTCTCCCTGACAACCACCTTCGGGTCTCCACTCCTGATTTTCTGACTGGGTTTACTCCCATAGCCTTTGCTATCATAGCAACACACAAGGCAGTGTGGTATTTGTATTCAGGGTTACCTTCCCCTAGTCTTCCTCTCTCCCGAGATGACCCACAAGACAGTGGGGGGTGACAGTAGCAGGCTGTATTGTGTACTGTTATACAATAGCAGAAAACTCTGGCCTGACATAGGCATACTATTATGTCACAGCATAATTAGCAGCGTTGAGTGTGATATTATGTCACATAGCATAATTAACAACACTGAGTACGATATCATGTCACAGTCATAATTAATATTGAGAACAAACAAGTTTAACACTTAACAAAACAACCCATCAGACTCACACATTTATTAAACATAATTATACATATAATAGCGCAATTACATACATTATATTATTGAAATGACTGCCGTACAACGGCCTTATTCTCACACACACTCTCCCTCGGATCCACAATCCGGTAGTTACTCCTAAAGGCACTTCGGCCTCAGCCTCTCCCCTCAGGGTCTTAATAGCACATTAACAATTTACTGGCACCGCAGTCTCTCAATATCACCTTCCTATTGTCATACATCTTAGCACTCCCCTAGCACCTCAGCAGGGCAATAACACATTATTATTTCCATAGCCATCAACATGGCAACAACATAGTATCAGTTCACTAGCCTATCAGCATGGCAACAATATAGTATCTCATTCACTCTCATATCTACGTCCCTGTCCCTGGCCTGACTGCCACGACTTTATGTGCCTCTACTGTCCTGCACTGACAGCCTCACTTCTGGCCTATGTGTGGCCTCCGGCCCTATGCTGGCCTATCCCCTGTGCTCATCGAGGTGGCTCTGCGGCCCGTCCCCGACACCTACAAGAATAACATTACATTGGTATAATACCCTACCATTTCTATTCACTCCACCTCTCCTTACAACCCATGAAGCGTACACACACTAGTTCACCTTTCACTCACCACACATCTTACGATAACACACCTCCATCGGAGTACACACTACTCACTCGCGCTACAAATCCATGAACTCACTTTCATCTATCGCTCATGGCGCACATTGCTATATCCAATGTCAAGGGCTTCCACACTCCTCACATATACTTATTTACATCATGGTAATAGACGAATATAATATAGTACATCAATCATAATAATCAATCAACGTTCTACATACCAGTCATTACTGGAAAGACTCTATCACTAGTCTTCTCGACTGCTCCCTTTATGTCCGCCCGATGGGCTCTTATTCACAGGTCCGATCCGTAGGACCTTCTAACTTGCAGTGATAGTAATACCGCGCTTTCGCCTCATTCAGACCCCCCCACTACTCACAACAGCACGCTTAACTTGCTGTCTACTGTGAGCCCTTCTTACTCTACACCCGCTCTGTAGCAATCCCCTTAATTGCACTCACTCCACTCGTGACAACCTTGTACACTGCCAATTACACACACTAACACAGTCAGTAACTTGTGCGTGTCTGTCAAATCTATTTTCTTCCACGAACCAATCTATTTGATTAACAAGGGTCTGGTATGAGTGATAATTTGATTTAATTTTCTGAGAAACCCTAATGCCAGCGTTTTTCCAAGGTGGGGCACATGCCTCACTGACAATATTTTGGTAGGGCGTTCTTCAGAATGGGCATTTTTCACAGAAATCTCAATTTCCTAGTGCATTTTAACTTAATGTTATAATTAAACCGTTGTTTGTGTATGTCGATTTAATTAAAATTTCTTTGAATGTATAGACATTGAATATAATATATAAATATTCTTGAAATCTTTTTATATGACTGTATACTAGTTTTGTCAGATCATATGGGGCGTCGTGTCATTTTGGAAAATTTAAGTGGGGCGTAAGACCAAAAAAGGTTGAGAAACCCTGCATAATACGATCAACATAACAACAACAAGAACAAAGTAACACCCACGTCATGACATGTGTCCACAGCCCCATCCCATCGTACAACCCCAGGGGAAGCCGATGCACAATAGAATTGACATCAAGTTTGCACCTAGGAATGGCATCGTTCCTACGTAGATCCGCTGGTTGCTATATCTTGCCAACGTTTGATTTGATGTAGGGAACCCACCGAATGGTAATCCTACCATTCCAACGGAAATGTACATCGGATTGACGGAGTGATGCTGGTTGGGATCTTTTTCTCTTTTTTCTTTCTTTCGACTAAAAACAGCATCAATACAACAACAACTATAATAATAACAACCATAACAAAACCCGCCTTCAGAAGTCTGACGACAGCATTTTGTTCCCTTTTTCCTTTCTTCTCTTCTTTTTTTTTCTCCTCACTTCCTAATTCTTCCACAGAATCCCCCCCCCCCCCCCCGCCCAGGGTCCGCGCCTCTATCCCCACTCGTACCGTCAAATATCCCAATCAAAGTTTTGAAAGAAAAGAAATCAAGACAGGTATATTTGGAATATTGTGCAAATAGCCTAGTACATGTTTAACTCCCACGGCTCGATCGAGAGGGAACTTAATTCCACCCGTGGCGGGACAGCCATTTAGCCCTGGCGATGACGTCATTACTGTAGTCGTTGTGGGTGGAGCCAATGTCAAGGCCGCCCCATGATTGGACGTTGCTGACGCCAAAATTGTAAGCAGCCACTCCACCTGGTTATGAGTACCAAAAATTAACATGCACGTATCATTTATATTTCTGTTTCTGTCCTTATACACTTCAGTTAGTCAATTCCTCTGTCTATGTGTGTGTGTGTGTGTGTGTGTGTGTGTGTGTTTGTAGAGCTGCTTTTCTGGTGTCTGTGACTGCCTGCATTTATCTGGTTTTATTACTATCTGTCTGTCTTTTTCCTTTTTAGTCTGTCTAGCTTTACTGTCTGACGGGGTGTAGCTTTTTGGCTTGTTTCTGCCTGAATGTCTGTCTGTCTGTGCCCCCCCGCCCCCTTCCCCCTCTCTCTCTCTCTCTCTCTCTCTCTCTCTCTCTCTCTGGTTCTGCCTCTGAATGTCTCATTTTCTGTGTGATGTGTGTGGTGGTTACTTTTCTGTTTGTCTGTCCGTATGTCTTTCTGTCTCTCTCTCTCTCTCTCTCTCTCTCTCTCTCTCTCTCTCTCTCTCTCTCTCTCTCTCTCTCTCTCTCTGTCTCTCTCTCTCTGTCTCTCTCTCCGCCTGTCTGTTTCTCTTTGCATGGTTTGCATCATCTTATCATACGTATCATAGCATTAGTCTTTCTTTGTATTTTCTCAGTCAGTCTGTCTCGATTTCTGCTAATCCTTACACGTCATACCTTGTAGAGCTTGATCCTTTGACCAACTTGGATGCTTGGACTGTACCTAAAATAAATATCAAAAGGAAATCAATTCAATGGCCCTAATTAAATAAAAGAACTAACTGCTATGTACCCCAGTTTGTGAATCCTATCAATTTGCCGTCGGAGCCCATTGGTCAATAGAAAGTTGGTTTTTACTACTGATATTTTAATGTGACAATTGGTCAAGTTTTGATGACATCTGATGTACCGTTTCTATTGTTTGAGCTGTTCTTTTTTACTTTGACTAAATTGAATGAACTAAAAAGTAATAGTTGTTTTGACTTATTGATACCGAAATAATCTACCAAAGGCAGTGCAGGGTAAAAGGGAAGATTTAAATCAGTGGTTCTCAAGGTGAGGAATTTCGCCCCCCCCCCCACTCCCCGGGGAGGGGGGGGGCTCGATTTTGATTGCTAAAGGGGAGGAAACAAAGAAAAGGGCAATAATGTGGCGAAAACATGATTACGGAGGACATTTGGGGGCAAATACAGGGCAGCCACGGACTTGTTCAATAACACCCGTAATTAGATTTTATGAACAGAAAAAGGGCCTGGGTTGGTTTTTTAGTACCTTTGAAAGAGAATGTTTTCTGTTTTATAAAGAATAATCAACACGCCTATTGTCATTAATAAGGATTTGAAAAATTTAACATCATAGTTTGTGTGTAGTCTGTCTTGTGAAATATATCTCTTGGTTTGAGTGGGGATTTTTGGGCGGGGAGGGGGAGAAGGGGTGAAGCGGTGAAAGAAAATTTGGAGCCTAAGAGGCCATTGTCTGAAAAAGGCTGAGGACCCCTGATTTCAAGCAATACCACCTATTCAAATATCATCGCCGCACCCCGATGGGTCACGGTGTGGGTGGTGCTTCGTGTGTTAGTTTGAAGCAATATTTATGGGCGGCGAGCCACCATCTGGCGCCTACAAAAGCCTTGGTCTGTTTTGTCCCTAAGACAGCAACAAGTGCCAAAGTTACCTGGTTAATGTAAGGCACCAACAGTTTTGAGACCATCATGTTGATGTGGCAGCAGGAATCCCAGCCACATTGCTTGCAGTTCAGTCCAGATGAGTACAGATCACACTGGGGGGCAAAGGTAAAAAACAAATAACTGTGTCAAGTGCATCCTACTTTAGGGTCTCCAAACTGTAACAACTGAGATGGGCTAGACAGATCAAAACAATTTCAGAAATATCATTTTCTTGGAATAATCTATGGCTATATTCATTGTAAACATTGTTAAATTTACAACATTTGTTTTCGCACTGCTGCTGGTGTAAGACCTAGCTAACCCCGAGCAAGATAAATCTTGTAACTTCTTTGTACCAAGCCCAACTCTATAATAATCCAGATTTGCGTCATATAAATAGCATCACTTTGATGTGATGCAAAGACTTATAGAACTTATTATTACATATTACACCACAATTCCTTGCAGAAAACACAGATGTGATTAAGCAATGTGTAAATAGGATAAGATAGATAAGAAATAACTTTATTATCCTGTTGTCGGGACATTTTTTGTCACAGCATCAGTAACAGTACAACAGTAAATACAATATCAAAGGCACAGAGATCTCCAACGCACATCGCACTCACGGACACTGCTCACACAACATTACCAGCAAATAAGAACATTGCGCTCACACATACTGTCAGAAATGGAGGCGTAGAAGAAATTTTCTGTCGTGCTTTTCGATTTCGTTCGATGAAAATGTGCCTCCTTTTTGTGGCTCAAATTTGTAAGTAAAGTACACGAAAAGTTGCATTTTGTCCGATATGGATGTGTCCAAGTAATTTATTGTAAAAAAATTGAGGCTGAACACAAAGTTTCATAATTTTTGGTCTCGTATTCAAGAAGTTTTTGATCTTACATGTTCATTCTCCCGCTCCATTATAGTATGAAACTATGAAATTGACAGTGACATGACACACGTATACAAAATCAAGAAAGCATGCTGAGGCTGGGCCATGAGTACTGGTAAACTAGATAAAACCTTCTTGTCTCCATTAAACTCATGACTATGTCGAAGATGCTGTTGTCCAGGTTAATAATTAACAAGATGAGGATGGTGCCAGCTAGAACTACGGAGGAGGGGTTGGGGGTGGGGGTGGGTGGGTGAGAGGTGGCTAGGTAAGCCCGTTGGCAAGGGCTAACGATTCTGAAGGGGCCTGTTTCCCCTGGTAAAGGCAAAAGAGGGTGGGGCGGACCCTTTGGTAAAGAAAATATTGTAAAGAAAGTCAAGCAAGACCTTTCAGCACAAAATAGTCATATTTTAGGGAAGGTTGTTAAAAGATTAATACAGGTAGACCATGGATAAATAAATGTATATTTAGCATTATTTTACTACAAAATAATAATAATAATAATAATAAACTTAATGAACAGTTTGAAATGTCTACATTTCCTGTCTGAACTGGGCCTATAATCAGCTTTGCACGGACCTGGGAAGATGAGTAAGAATAATAGGCAAGCCTCACCTGCAAAATACCCCAGGCTCGTCCACCATCACCATAGCCTCCGGAACTCTCAAGTAAAGATCCGCCCCTGGATTCCCTGCTTGCAAGAGCGGCAATGACGGAAGCCTCAATACCTGTCCAGTTCCACCGTCATCACAATGATTAGATGTCATTGTCATAGTCATTGTCTTCATCATAATTTTGTAATGCCAACAACATCATAATTATTGTTCTTTTCATTTTCTTTACCTTCACAATTCTTACGTCATCATCATCATCATTATCATTATCATCAAGATTACTTATTCTTGTCACAAACATTATTTTCATCATCATTATCACAATCATCCACCACCACCACCACCATCATCATCATCATCATCATCGTCATCATCATCATCATCATCATCATCATCATCATCATCATCATTATCACAATCATTCACCACCATCATCATCATCATCATCATCATCATCATCATCACATCATCATCATCATCATCATCATCATCATCATTATCACAATCATCCACCACCATCATCATCATCATCATCATCATCATCATCATCATCATCATCATCATTATCACAATCATCCACCACCATCATCATCACCATCATCATCATCATCATCATCATCAACTGTCCTTGTCATACACACAACCTTCATCATCATTATCATCGTCGTCGTCATCATCATCATCATCATAATAATTAACTGTCCTTGTCATACGCAGAAACTTCACCATCCTTATCATCATCATCATCATCATCATCCTCGTCATCTCCTTCTTCATTATCATCATCATTATCATTACCTGTCCTTGTCATACTCAGAACCTTCACCATCATTATATCACATTATCATCATTATCATCATCATCAGAAGAAGAAGAAGCAAAGACATCTTATTTACCGCTGAAGTTTATAATTGAATCAGTTCTGAGTATATTAACACTCTATAACATCAACAATGTCATCATCATTATCAAATTCTTTGCTAGTCATCAAGTCAAATCAGAACAAACAGAAACAACAACTGATCTGAGCATTTCCATAGCTTTTTTTTTTTGTCTCAGACACAATTATTTAAAAAAAACAGTATAGAAAAAAAAGCACCTACAGTTTTCGTCCAAAGTCACTGTTATGATTTTTAAAATATGATAATATTACATTCATTGATCAAAGCAGCATTGTAACATCTCCACTTACAGTTTGCGTCGGCAGCTTGTTGGTAGCAACTTCTTTTCTTCTCCAAGTATGGAAGATCATGCTGGACATCTCTCTCCGAAGCAGCAACCCCTACAATGGTACAGTTGTCGTAATTATGAATTTTTTAATTATTTTTTTTATATAGGGTTTTTTGGGGGGGAGGGGGGGGGGTGCACATGTGGTTGCTTGCGAATGGAGTTCCATACCAAATTTATGAAATTTCATAAGCTTTTCTCTAAAAATATAATTGTACATAAAACTTACTAGAAATGTTTTAAATATCATAAATGTGAAATTGTTAATTTGCAGAGCATCCCCTTGGCATTCAATTCATTTGTATCAATATCTTAAGTGTCTTATAAATGATCGGTGACATTAAGGTTTTTTTTAAATTATTTATTTATTTGTCATCAGGTTTACACAGGAAAAGGAATGAAAATAACTCAGGGGATAATAAAATTTGAACATTCAAAAACTTATTGAAGTCTTTTCAGATCTGTTAAGATCTTTTGAGTTGAAAAAGAACAAAAAATGACATAGGTACATCTTTCGTCCATCAGAGTTCACAATGGGGTCATTACACAGCGCAGAAATATTACAAGTTCAAGTTCAAGTTCAATTTATTGTAGGCCTGGCGGCCAATTCAAAATAGACAGATCATGTAAACAATCTTTGAAAACATTAAAAACAAACAAACAAACAGACAAAATGCACGGTCATTCACTATCTCCGCTCCCTGCTGCCTGCAGCATTTATACACTTACTTATTAGAGTATACAACTATAAAATACAACTTGTAATTACCAGCAACAGTCATCATTTACAAAAGCCTTGGGGTTAACAAAACCGTGGGCTTAGAAAATTGACATCGCCAGTTAGTTTTCTTCTGAAGATCTGGTTGCGTCAGGAATAAACTATGCGGTTCCTCCTCTCTCTTCTCCTTGGCTGTTTATGCCCGCCTCACTATTCGTCTGTCGTTTGTCTGTCTGTCTGTCTGTCTGTCTGTCTGTTTTTCTCCCTCTCACATTGTGTGTCTCTTAGGTGCCTGTATGTCTGTCTGCTGTATGTCTGTCTGTCTGTCTGTCTATCACAAACACACATAATTATACTGTGTGGCTGGCTCTCCCTCTCTCTCTCTCCCTCTCTCTCTCTCACTCTCTCTCTCTCTCTCTCTCTCTCTCTCTCTCTCTCTCTCGTCCATTCTCAGCTTACCTCCATTTCTTTGGCCAGTTGGGTGCAGATTCGTGATACTGCCATGACACTTGCGGGCTGCAACGACAAAAAAACAGCAACAACTATCAGCTTTCCTTGTAAAAATAAATGCATGCAATGAGGCAATTTTGCTCTCCTCGTGACTGCTTAAACGTCAGCTCGTCTTCATCCGAGTAATAGTTAAATAACAGATCTTGATCATTTATTATCATTTTTAAAGTGGCGTTCCTACGCTGAATATGCCGTGCAAAATTTATAATGGGCGGGAGATATTTCGGAGATTACATAGTTATTTGAAGTCACTGTACTGGAAACACCCTGCGGTTTCACTTAGTGTACATGTGGCTTAGTGTGCCACTTTAAGCTGTCTTTTTATGTGTACGGAAAAGGAAAAGGAAAAAATCGATTGATTACCTAAAAGGAAGTTGACGAAATATTATAAAAACCACAAGAAAAACTGTGGGGTCTCAGCAAGGCTTAAAGCAAAGTCAAAAATTGGAAAAAAGAAAAGTATATAGCATAGGAAAGCCTCCATTAAGAAATAATACCCAAACGATACAATGAAACGCAAACTAAAAGGGAAGACAGAAAATATTTCGCCAATGTTTGACTTAGCAAAAAGGAAGAGCGTGTCCATGTGTACCGAAAAGGCGACGGAGAAGATCTGCGGAAACGTCAAAACTTTTTTTTTTGCACTCCTTTGTCGTTGCTGTTTCCGTTCCCCATGCATGAAACCGCAGCTTGACGTGGGCAAGAGGTTTTAAATGTCTGTGCTGATATATGTGTGTGTACGGACGTGTGAACAACATCTACAAGCTTGAGAAAAAAAATGATCCTCATTGTAATTACCAGCACTAGCGTAGGTCACGAAAGCACAAAGCAAAGCCAACACAATCATGTTGTCTGGGCCGAACTGCAAACTTCAAGAATAAAATTGAAATGATCCTTTCTGTTCCCTGGACGTCCTGTAATAATTATGTAGTAGGCACGGCCCAGTCATTCTTATTGGTCAGTTGAGAAGATAAGGCTTCGGTCGTCAGCCTGACCTTTGATCTTAGCCTAAGACGTGACCTCACGAACACTGAACTGTCAGTAGAAGTGGTAGTCTTCAGCCTCCTTTGCCAGGTCGTCTAGTGCGAATGTTCCAGAACCTAATTGAAGGAGCTGTTGACCATAATTATGAAACGCGCATATCCACATAGCTTATTTCAAAGCGAAAGTCACATGATACTTATCTTCCTTTTTATCACACATAATTATTGTTGTCGTTCATGGGCAAAGAAACATGGCCACACGGGAGAGAACTGTAACTTTATTAACATATAAGTATATTAATACATGTATAAAAATAAATTATAAATGCATCAAGATGTCGCTACGTTAGTGATTGTTGTTCCAACTCCACTGTTTGTACAACTGAGAAATTCGATGCTAGATGTTTGGGGCTTTTAGTATTATGATAAGGAGTTAGAATAAATCGTAACTGTGAAACAGTTTGATAAGTGCCGCAACTCATTTTAAACAAGTGTCAAGGTATGTATTTGTTTTATCTCTTGAACATACTACAAGATCTCCAGTTTTTTCAGAAAATGGAGATAAAACATAATTATACGAACTAAGATTACGATATGTCCGGTATTTAATAATTTTTGCAGTCATAAACAAGTTGATTTAGGACTTCACGAAGACGGAAGAGGGTTTTTACACGGACTATGACGTCAACATGAGCAACGTTATTGAGTTTTTTTTCATCCTGATACACTAAACAGGTAATACATCTGTCATGATGGATAGTTCAGACTTTGTGACGACATGGAGACATGCAGCCAGACTATTTTGTACTTCAAAATAATACCAGAGGCCGACAACTTAATATGTGACATTAAGTGCAAGGGGGAGGGGGTGGGGGCAGGGGTGCCCTCGGTACACGAAAAAAGCACCGCTGTGGTAGAACTTATAAAAAATTCGTTTTGTTTTTAAAAATTTTTGTTAGCACATTAAACTGTTAAATTATATACAGAATTAAATTATGCATAATTATTATGTGTAGACATCCACATCTTTTTCACGATTCTGCGGAGAATTCGTGTCTTATCTTTCGGAGATCTACGAGTAATGTTACCTTCAGTAATACCATAGCACGGGTGAAAATCTGATTCTATACTTGACCTGACTGACCATGTCATTAGCTTTTGACCTCTCCAACATTGGTTGCATTCCTATAGTTATGCTGATCTTGATTTGGACAACAGCAGCACTAGTCAGGCTTGGTGTGATCCATTTTGTAGCAAAACTAGAATTATAACATTGCAAATGCAGTGTCGTTTTCCTCCGTTTTAAAATAATAATTTAATTTCAATCCCGTTTTCTCTTGGAGAACCAATGCCACCCACAGCCAGCATCCCTACGTCAACTGGATGTAGATTTATGTAGGATGTCTATAGGATTGGTAAGGTTATCGGGGCGGATTTCCTACATCAAACCTATGGCGGAATTACATTTCACACTAAATCTTCAGCCGTGCAGGGGGGGCTCCAATACATATTTCTCTAAGTCTTCGGTCGTATTTAGAGGCTCTTCAATACATTTACCCAAGTCTTCAGTCGATGTAGAGACCTTTCCGTACATTTTTCTTTCTCCAATCGTGTATATAAGTGACCCTCCATACATTTTTCTCTAAGCCTTGAATCGTGAATACAGGCTCTCCAATGTATTATTGTTATCTAGTTATCAATAACCAATACAGGCCTTCCAATACATTGCCATTTAGTCTTCTGTCGTGAATACAAGCCCTCCAATAGGCCTACATTGTCATTTAGTTTTCAATCATGAATACAGGCCTTCCAGTACATTGTCATCGTCATCTAGTCTTCAATCGTGAATACCAGCCTTCCAATAGATTGTCATCTAGTCTTCAATCGAGTATACAGGCCCTCCAGTATAAATTATTGTCATGTAGCCTTCAACTTTGTATGGTACAGATCATCGAATGCGTTTGCTTCGTAGTCTTTTAAAAGTTTAATGTCTGTGTAGAAGAACATATTGTGTGCGCATGCCTTTATCGGCTTTACATGCTGACAGCTTGTCATGTTTACGAGCTTGCTGTAATTAACTTGTCCATTCTGTTGTTGCCCTTCGCTACAAATTTATCTAAAAAGTAAATTAGCCCCGAGGAGCAAGGACCAATTCGTATTGATTCGACAAAAAGTCATTATAAATGATAAGCTTTAACACAGTACAGTGGTTCTCAGCGTGGGCGATACCTCTCCCTCACCCGGCCGCGATTTTGATTTCTAGGCGAGCGAAAACGAACAAAAAGGGCGACAAGGGGCCTGAAACAAGTGAAAGGGGAACGATTTGGGGGCAAATTTTCATGTCAGAGAAGGCCTTCTGTTTTATTGTGAAAAATGAACACGTCTGTTGTCGTTAATAAACCTTTGAAACACTCGGTATCATAATTTGCGCGTAGTCTGTCCTTTTGTGAAATGTATCTGTTGGGTTTGATTAGAGATTTTCGAAGGCGGTGAGAGAGAAAGGGGGGAGGGAGAGGAAGAAAAGGGGAGGAGGGGGGGGGGCGGGCAATGAAAGAAAATTTAGAGCCTATGGGGGCGATTGTCTGAAAAAGGGTTGAGGACCACTGCTTTAACAGATGTCTCGGCGGGGTTAGCAATGAGTTGGCTGAGGAGAAACTGTATCCGGCAAGCCTGTATTTTATAATTACTTTAAATTGTACGGCAACCCCCCGAAGAGAAAACGCGCTAGTCTTTGAATTTACGTAATGTAAGCACTAACGGCGGTATGTGAATTATGCGGCAGTCTCCCAACCAGCAGCCCTATGGGAATCCCACACGTAGGATTGACGTCGTTTTCACATAGGAATATTATCGTTCCTGCGTAGATCCGTTGGTTACGAAATCGCGTGGCTGTCGGCTTGATGTAAGGAATCCACTCCTACGGGTGATCCTGCCAACTCTACAGGAATCGTGTACAAATCTACGATGGATTGACAGTAGGGATGCCACCTTAACTGTCCTGAAGACAGTATCAAGTATTCTTTTCATACTCATCATAGGCCCTGCCCTCGATTAGCGCACAAATTGTGTACACTGTTTTTAGTGGTGTGAAGAAAACAGTGTCCCTTATCGTTACTAATAGCTTTGGTGAAAGTTCGAGTATGAATCTTATCGGGCTGATATTTAGGCACAGTTTTGGTAGGTAGATAATTAATTACATCATTCTTTTTAAAATTATAAAAATTCCAGGATCATGATAGGATTCGGTGTGTTCCCTGCTATGACTGGTGAAAGCAATTGATAAGATGAGACAGCTAGCGCTTTTAGAGTGCACAAATTTCACACCTCCATCTGACGGCAAACGCGCGGAAGTCATGAAAAGTGCCATATTTTACAAAGCCAAATAGGGAAAAATGTTGAATTTTGTTCACTATTCGCTATCGCTATAGGCCTTGATTGGCCTCCCTTGCTGTGGAATTATAACCTCAACCACTGTGGAGAAAACTCTGGCAAATTTTATTTTTTTTTGTTCGTGGTAGCACTGTCACAATTTTGCATAATTAATTTATCATTATATCAAGCATTCTTTTTATACTGTTCTCGACCAGCGCGCAAATTGTGTTTACGGTTTTTTTAGTGGTGGGAAGAAGGGAGTGCCTCATCTTATCGTTTCTAGTATCATTGGTGAAAGTTCTAATATGAATCTTATAAGGCTGATATTTAGGCCTAATTAATACGGCCCGGAGTGAGGGATGCCCCAGCCATCAAACCCCTACGGAGATCCGGCGCATAGGATTAACTTCAAGTTTGCTCATGTGAATGACATCGATCCTTCGTAGATTCACTGGTTATGACATTGCGCTGATGTTGGTTTGATGTAGGAAACCTATCCCTACTGCAATCCTACTGAAATCTACGTCGGGTTGACGTAGGCCTGATGGCTGGGACACTAGACCTCTCACGTGTACCAACATCCAGTAAATACCCCAAGACAAATATTAAGCCATTTTTCTCCGAATTCAGAGTAATTTAGTTGCTTTATCTGAAGTTTTTGAGTCAGTTCTGGCCCCTACAGCTAAGTTTGTGTCAGTCACTTATCGTGACCCCAGTTCTGGTTTGTTCTGTCTCCATTTTCTGAAAAAAGCTGGAGATCGTTGACACTTGGTGGCACTTATCCAGGTATTTCACGCTTCCAATTTATTTTTAACTCCATAATTACTATAAAAGCTAACTCCGCAAACGCTTACCGTCGAATTCCTCAGTTGTGCAGAAAGTTGAGTTGGAACAAACAAGAACTAGGGTGGCATTTTAGTTATGGACGATCCTATAATAATTGTGGCTATGGTCTGCTGTGACGCTGAGCCTGTTTCGGCCATGAGGTAATTTTTCATGCCTAGTGTGACTGCTGAGGACCCCATTTTTTAAGAAACTGGAACGAGGCTTTTGTTCATAAAGTGAGACTTAGATCTAGAGCTTTGACTATTTCGGAGGGAAAAATGATCACAACCATGCAGATACGAGAATAAAGTATAAATAAATACAAGAATAAGAAAAAAAAAAGCCAAATAATTAAGTCCCCTCTCCGTGCTTGAAAAGCCATGGAAAGGCATTAATTATAGTCTTGTGTGCTGTTTGCATAAAGATTTCCCTGTGCAGCTAGGGCAAATTTAAATACATGATACACCGCAATGACCTGTTGGAACCATTTCAATCTGCTTACAGAAGTAACCACAGTACTGAAACTGCACTATTAAGAATCATGAATGACATATTAGTAAAGGCAGATTCTGGAAATATTACTCTGCTAAATTTGTTGGATCTATCAGCAGCGTTCGACACCATCGATCACGAAATCCTGCTCAGAAGGCTGGAAACATCGTTTGGAATCAGAGGGGTCGCCCTTAAATGGGTCGAATCTTACTTGTCAAATCGCCACCAATTTGTTGTAACCAACAAAATAAGATCTTTTTCTTATGCGCTTCAGTATGGCGTACCACAAGGCTCAGTGCTTGGTCCTATTTTGTTTACTATCTATACTATTCCACTTGTACATGAAATAAAGAAATTTAATTTACAATATCATTTCTATGCTGATGATACCCAGCTCTACAGTTCTGCCTTGCCATGCGATGTTGACAGCCTTCTGCAGCAGGCTGGAAACTGTATAACAGAAATTAAAAGCTGGATGAACCAAAACAAACTGGCACTAAATGAGGATAAAACTGAGGTTATTTTATTAGGCCGTGAGCGGGTTCTGCAAGAAGTGGACAGAACTGAGATGATAATTGGCACTAATTCAATAGAAATTTCAAAAAAAGTAAAAAACCTAGGGGTTTACATTGATTCAAATCTTTCTATGTCATCTCAGGTTAGTCACCTCATTCGTATTCTATACATGGAAATCTGGAAAATTGGTAAAATCAGACATCTTATTTCAACTGAAACTGCGGCTGTTTTAGTAAATTCTTTTGTACTTTCAAAGCTTGACTATTGCAACTCCCTTTTGACTGGAATTTCACAAAAAAATATTAGAAAACTCCAAATTGCTCAAAACAATGCAGCGAGACTTGTTTTGAAGAAAAAGAAAAGAGATTCAGCACTGCCACTTCTGCAGAGTTTGCACTGGCTGCCAGTCGAGAAAAGAATAATGTACAAATTGTCATCCATTTGTCACAAATGTGTCAATAATACTGCTCCATCGTACCTAGTTGATTTAACTGATTACTATGTTCCATCTCGTCAACTAAGATCATCATCTGACACTACAAAATTGAAAGTACCTAAAATGAATCTGTCCACTGTAGGAGAAAAGTCCTTTTCATTTCTTGGCCCTACCATCTGGAACACTCTTCCAAAGACAACCAGGGAAATTAATGACATTGGTTCTTTCAAACGCCATCTGAAGACCCATTTCTTTCAGACAAACTAGGCTAGGTGTTTTTCAGCAGCAACAATAGTAAATATTTTTGAATTTCTTTTGTGTATGCGTGTGGGTGTGTGTGTGTAAGAGTTTGTTAAAGCGCCCAGAGCTTGTCATCGACGGGGTTGGGCGCTATATAAATGCAATATATTATTATTATTATTATTATTTTCTAGTATGATAATTAAAAATGAAGGAAACCGGGTAAGAAAAGTGCGAAACTAGATTTCCATCATTGATCTAGACTTTAGTGTTTATTTCCGGTGGTCATTGCCAACATGGATTCGGTCATAAAACAGTGTTATCGCTGAACTCGAGTGCAGAAGAGGTTACCTAATGTGCAGAAATACTTTATCGTCCTGTTATTCTCAGCACAATCAAATTATTTTTCCTTTTGTATAAATGTGAGATACATCGGGGTTTCTTGGAGGTAGGTATTTAGCCTATAGGCCAAGACGCTGATCGAAAACCGTAATTTTATTCTTCCATGAAAATCGAGAGTCCAGATTTAAATCATTTATTCTAGACTGTAGGAGTGTAGGGGATCAAAATGAAATCTTCTAAAGAAGGTGATGAACAGCTGAGACGGCCTCCGTTAATTTCAAGTTGGCAGTAGTGGCGTGAGATGCATGAAGCCTTTCCCAAAGCTAAATCCATGGCAATACTAGAATCTAGATCTAGATTATCTCTAGATCTAGACTAGATCTAGATCTAGATCTAGATCTCCAGACGTCTAGATTAAATCTGGTAGAACACAGAATAATCTGGACCTCGAATGGCTGTATGTTGTAAGGTAGTGGGTGGAAAAGCTTTGGAAGGAAGATGTCATTGCAAACCCAGTGCAGACAATGAGACATTACTCACACATTACTGATTACATGATGTATTACCTAGCTTGAGTCCCACAACATGAATTGAAGACCTTCAACAGTTTCAAAATAATAGAATCTAGATTCTAGATCTAGAGATCTAGTCTAGAATCTAGATCTAGATTAGATCTGGTAACTTTTCTAAAGATTTTATCTTGAGCACCAGTAAAGACCAGCAACTTCAAACCTAAACCTTATATGCCTGACCCCACCCCATACCCTTTCAACCAGAAAACAAAGAGAAAATCTGTAATTATTGTTACAAAGAATTGTAAAATTTCAAAGTGATTGGGAAGCAGGACTTCAGGCTGATGCTCATTAAACTAAATTCAATGAAAGAAGACAAAGAGAGAGAGGTTACTGCCAGCATACAGAAAAGGCGTAAATTTTAAACCTTTATAGTGAAAAGATCCTAATTAAAGTAACTACTGCTAAGCAAAGCACAGGGAGCAAACCAAAAAAGAAATGGAGAAAAAAATGCAGTGATTGATGACATTCTAGATCTAGATACAGTGTTAACATTTAAATTACACTTTGCTAAATAAAAAATCTTATGCTCATCAATAGGGTAGGCTACATCACAGGTGATCAGTTTTAAAGACAAATGAGTTATCCAAAGAAAAGCAGTTTTCAGAAAATTGAGGTCAAAGATTTTTGGCCCTTGGCAAATGCCTAGATCTCATTTACTTTCTGATGGACATTATACTCATACTATTTACTTGTAACCCAGGATTGGAAAAGAAACTCCTCACGAATGGAGGACAAGGCCCACTTTTGACAAATGAGCTGAGATGCAAAATTTCGGAAAGGCTAACCTTTATTTGTCCAAATGGGCAAATAAGGCTAATCCTTCTTTGTCCAAATACCGTTTTAATATGTTCGGTACGTCGATCACCAATGGCTACCCCAGCCCCTTTTCGCATGATTAGTCAATCTGACTACCGTTCAGTGATACAAACTGACTAGACCCCCAAGTCCATCTGACCGTTCCAATGCACACTTGAATTGACAATGGACACCGTATTCCGCGATGGCAACTGACAGTCCCTTTTTTTTTATTCAGCAGCATAGATTTTGTATTGCGAGTGATCTCCCCTGATTCGAACTCTTCTTCGTCTTCCTCCCTTGTTCCGTTCATCCTTATCAACATTCATATGCTGCGCACATGTTGAAAACGATGGCATGATTTGAAAACGTATGAAATAAAAGTTAGGCCTGATGAAAAGACATCCCCTTTGCTAAACGTGGCCATCGTTCGTTTGTATCACGCGCCATGGCTATGCGCCAGACCGACTGCGCATACCAATCAACTTCCAGAATTGGGACCAATAAGGCCCAGCTAGGCAAAAGCTTATTGGACCAATTGGGCAAATAGGCACTTCGTTTCGGAAGATGCCTTTTTAAAAAGTTAAAATCACACTTTTTAGGCCTTTAAAGTTAGAGAAGTTGCCATTCTGTAAACAAAGCAAGGCAGCAAAAACATTACAGCAATACTGGACTGACATTAATGACAACTAATAATATGTGACAATGATTGTTCAGTTTTCAAATTTATTTACAGCAGTATACATGCTTTAAAAACCAAATCCTGAGAAAAAACTGGAGACTTTTTCAAATAGTTGTTCAAGCCCAGACTTGCACATATTTAAACTCAAATCTGTGCTTTTTGGACAGCATCCCAAGATACAAGCAGTGTTTGTATTGATCAGTACATTTACAATCAACTGTAAGACTAGCAGATGTTGAGCATAATAATATGAAGAACAATTTTATTTAAAAAACCAAAATGGTAGCACTGGCAGACCCATGGTTATACAAAGTCATATCTTATCTTATCTCTCTCTCTTATCTTATCACATTCAACATAAACCACTTTAAAATGTAAAGCAAAACTGATTAAGGCTAGACCTATGTCGTGATTGTCAGAGTCAGTGGACATTGTGGTGTATGATTGATAATCACAAGCAGTATGTACACTGGTTGGCATACTTATAAATGCATTACTTTCTAAAAGTAAAAGCAGAGTTACTAACAGGCAGCAGTAGGTATTACCCTCAGAGTCACTAGGTACCGTCTTCAATTTATTTGGGAAGGATTTAGGATGTTAGTTGCAAGATAGTTTTATGTTAAGTCTGTCTCTATTCTCTCGCCGTGTCAACTTTTTCCTTCATACAAATCATAGTTTTTGTGCTATATTGAAATAAATTATGTGATAAATTAGGTTATCATGTGTAAAAGTTGCACAGTCCTTAACACAAGTAAAATTATCTGTTTCAGTAGATACTAGAAGTTAAGAATGGCTCCTAGATGCGTGCTTGTGGTCAGCCTTGCCTTATGTATAAGCTTTGCTACATGTAAGCCACTGCCTCGTAAACAGGAAGTAGAAAGAGGGCTTGAGAGCCGCCAAGATCATCAAATAGACAATGTGAATGAGGTGCATCATGACAAAGAGGCAGACGAAGAGGGAAATCGAGAGTTGGCATTGGACACTTTACCAGATCAAAGTGAGTTACCTTCTGATGGTTGAGGACAGACAAATATGGTAAAAAATATATCGCCAGTTCAGAGCAAGAAGTGGTTATCTCCATGTTCATAACAATGACATAATCGTTTCTTGCACTAAACATACAATAACTTCCTCTTTAAGACTAAAACAAAATCAGTCCATTGATCACAGTTATGTCTGTACATTGGGATATTTTATATGTCTCCATACACTTGTAATGTAATGTCAATATTTCAAGATTCTGGGAATACATAATTCAAGGGTTGGCAACCGGAATATTTTATGGGTCCAAAATCATCAAATTGAGAAAAACAAGTTTAAAATTTGTAACCTAAAAAATTCAAATAATTGAATAACTTCAACAGGTCAAATGAATAGTTCTTTTGGGTTATGAAATAAAGTCTTTGGATATCTGCAGGTATTTAAGAGCAATTAATAAAATATGACATAACACATTCTGGTTCATAACCCTTGATATGTAGCGATTATGATAGTGCACAAAATTACGAGAAGGTATTAAAACAAAAAATTTTGCATTTGTTTAAAAATGATGACGTCAAGCAGGTTCAATGCTTTTGCTTGTGTGGTTGTGAATGAAAATCCAACTGAGGAAAATCTTGAAAAAAAAGAGAGAAAAATGGTTTCGTTCATTAGAGGTATAAATTCTGCTCTGGATTTTCATTTTATTATTTCTCTTTACGTGTTTTCAAAGGTATTATAAGAGTAAGTAAAACAGGAGGGGAAACTATTTTGAAGCTTTAGCTGTATGTTATATGTAACTCATATTGTCTTGGCTGTGGTGGTAACTCATCACATCAAGCTGAGGTAATTTTTCATGCCTAAGTCATACCTCAGCATTTAATGATTTAATGTCTTTGTGGTATCATATCACTCATGAGATTTGTAAAAATTCTTTAAAAACTCTCGCTGAGGACTTCTACATATGTGTTAACAAATCTTAAGATTTTGTGATATTTGCATTTCAGACCATGACGGGGCAGGTGATGGACAGCTTCAACAGCAACAGCCACCAGATCTGGAAAGTCGAGCAGCTCCTGATAGCATGGGACATGAACCACCACAGAGCGACAGCGACGTGAAAAAGATGGTGTTTGAGATTGAGCAAGCCAACAAGAAAGGGGTTTGTTGATTTGTTTCCTCTTCTGTAGTGACAGGTGAATTTGGTAGTTTCATGTTCAGTAAACATGGAAATTGTGGGTTAACTCATTCACTGTGCAGTGCACACAGGTAGGCAATGCACCATATCGAGGGGTATTTGCCATATTGTTGTATCTGTCATTTTGCTGAATTTGGGGTTTTGTCATGAAAGTGGCTCTCTCACTCCTAATTTCATCATGTATAAGTGTCATTCCAGTCAATTAAGAACTTTTTGAGACATTTGTTTGTGATGTAACAATGTATGCGTTTTGGTCCTGATTTTACACAACTCTTCAAATTTTCAATTCTCATTTCCTCAAAATGGCAAAAATGCACCTTTAATATTATAAATACTCAATGATATTGTGCATACATGGAAGTGCTGGAAAAATTTTTTTGTTCACCTTCTGGGAGTGGAAATGGAAGATGACTGATCCTGCTGAAACAAAAGTTAAATGAAAACTCTTGAGTAGACCTTTCCAAGCACAGGTCATACCCATAATTGAGTTCAATAACAAAATTGAGACAGTTTTTTGAAAAAATGGTGAAAATGGTGCATATGGAGGGAAAATAGGGGATGGTCAGCTTGGGTAGGGAAATTAGTTAATCCTACTTGCGTCAGGAAGAGAAAGAAAATAAAAATAACCATACTTACCAAGAGTTTGAGCCACAATTAGTAATGTTATTAGTTGGTTGGTCTTGGCGTTGACCTTGGCATTCTTAAGAAAAAAATGTACTCTTTTGGAAAACGAATTTCACTGACTGACAGCACAGTATAGAACAAAAGGAGCTGATTTATTTGGCTAAAGACAGTGGTAGGATTAACAATGGGGAGTGTGATTATTGAATGAGGCTACGACAAGTAGAACATAAACAGAAAATCATGACACTTCCTTACAAATTCTTGATGCACTTATCTTGATTCATTGAAGACTGACCCACTTGGAGAGTCAAATCAGATTGGACCAAGTGATGGGAGTTACCGACAGAAAAGAGTCAATTATGATTTATTGTCATTCTGGGGGTGATGTAGGCAGCCTAATATTAACTCATCAATAACTGTATCAGACATCTGTTGATTATGAAGAATATTTTGTCATGGTATCTTGTGTTTTGTATGTGGTATATATTTCACATCATTATTCAATCTAAGAGGTGGATCTTTTCCATGGATGCTTTTCTCTCTGATCATTATATCCATACTTGTGATATAAATCATTTTATGAAGGAAGTAAGGCCCTCAATGTAATCATGAAAGGCATTTTAATCACCAAGCCTTATATTCTACAAAATATGGTATTATGCATAAGAAAGATGTGAAGGTGTACGTGGGCATAGTTTAAAAGGTCTTTGAGTTCACTATTTTTAATGCTTTCATTGATTTTGAACCACATCTGAGTTGAACAGAAGAAAGTGTTCCAACATTTTTAGCGGTAAAAAAGCCAGTCGTATTTTCTTGAAGTAGAATTTAAAAGGATGACAGGAAAAGTTGTTCTGTGCCTCAGTTACACATTGGTGATTGAAACTCAGCTTTAAAAATCACATCTGTGTATTCCCCGAGTCCGCTGGCCAACTAGTATTTCTAATGGAGTGGTATGATGACTTCTTGCAGGAAGTTGCAGCAGAAAAATTGGTGCCAGATCACCTGGAGGTTGTCAGAATGGAACAGGATGGCCATCCGAACAAAGACTATCACAAAGAGATGTTCCTAGGTGGACAGCATGATGAGTTCAATTCTGAGACCATAGACAATGCTCAGGTCAAACTGAGAGATATTGTAGCCAAGTATGTTTAACCCTTTCCTTGTCATGTTAAAAACAAAGTGTAAAACTAATAAATTTACAGCTACATTTTATTAGAGGATGTTGAATAAGTGTGATGCAACAGGGTATTTTGTGTCATGAATGCTAGAGATGAAATGCTGCCTGGAAAAATGCCTGTTAACAGTACCTGATTGTCAGATGTAAAGTTCAGGGTGCTTGTTAGTCAGCGGTCTAGTTTTTGTTGCTATATGTATATTTTTCTACCATCCAGTTTAAAAGTACATATAAAATATTCAATTAGATTTGAAGGGTAAGACCAGATAAATTATGTTCTCATCTGCTTACATGTTCAAGTCATTATTTACATGTGTGTATTGAGTATCCGAAATGTATTTTTTTTTTAATCGTTCAATTCACTGCACCTATTAAATTTGCCAGTCACATCACATTAATTTGTCAGTACTTATAGTATGTTGTATTTTGTGGTATACCGGTTGCTTTCATAACTACATATTATACTCAGTGCTATTTGTGTTTCAGGGCTGATCTGAACCAAGATGGATATTTGTCTGTCAGTGAAATGGAGAAATGGATCCTTGACAAAATGATGGAACATTTTGATGAAGCCAAGAAAGAAACTGAGCTTGTATTTCAACATCTGGATCCAGATGGTAGAGTAGTTTTTTCCCTTTGGGACATATGATGAATTCTCATCATTTGTGGTTGAGGTCTTTGCTTCTAGGGAGCCTCAGCTTATGGCCATTGGTCCTGAAATTCTCATCACAGATGGGAGTGGGGGGTGTCTGGGCTCAAGTTTTGTATGACTGGCCCTGTTATGAAAATCAAAGCGCATGAGTGTATTTTCTTTTTTTGCCAGATACTCTATGACCTTTGTAGAAATTTTATTTTATATTGATTAAGGGGAGTGTACTATTTCCGATGTCTGTTTATGCTTTGCCGACCTGCACAAGATAAATCTTGCAAATTCTCTGTACCAAGCCCAACTGTGACTCTAGATCTAGGTCAGATTAATAAGGACATTTGGATTGGCTACAAAGATTAATACAACTTACAATTCCCAGCAGATTATACAGATATGGTAAACTCGCTTTTTGACCTGCAATGTATAAAAGGAGATGAAGAACAAAATTTCTGATCATACTTTTTGATTTCGATGGATGAAAATGGGTCTTTGTGGCTCAAAATATCGAAAATAAATAATTTCAGACTGAATTTTGTCCAAAATAGATGTGTCCACGTAATTCATGTTGAAAATTAAAGTAGTACTCAAATGTTCAACTTTTTGGTTGCAGAGTCACAAAGTTTTAAGTGCATACTTGTTTACCTTCTACAGGGTCCACACAGGTCCTTAAAATTCCTTCAAGTCCTTAATTTTCATAAAAGAAAAAAACAAGTACTTTAAAAGTCCTTAAATTCTGATCTGAAAATGATGTCAACGTCCTTAAAAGTCCATAAAATTTGTTTTTCAAGTGAAAAATTTGAGATTTAAATCTTGCGATAGTGGTACAGAAACATCCCATCTCGGTGTGTGAAGTACACCACTTGTACATTTGTAATATTTCTTGTTTTTTTTTGAGTGCTGCATACATAGAACATTTTTTGGTCACAGGTCCTTAATTTTTTTTTGCTCCGAGTCCTTAGGAAGGCCTTAAAAAGTCCTTTAAATTTATGAACCGTGCTTCTAGCTCCTTTACAGTTGGAGACTAAGAACATGTTTAGTTTAATATAAGGAATACATTTCAAGTAAAACAATTTTTAACCCTTTCCTATAAAATTAGGTCCTATTTTCTATTGAGTGTATGCATGTGACCTGTGTCTATTGTCTGTATGGTTTCAGGTGATGGTTACATCCGATGGAAAGAGTATTATGTTCACTTTCTTCTGTCTCGGGGCTTTGATGCCGACAGTGCCTGGAAACACCTGAAGGATTATGATGATTCAATTGAACTTGATCAAGATGGTTGGTCATGCTTTCATTTTGATGCCTAAGTGTTTTTTCGGTTGTTTTTTTCGGGGATTAGATCAAAATGTCTTTTGGTCTGTAACCATTGTGTGCATGTCTCAGTGATTTTTGTGTTGAATAGTAATAAATGAATGAATAAATAAATGTTAATAAACTAATAGGTAAATAAATAAATGAATAGATCCATAAATGATTGAATAGATGGATGAATACTTAAAGAGATAAGCCCTTCTATCTGTAGAGCAGCTTTCTGTTATCGTACCCAATGGGAGTCTTTTATATCCCAGAATTGTCAAGTGAACTCTACATTATGGACTGTTCGTAAACCCTTACTTGGGTAAATTTTGCTACCTGAATTAAGGTGAAAGGAATTTGTAAAGCTTGTTACATCAGCATACGTAGATGGGTTTTGTGAACAGAAAACACCTATTTTTATTTAGTGCATTTTATGAATGCTTTCTAGTATAATACGAATAGTCAAATGCCTATTGACCTATTGTTGTTAATATGGCTTTGGAAAATTGAACATCATAACTTCTGTGTAGTCTGTCTTCTTGTGAAATATATCCATTGAGTTTGAGTAGGGATTTTGAGGGGGGTGGGGCGATGAAAGAAAATTTGAAGCATTAGAGGGCCATTGCCTGAAAACTGTTGAGAACCATTGTTACAATATAACCGTTGTTTTATCAGTGTTCTTTTTATTATTGTAACCGATGCTAATATTGTTGCAGACAAAGATGCCTTGGTTTCCTACAAGTTCCGATGGACGGATGCAGATAAAGATCCGACTGACAACAAGCTGTCCAAGAAAGAGTTCATGATTTTCCGCCATCCTGAGCACAGCAAGGATTCCCTGGATTCTATGACTAACAATGTTTTACGAGGCATTGGTGAGTTGGTTCCTTTGTCTCATGACTTTTCTCAAGATAATTTCATATAATGTTATATCATAATGGATTTTTTTCCAATTAATTCACTGGTTTATAATATGTCAAGAACGTAAAGGAGTGGCTGCCATAGTAAGTGGTATCAAAGCCCCATTCTGGGTATTTGCAAATTTTTGGAAGAATAGTTTAACTCGAACAATTCAACACTTGGAATACTTCTGAGCAATTCATTTGTGGAACTTGGATCTGTACGAGGTACAAATTTTCTTTAATTTCCCAACAGCAAACTAGGGTGTGTTATCATACATATGAAAATGATCATTGTACTAAAACATTTGAACCAACATTGACTTCTGCTGGCATCTGCCAAAAGAGCATAGTGTGAGCTGTAAAGGGTTAATAATAGTATTATTTGATTTTCTGAATAATAGATCACTCCTTGTATGATAGTTAGTAGCAGTCTTGATAGACATCTGAGAAATTTCACTGTGTATTGTGTATTTTTCTGTTACTGCTGTAACATAATTATGCATGTTTTATTGGAACAGTTTATATTGACCAGAAAGATAACAAATTGCATGTAATCAAGATTTTATGTACTTCCAAAGCCTGCTGCTTCTTGAGCATTCGGCTGTTACTTCCATATTTTAATGTGTAATCCAACAAGGCATCGCTACAGCACTGAAATGCACTGGTTCAACATTTTAAGATTCACCATGAGGTCAGAATGAATTGAACTGAATTTAACCATCCAGAAATTTGCAGTAACATCAAAGACACTGGGAGATACAATAAAATGAGACAGCCAGCGTGTTTAACATGCACAGATTTAACCCTAGTGGTGAATGCGCAGAAGTCATGAACAGTACCGTATTTTACTAAGCCAATATAATAATTATATGTGAGGTGCTAATGGGAAATGGTCCACATTGCCAATTTTTTCAAAACTGAGTTAACTCTTTCCATGCCAATCCCCAATATATCGTCGATATAGCTGACCGCGTTTGAACCAACCCACGATCTATCGTCGATATCAATCTCGCACAACTCGATTTTATTTTATGTACTTCACATTCCTAGCTAACATACACTTCTTTATGTTTTTCAGCTTCTTCATCCATTTTCCTTCAATTTGATATATAACATGCTTAGGTTTCAATGGTTTGAGGTAGTAAAATTCTCAGTTTTCTGATTCACCCTTGCTTTGATTTTTTCACGAGCAAAAAACTCTTGGCACAAACGTAGAAATGGCCTTGGCATGGAAAGAGTTAAGGTTATAATGAGAAAGTGCAAACTGCCCCGAGAAAAATGCAGTTTATTTCATGTAAAAATGTTGAAAGTTGACTGTTACGGTTATTCAAGGTGGCAAGGTAGAAAAAGTCACTTTTGAAAAAAGTGCATTTAAGGTCTAAGTAAATTTAAAAAGACTGTTAGATTGGATCAGAAAAAATGGGAAAAAAAAAGAAAACATATTTACAGATGGAATTCATCAAAATCCTCTTGCACAGGCATGAAGAAATGATTGAGAAATCTGTTTATGCCGAAAACTGATTTAGGACCAGGAAGTCTCTGTCTGCTTATTTTTGGCTTTATCTCAAAGTGCCAAGCGCAGCATGACACAAATGCAATAGAATGATTTATTTTTTATTCTTTTACTCATTCTATATGCACCCAGCACTCAGATAACTGCATTATAAATTACTTTTTTCATGTGTAGATTCTAATGAAGATGGGGTGATATCTGAAGATGAGTTCTCAGCACTGCCTCCAGGGGAGGTGGAAGGTGCAGAGTTTCAAGAGATGGACAGAAAGTGGCAGGAAGAGAGGAGAAAAGAGTTCCGGGAAATTATGGATAAAAATCATGATGGCAAAGTGGATACAAAAGAATTGAGAGTAAGTAAAAACTATGTCTTTGTTGTATGTTATAACCAGATCTGCCAACTGGCCCTGTTTTGCATATGACTGTCTTGTATTTAGGGAATCAGAAAGGACTTCAGATATAATTACCTGCCAGATTTGAGGATAAAGTTCAAACTGGTAAAGTGGTGATAGATGAAGTCGCTAATTTAATCAAGAGTAAATTATGTGGTTCATGATATAGATGCATAGGCTCTGCCTCTAGTGTAGTCGTGATTTTATTATGCAAGTTTTTATTGGAGTTGAAACTGATCTTGAACATTTGTGCATGAATGCATCCTGTTCTCTCTAAAGAGGGATCATAGCTAGGTCTTGGTATTGTTTTCAAATTCTGAGACATGGATCACTCAATAGGGAATAAATTTTCCCGTTGAATTTATTATTGACTAGCCAAGCTTTTGCCAGAGAATCTTGAAAACGCTCTTAATCCACTAACACTTGAAAATATAAATCTTTACAGGAAGCTAGGAATATTATTAGACTGTTAAATACTGCATGAACGATGCATGGCGTCTTTAGTTCTTGCTTGTTCCATCTCCACTATCTGAAAAACTGGAGGTCTTTAGTGTGTAGAAGAGGTATATCAAAAGCACACTTTGAAGCTTGTTTAAAATGCTTTGTGACACTTATCAAGTTTCACAGATCCGATTTATTTTAACCGTTTGTCATAATAATCATAAAACTGGAGCCACAAAAGTTTAATGTCAAATTTCTCAGTTGTGCAAAAAGTGGAGTTGGAACAAACAAGAACTAAGGTCATGATATGGTCTCCTAGCTGAGCATAATATGAATATGTGCACTTTACACTATTTTTAGATTTAGATTAAAAGAGCATATTCCTAGGTTTTGTGATTGTCTTAGTTTTTGGGCCTTAATTAACATATCACATAAAATATATCAATTTATTAATCTTTTTTACTCAGGATTATTTAGACCCCACCAATCCAGTCCAGGCCAAACTTGAAGCAGATTCACTTATGTCTCTGATGGATGATAACAGAGATCAGCTACTGTCCATGGATGAAATCATGAAGCATTCTGATATTTTTATATCCAGCAAGTTGGTGAACTTTGCTGCCAATGTACATGATGAGTTTTGAGGTGAATCTTGTGGTGTACTGTTTGGTTTTACACGAGTGAATGTTGATAGTAAGACCTGTGATGATGTGCACTTACACATATATGAGATGTTTTCAGTGCCAGTGTTAACCTTTCCACATCAAATGGCTCACATTTTTAACCTTCTTTCTGAACATTATTGTTTTTTTATAACGATTCCTTTTAGATGCTGTTTGGCTGTATTTGAAAATCCCCCAAAAAATCTAAAAAATGTACAGTAAGACAAGTAATATCAGTGTACAGGTTATTGAGAGTAGAAGACAGCAGGAATATAATAATGCTTTATATACAAACATAGATTGTACACTTTGCAGTGCAGAAGTTCACAAACTCAGGCTTTGAATGTCATAGCACGAAATGTTGGGGTAAAGAGTCACTCGATTGTTGCATGCAGCATATCAATCAGCCGTAAAGTGGATTGCTCAATCCTGGCATGAGTTGATGTGGAAAGGTTAACCAGTACGGTTTTTTTTAAGTCCCCACAGTTCAGATTGGTTATCAGAGAGTAGCCAAGACATAGGCAATTGACAAGCTGTGATGTGATTAGGTCTTTTTTTTTTTATTTGACATGATGCAATAGAAATAATAGCAATTCATATGTTCAGCAATGTGGACATAATGGGTACAAGCAAAATAAAGAAGTCAAAACAAACAATTCAAATGATCATAACAAAACATGTTATAGATTGATAATGTGTGGCTTTGCATGGAGTAGTCACAAGAAGAGTATGATACATGTATATGATATATTCCTGCATATTTAATTAAGTGTACGCATGTAAGATTACATTGTGCTGAGTATCAGTCCTTGGATATATGAGAAGTGGTATACAAGAAAAAGAGTATGAAGTCAGAATAACAGAGTGACAGACTGTGCGAGAAAAGTAACAAAATACTGGCAGATGCAAGAGGGAGAAAGAAAGGAGAAAGAGACAAAGATAAACATGATCAAATAGAATCAGCTTGAAACAGTACATGGATGAGCATCACAGTGGCAAAATGTACTTGTCGTTGTACAAAAGAAAAAATAAGATATGATACTCTTTATGAAAGACCCTTTCCCATGCCATTAAGACAAGACAGCCAAAATCTACTGTCTGCAAAAATTAACTGAAAATGTGATGTGTGCTTTTTTTTTTTTTCGTATGCTCTGTCTGTCAGATACGGCAGTGAATTCTTTGGGACCTTTCTGAATTTTTTCTTTAGAGCCAGTTTAAACTATAGTTTTGAAGATCCTGTACAGCATGTCTGATAGTTTATGCTTCTTATCCCTCGCAGTGTTTGGGCCTTAATATCTTGGGTTTTTGCTCCCTGTCCACTATTGGTAGGATCACAATGTCGTCATGTCTTTCCGGGCCACAGTTGCTAAACTCATGATATAGTGGTCGCGTCTCCCTTGTCTGCCAATGATAAGTTCATGAATTTGTGTTATTACTTCCTCTGGGCCTAGTTGATAAGCCCATGATAACGACGTTTGTGACATGGTCTTCTATTTTTGATGCTTAAGTTGTGGGGTTTTTGAACTTGCGCAGCCTATCAATCGTCGGACAACCGGAAGCAGATTCCAAATCGCTGCGAGGGATAAAAGCAGTTTTCTTTCACATCAATATGATCACATTATTTATAATAAAGTTTCAGATTTTTTAATAGAAGGAAGGTATAAATATTTTAGCATGTGAATTGTAGCTTTTTCTGAACTGGCTTTTGACAGTTTTGATATCAAACACTTCAGAACTTTTATTGACTTATTTAGAATCTTGCTATTTTCAAAACTTAGTCTCAAGCACTTGCTACCCACTGATATTTAAGTTTAAAGAAGCCTGCTCAAAGCAGAACACCAATAAATAACAACCTATATATGTCTTCCATAGAGATTCAGAGTGGCCTTAACAAAGCAACTTTGATATCATTACTGTTGCAGTATGGTTTTTCTGGAGGGATTAAAAATACATGTGTAAGTATGAAGCTGATTGAAAATCAGAATTTTGTCTCTATCTTTAACCATATTTGAGGGTTATTGTTTGAAAAAGGCAATACACTTTATGAAGGGGTTCGAATTAATCTTTGCACGGCAGACTTTTCATTTTTGATGTACTTTCTGTAATTATTTTGATCAATTTAGAAGGTGGCAAAGGTGACACAGTGAAGTTTGAAACGTTAAAAGAAATGAAAAAAAACTTGATGGCATTTTTTGGGGGGATAAAGTTGGCTGAAGTTTTGAAGAATTGTAACAGGTACATGTTTAATCCAAGTCCGACCGCACGCCTAGGACTGATCCACCTATGTTTTCTTTTCCCTGTTTCGTTCATTTGATCAGAGTTTTAGTCCGTAAGTTATTCTGGACGGTCTCTTTGGGATGGGCATTGGGTAAAAGTGATCTATCAAAGTCAAACGAAAAAGCTATGAGGATGCTACCTGAATGATAAATTTCTAGTGTTTATCATCTATAGGGGAAAACATAACCCTTTGAATCCCTTATCACGAAATAACGGAAAGTCCCATAAATGCCTTTACACCGTAGTACCAGGGGTCTGAGGAAGTGCCTCATATCTATCTGTAAATCTCTTAAAATATCAACCACTTACAAAAAAACGCTTATTCACGGAATGCTGGGACAGCTTCCTCAACGTGGCTGTGCCCATTACTTGTTGTATGGGGATGTTTTGAAGTGATTTTGAAGCAAAAAGTTGGTGTGTGACATTCCTCAGGGGACCAGGTATGGGGTGGTTGAAGATTCAGAGGGTCAAGGTTCAAAGGGTTAAACGTAACGGGTTACAGTAGTTTAAGTGAGAAACAAAGTATGTTTCACATATGACTTTACATAGGATATCCATAAGTGGAAATTTTAGTCAGATTTGGAGATAAATACTAGTACTGGAGCAGGGTTTAGTTTAACTCTATAGGAATCAAAATATCATTGCAAAACAGTAATCAGGTGTCAGAAATATGGCTATGTAATAATAAGCAATACTTTGCAGAGCCACACAGTTTATTTTAACTCTGTCACTGCTGCTTTCTGTATGTGTTTAAGAAACGAATGAACATTGTGGCATTAAAACTGCAATTAAAATATAATTCAGACACATACGAAATGTGTCTCTTCTCCACTGCTAATAACTAGAGGATTGAGTGAACTATTGAGATGCCTTGTGTTTTGTGTTTTGGTTGTGCCTTCACTTGCCAGACTGTCAGTGGTCTGGCTTTGAATATTGAGGTGCATTTATCTAATCCATGTCTGAAATCCAATTTGGCAAAATGTTCTTCAGAGTTAACTCATGAACTCTTCCGCTTGTTGCCAGTTTTGTGAATATTCAAAGATCACATCTTTACTCTGTGTATGACTATGTTATCTAACATGGCAGTGAATGGCTTTGTCAGATATGTAGAGTTTTATAGAGAAAAATATCTGGCATAAATATTATATGACACTTATTTCAGTGCTTAGCATTCATGTTGAATTTTTATTCTTTTATACTACGACTACATCAAATGATAACTTTTGCGTGGTATTACATATTCAAGTTTAGAATAAGGTTACTTAATGAAATTTCTCATCATCACAGTGACACGAAACTATAACTTTTCAAATACACTTGTTCATTCCAGAAAAATGCGTGTGAAAAATTGAAACTGGAAAATGTACATTTCATTAGCTGAAAACATATTTCAGGCTGAACTTTATATCTACTTAATGATTTGGGATTCTATAGAACTCATTTTCCTTGACCTGTAAGACAAGCAGAATTTGTGTTGTACTTAAAGATAGTGACATGTTTTGTCTCATCCACCTTAATAAAAGCCCAACAATTTACCTTAAAAACACCATCCTGCCAGTCGTTGCAGAATTGATGGTAGTCATTGAAACCTGACATCAGGATGGAAGATGCTGTGTTAGTGTTTAAATAATGTGTACAGATCATGTCCAGAATGCAGCTGTTGTTGATTTAGTCTGTTACAGAAACTTTAATGTTGGAAATTGGAAAACAACTGTTTGAATAGTCCAGATTTTATAACAGGTATGGGTTTTTTGGGGGGGTTTTTTTGTAAAGATTTCAGATATTACTCCTATGAATATTTCTTTCTTTGCCACTTTGGAGAGTAATTGAAGTTGTATAGAGTGAAATGTTTTTTGTTTTTCTTTTCTTTTTTTAATTTATTTATTTCCTATTTAAAATGAAATACATGTATGAACAACAAAACCATTATTTAAAAAAAATTGAATGCAATGAATTTGATGATGCCATCAGGGCTATCTTAACATCAGCATGGGCCATGTGGGCAAAGCAACAGGCTGCGGCCCGCCCCCTATGCAACTAATCAGAAATTTCCATGCATGGGGCCCCCGTAAGCCTTGGGGCCCATGTGTCAAGACGGCTCTGGATGCCAGTGTTCTGTTTTGACATCAGCCTGGATCAGCCCAGGTGGTGATAGGATTGTGAATCTCAATTTTTTATGTCTGTGTTCCTGTGGGTGCAGTATGAAAGTCTAGTCTTGGCCTTCTGTATCAGTTATTTCTGTTTGTTCTGCATGATATGCATATCAGGTGATAATATTATGTTTCGTTGCTTTCTGAGGATGTTGAGATTTGTTGATTTTATTATCCTTTTGTAACTACATGACTGTTGTTTGATACACTGTGGGTATTGAAACATGCCTTTTTTGGTGTTGTTATTCTCCTATGGAGATGACATGTACTAATTTGTCACTGTGTTAACATGATGGCCTGTCTCATATTTCATAGCTTTGAGAAAAGCAAGCAAAACTATTTAACAATGTACCATCTTGTCACCTCTATCAAAGACTGCAGTAACTAAAAACTTCGAAAAATCAGTTTTGGTGTATATTCAACTACATTCAGAGCTGTGTCAAATAATTTGGTTACAGGCTGCAAGGCCGAAAAATAGTCAAATAGCAAACTTTCAAAAATTCATCATAACTAGACCAATTGTGATAAAATCAAAAGTTTTTTCTGTCTCCCGAAAAGAAGCCAAAACTTGTTACTACAGTTGAATGGAAAGGTGGTGATCTGATGCGTTGGTCCTGTATGTCACCAATGCATTATTGCTGTAATGGCTTGGCGCATATGTTTTATGTTTTCATGACAAAGTTGGGCTTGAACATAAAATGAACATGAAAGGCCAGTGCAGTTTTGGCATGATGATGTCTGATTTAGCTCAGATCAGTCCATGAAGTGAGGAATTGTTTGATTCTTGTTTCAATTTGTTGTGTGGGTGAATTTATGGTTTGACAATTGCTATGTCAGTCACATAGCTGTGGATGAATTTATGGTTTGACAATTGCTATGTCAGTCACATAGCTGTGGATGATAATATGGTTCTCTATGACTCATTTCCAGGGTGCGCTGTTCAGTGGGCAGAATGGTTACTATGCTTTGGTTTTTTCATATTTTAAAATGTGGTCACAGAACAAAGTGTTCAATTTATCTTTGTTCCCCAATGGATTATTACATGGTTGTTCAGGGTGCCAGAAATACAAACTGCATGTCTGTTGTATCAAAATGAATGTATGATGACAGTACATTGTCCCTTAAGTTTGGTGTGAAATTTTTCAGTTTCGATGAATGTCAAAAACATCTTGTCAATATTCACTGTTTTGCCATCATTAAATTAGATTCATCTGTCATAGTGGTGCTGCTTGGAAATTATGAAGAGTAAACTGCAAAAAAAAAAAAAAATGTATTTTTTTCTTTTTTGGCCTCTTTGAGAAAGGATATTTTGTCTGTTTGGCAATGTGCAGTTTTATACCCGGGTCAGAGATAGCAAAGTTTAAGGTGCTTTTTTTAAGTGCTGTCATTCAACGCAGAGGAAAATAGTTAAGCAATTTTAAGGCTTATATTGCTTTGGATAGTGTTTTTTAAGGATGTGCAATGGAGGACAGGGGTGCTTAGTGGAATTCGCGGAGGAAAGAGCTGAAATATGGCACACCACATGCATTCTCAAAGTACAGAGTTGGTGTTATTTGTCCAAACCAGATTTTCTGCTGATGTCAATCTCAATTGCTTAAATCCATTAACCTGGATTGTTTTTAAAATCAGTATTGCTGCGTAATGGTGTCTGAAATATAAAAACTGATTAAAGTGTTGTGTAGGAAATAAACCCACGAGACCTGTGTTTGAGGGAGAAATGTGTTTTTACAAAAAATAAACCTCTGGAGTGGGGATTGTGGGAAGATTTAAAACTTAAATATTAATTTTTAATTTTTTTTTAATCAGTTAGACTAGGTCACCTGTTTTCTTTTGGGGATGAGATAGAGCAACAAGGAATTTCATTGTTGTTAATATTCTGTGAATTTTTGGTATAACCTTTGGATTTTTCTTCATGGTAAATAGATAATCAGATTAGCAAATAGAAAACATGATGGGATCCACTTTTGCTTGGGTCTTTCAAGTGTACAATGTAATTGATTTGCTTATCCATAATTTAGTTTAGCAGATGTAGTGTCTCTAATGTAGCGTTTGATATTATGGCTGCCGATGGTGTTAAACAAGTTGCAGCACAATGTAACTTTCTAGATATGAGCCTTTGGCACCATGACCAATATTCCTTCTAATTTTTAGTAGTCAGTGTGGGCAAAATTCTTATGCTGTGCATTTTTTTTTTCCTGTGCCAAATGTATGTGCACAGTGAATGCTTGCACAAATTTAAACTTGTAATTGTGTCAAGATAATTTAGGCACATCTGTTTCTTATGGCCAGTGAAACTGTATAGGAATGTTCTGACGTAATACCTGTGTAATTGCCTTCTGTGAAGTAACAAATTTAGTTGAGATTTTATTTCCACAATTATCATTATTTAATTCCACACTTACATGATTTTGGGTAACTAATCTCTTGTACACACATTAATTTCCTTTGTGTGCCAGTGGCAAAATGCATGTGCACACATGCACAGCTAAGATCTATTATGTAGAAAGAACACTGATCATGAGATAATAGTAAATTTAAGCTACCATGTAATATTTCCTGTCCCAAAAGTTATTCTGGGTGGAAAATTGTCCATCAGCATCATGACCGGATCCGCGGACCAACAATATTACTGAATAGGTCTGGGAAAATTTTGCCAGGACCCAGCCCTTGCCCATGACCGCCAGAGGTGGATGCTGCTGTTAGTGCAATGCTCATTAGTGCAGCGCCCCCACGACTCCGGAAGGAATTAAGGGATCCCGTGAAAAAAAACATCATCGGAAAAGTGTCTGATTTAATGTAATTGTATAGCCCTTTTGGATATCATGCTCAGTCTTGATGCTGCTTTATGCCCGTGATTTTCATAATACAGTATTTCTGTTGCCAAGTGCCAAGATTTTGTGGGGTCATTTTGCTTAATGCAATCAAATTGCTGTCTGCATTGAAATATTTGTGCAGCATAATCCATGCTGGGAAATACCTGTACTAGGACAAATCACAGTATGTTTAACCTTTACAAGTTTGCAGTTTTGTGAATCTGCATATAATAGTCCATCCCATCCAGGGGCACAGTCATGTGATATTGTCAGAATCCAGGTGCTGAGCTTGAATTTGTTGCTAAAACTTGTAATGTTATATCAAGTTTTATTGGCAACTGTCACTGTCAGACATTCAGTTGTCACCTTTCCCTAAGACAGTAGTAAGTCAAAACTTTGAAAAATCAATTTTCATAAATATCCAGCTACATTCAAAGCTGCATCGAATGATCTTGATTGTAGACTCTTAAGCCAAAAAGTAATCAAATAGCAAACTGTCAAAAATTCATCATAACCAGACCAGTTGTACTAACATAAAATGTGTGTGCGCCTGAAGAAAGGTACCAGTTGTCGCAAATTTTGGATTTTGAGATAAGGGCATATTCTTCTAGAAAATTCAATGCTGAACATGCTGCTTTTAAAATTTTAACAATATCTTAAGTAGTTTTGAAGATATGGCACATTTTGTAAGACAGGGGGCAAAAACAAACTTTTGAGAAAAACAGCTTTAACAGCTCACTCCCATGACAGACTTTTTGGATATTGTTGGGGGAGCGTAGTTTTATTATAAAGGTAAATAGGGAAACCACTGAGTTGAGTTCACTGCTCAGCTCTAGCTTTCTATGTAAAATACTGCGCTGTCCTAACAAGATCCAAAAAACTTCCGACTTGGCAGTTTTTAGGGGACCGTGGCATGTTACACGGTAAACTATAGTATTATCTCTATAATTAGTCCACGGCCCCCTAGCAACAATCACTTCAATATTACTTCTTGAAGAGTCACATGTTGTACAAATAATTAATAAAATAATATTTAAACATAAAATATTCTAAAATCCTTTTCATATCCTATTTAGAAATGCTTAAACCTGTGTTTTCTGCTAGAAGTACATTTTCGACTAGTCACTGCTTTTTCTACCTTTTCACACCCTAGCTCAAAAATAGCTGTACCGACAACTGGTGCCTTTCTTTAGGCGCACACACAAATAGTTATTACTTCTGCTGAAAAGTAGCCAAAACCGATTACTACAGTTTTAAGATTAAGGTAGATATAAAAATACAATCTGTAAATTTATTCAGTCCTGTTTAGATCTCTGGGTAAATCTCTATACTGTATGTATATTATGCTGCCAAAATAAGTACATGTACATGTATTCAGTGAGGGTAAATGGGAGGGCTATTGGTGTTGGTATAACCTACCACATATCTGCTGGTTATCATTCTTTTATTATTATTATTACATAATATATACATCAGTAGTGAAGGTGATGTGATGGCTCCATTTTCAATAATAGCGTTTTTCTTTCACTGTCTTTTTTCTGTTCAACATTAAACTGTATAGTCCACCATGATTATCAATTTGTGCCATGAAAGTATCAGGATTTTTTAGTTTCTTTCATTCTGTGAATAGATAAAACTAAGTCTGATTAGTTGTTTGTGGGAACTTTCAGCAAGTTTCCCTGTGTAAAAGAGAGTCAGTATTCCACAATAGGTTATTTTATTTATTATCTGGACAAGTAGGGAACTCTGTGTCACAGGTTGAAATGTAACATTATCTCAAACTCTTTATGTCAAGTTGGCATCAAAAGTGTCGTTTTAGTGTTTTTATTGTCTCACTCTCAGTGTCAAAATCTGCCAAATTCCAAAAATTGTTGTTTCACTCACGAAAGACATTAAAACTTGCAAACAATGACAGAATCGTTACATAAAGATGATATCAAAGGTTGTGAGGAATTTCAGTAAAGTCAAAAGGTCAAACTTTGACCTGAGGTAACAGAATGTGAAATATGAAATTTAAACATTTGAGAAAAAACCAGAAATAGTGAATAACCCCTGAATTCTCCTGCGGTTTAAAAAAAACCTGGATTAATTCCAGTCCTGCACAAGGCCACCATGGCGGCCTAGTGCCGTCAAACCGGGAAGCACGCGGGGCCACATTATTGCTCCTCATATTGTAACCCTCGTCCTGCGCGAGGCCACTTTTGTGGCATGGCAACTCCACGTCTTCTATTTCTGCACTTGGTTGCTCCCACTGATCGTTTTCTTACGCCCATTCCGGTTGTTTATTTATCCTGTCACCTCTACTACATCTAACCAAATGGTAACGTCTGATGAAATGTGATAACCATTCGTCATACTCATGTGATAGTTCTGGCAGGTGGGAACTTTGAACTGGGGAAAATCAAAGTGAAACTTTTGACTTCAATGCCGGTTGTTCCATGCATAATGATTAATGCTCCAAAAAGGTATCTCACTGTTGGTAGCTTTGTCATCTGGGAGACCTTGGACAAAATGATTGACTTTGTTGTTGGTTGGTTGTCTTATTTGATATGATAATTAGAGAAATATTCTGTTGCGCTGAGGTACATGTATGTACTGGAGCTGGAGATCAAACCTCTTGCCAAAATCATTGAGAAGGTTGTGCTAAGAAAATAAAAATAATGCAGATTGAGCTTTAAAGCAGTGGAGGAGGGAGAAGGGAATGTCATGATACCCACAATGTAGTTAGTACAGGTTAAGTACCTAACTTAACAAATAATTTATCCATCTTTTCTATTTACGGCCTAACTTGGGAACAAGAAAGGGCAGACCTCTTGGGAAAAAGTTTTTAAAAGACATGTAAATGTAGAAAATTCTTTATTATGAGCCTTCTCTTCTGTTCAACAATAGAACTTAATACATCTCATCACAAGTACTTTATCCAAATATTATAGGGGTCACTCAGGATCTACCCAGATTACTTTTGTTATAGTGTAATAACATGAACACGATGCACGTGTTCAAAATGACCCGCCGATTAACCTGATCTCTGAGGTCAGCCGCAACATGTGGGCGAACGCCTGACTGGCCACCGGCTATCCACATGCTGGTCATTACATGGACGAGTTCATGCAGTGTGGGACGAGGGTTAAAAAGCGGATATTTTTTTTAACAAAAAGAAATACATTTTCTCTCATTTTTCTTGTGATACTTAACTTTTGTCTGAAATTGGACACGAAAAACATTGAACATTGTCTATTATATGGCTGTAATAAAAAAAATATGGCTGTTGTTTCCGTAGCAATCGAAGGCAAAGTGGGTGGGAAATATTGTACACAATATGTATCAATATTCTCTGTTTTCACAAAATTACATATTGATACGTTGTCACCATTCCCTGAAACTGTAGTGATTGGTTTGGGCTACATATATAAAAGTGGATGTTCTGAATTTTTGAGTTACTCCAGTCTTAGGGAATGGTGACGGTGTTCAGGTACAATTTGATGAATATGTTATAGTCCATGCGAAAATTTTGTTTGAGAGGCCGGGGAGTTCAGACATTTTAGCTGTGGGAAAACATTCTCAAAGAGGTGACAGGACCCTGTCATATGTAATGAAAGGAATCCTGTCTGGACAAGCAATCCTTGGGTGTGCTTGATTTGTCCTGGGTAATTTTATGTTGTTTTTATTTCGTGTCAACTCATTTTTTTGAAACTGCATGTCATAGAAACGTATTGCTTTTGTAGTAGAGCCTACATGTACTGAATTGTTCAATGAGACAGGAGTGGTATTGCTTTTGTATTACTGAATTGTTCAGTGAAACAGCAGTGTTATTGCTTTTGTATTACTGAATTGTTCAGTGAAACAGCATTGTTATTGCTTTTGTATTACAGAATTGTTCAATGAGACAACAGTGGTACTGCTTTTGTATTGCTGAATTGTTCAATGAGACAGCAGTGGTATTGCTTTTGTATTACTGAATTGTTCAATGAGACAACAGTGGTATTGCTTTCGTATTACTGAATTGTTCAATGAGACAACAGTGGTATTGCTTTCGTATTACTGAATTGTTCAATGAGACAGCAGTGGTATTGCTTTTGTATTACTGAATTGTTCAATGAGACAACAGTGGTATTGCTTTCGTATTACTGAATTGTTCAATGAGACAGCAGTGGTATTGCTTTTGTATTACTGAATTGTTCAATGAGACAACAGTGGTTCATGTATTGCTTTCGTATTACTGAATTGTTCAGATGAAAAGCAGTGGTATTGCTTTTGTATTACTGAATTGTTCAATGAGTCAGCAGTGGGTTTGTTCAAACTATAAATAGATACACCTGATTAAATTAGAGGGAAGCATTTACAAATACAGGTACAGATAAAGGTTGCATTATTTTATTTTTTTATCATATTCAAATGATTGCGATATGAATGAATCTTAAGTATTAAAACCTAATTCCTGTTGTTTGTTGACTGTTTAGAAACCGATCACTTCTTTTTTCTTGTTTAAGTACCCTTTCTCCCATTCTTTTTACAGATCTTTGTGGAAAAAAGAATGTTATTCTGGCCGGGTGTTCATTCTCACCCTAAGTAATTATATTGGCCGGGGTAGAGAATCAGAGAATGACAGTATGCTTTTGTTGAGATTAATCAGAAAAAGGACGTTTTTGACACTTTATTAGACTTTTACCATACCGATAACTTAACCTGTCTCTGTCAACAATGCTGGAAAAAAGTAGTCGAACAGTGAGTCATTAGGGTTTGGTACCACCGCCTTCTTGACAAAAAAAAAATGATGATCCAAGGACGAACGTCAGTAAATTTGATTGGTTTAAGATACGTCCAAACCCGACCCTAATATTAATAATCACCGGGGGGGGGGGGGGGGTGGTTGCTATTGCAGTCATTAGTGGCCCTGGACAGAATGATGAATCAGTCTTTAATCGTAATCAGTGAGACTGACTGGGCCACTATACTGTTGCATCATTGTGGTTTTTGTCAATTTCATAGCACCTTTCTTCAAACGACAGCCTGGAGTGAAAAACCACTATTCATGTCTTTTCTGTTTCCTTGTGGCGTTAGGAAGAAACATAGATTGCAAGAAAAGTATATCATGATGAGGGGTACCTATTTGGGGGTCTAGGATAACGGCAGATACGTGTTTGTATGGGTTTCATTGTTGTTTGTCTTAAAATATATAATAAATATAAAAATCCTTTTTTTATATATTGATCTTTGTCCACGTGTCATGTTCTTGCAGAGTGTGAAATTTCTCATTGTCGAAGTCTTGTGATTGTTCAATGTTTGGTCCTCCAATAGTCGCACAATGAAGTTATGGGGACATGAACATTAAGTTTCATAAAGCTATTAAGTATTATGCAGAATTGTGTGCGGAAGACGTCAATTTACATTTTATAGGCTTTTAACAATATGTGCTGGGTTTTGAGATGGGCTAAAAAGTTTTAGATAGTTGTTTAGTGAGACATTTACCACAATAACAAGTGGGTCTCTGCCGCAGCAAAGTGTGCCATCATTGGTCAATTTGCTTGCTTCTTGGCACGCGGATGGTTGGTGGACGCATCTGGCAGAGTCTCGTTATATTCTGTCTATCGTCTTGCTTCTTCCTTGCGCAGTATGGCCGCTATGGTGTCGACGTGCTTCCTCCAAACTCACAACTCTTAATGTTAGGTATATGACGATAATTATACATGTGCTGACATGTAACAAATCTGTTGAAGTTAAAGAAGGACAAGGAGACGTCCATTTAACAAGAAACGACGGGGGGGGGGGGGGGGAGAGGGTTGATACACACATGGTCTCCACTACTATACCAAGTCAGGAAAACAGTCCGGAGCAGATGGGCAGAGTGGATTGATAGATTTATTGCCCTTTTCCGGTCGCCTCCATCAGGCCACCTGGTAATTAGGTACCGTTCTACCTGAGCGCACGCAGTGGATTAAAATTTTGTGTCATTTTCGTGTTTGATTTTGAATCCTTTGGCAGCATATTGTGAGCGTTTGTGAAGAGCTATCCAGGCAGAAAGTTGATGAAGAAATTCAAGAAAAATAGTTCTACATGCTGATATAAGATTCATAAACGGGACACTACTGTAACTATTCTTATTGATCATTTTTGCATAAAAGGTCAGGTTTAAGGAAGTCTGATGATTTAGTCATGTAAGTCATATAAACTCAATTATCCAAGAATTAGCACTTAATTCAGCATTCTGTTTCCCATCCACTTTTAGGGCAGTGTAAGCCCAGTGCAAATGTCCAAACATCAAATTCGTTGTCTTCTTATGTTGTCTGATATTATTTGTTTTGTTGACACACCGCCAGTTCCATTTCAGCATTTTCAAGCTTTTGCATAATAAATATTATGTATATGATTGCTAGAAACATGCATGATGCTGATTGGAGTGTTAGTAGCCTAACTTTAAGCTGTAGCTTAGAACAAATCATGTTAGCCGATTATCTTAGTAGGAGTTTACATATAATTAAAAGCAGACAACATCATATTGTTTTACACTCCCTCTCTCTCAATCTCTTTATTTCATTCACCCATATCTTACTCTCTCCCAGTGTTTGATACATTCAACAATTTCACATTTTTCTTAGCTAGCCTTTACTATTATTTAACAGAATGCCCATTATTTGGTTTTCAGAAAAAAAAAAAATCAGTTATCATGGAGCATACACTGGTCAGTCACACTGACCTAATCAATAAGCTCTGCCATGTTTGTGGCCTCCTGGTACGGAGCTCTGCTGATGTGAAGGCAAATAAAATGCCACGAGACTGTGCATTGTTTCGCAAAGACATACTCCTATATTTTGGAATAGACATTGAATCAGATGACAGTACTTTAGGCACTCTGCAAAAATTTGCCACAAGTGTGAAAGCCGTAATCATTGTAAAAAGTATTTAAAAGCAACTGTCTTTCACAACATTACAGAAGAAATGGTCAGAGAGGTGAAAAGATGCACACCACAAAAAAGAAATCTGGAATCGAGAAACATTAGCCGACAAATTTAACAAGCTGAATGGTCTTTATGCCACAGTTGACAACTTAATATCTCAGAATCATCCAGTCTCCCCTGAAACATTTCCACCCATCCAAAAATCCATCCAAAACAACTGCACTTTTTACAGGCACAACAGGTTTCACTTCTTGAAAGAACATTGTTTTCCCTGGATTAGATATTGTGGCTTAGGTTTAGGATTTCACAGCGAGCAAGCCGCAAAACATCTTCACAAGACCATCCATGCAACAGAACACCAGATACTGGGAATAATGCACACCAAAAATAAACTTCACACCATTATGATAAAGCACATAACGTTGACATGCCCCGATCTTGCTTGTGACAAGTCGTTCACCCCATCACGTGTCACAAAAGGCCATATTTAATTAATTATGAAGTTTTAACAGATATGAAGAAGTTTGATCTAAGTTATAATCTTTTGAATGTGCATTAGCGTTTTTGATTCGACATGTTGAGTGTGCTAGCTTGTTGTTTGTCTTTCAAAGTATTTATGCCAAGACACTTTTTTTTATTTGGGGTATTGTCTCCCAGATTCTGGTTTTGCTTTTCACTGTATGATACCTGCGTACATGAATGAGTTGTAACTGGATATATGTAATAGGATGGGGCAGACTGAGAGGAAGAGTGATAGAAAGAGGGTGGAAGAAAACGGGAGAGAAAGAGAAAAAACAAATAGATCGGGGCAAAAGAGCAGAGCAGTGGCTTGCTTTTTGTTAATGAGTCCCTTCACAAAAGTCTTCATATCTCCTTTATTAAAAAGACAACATTCTAGAAACTTTGACATTATGATTTAGCAATGGTTAATTGTAACTATAGTGTCAGTCTTTTCACCAGGTTATCTGCTTTTTTGTAATAATAAATAATTGAATATTAAATTACTATTTTTCTTTCAGGATTTGTGTATCTTTCTTTGACGCAGGATTAAAGTAGTATGGCCAAACTGCTGTCACCATTTCATATGTTCATGTAATAGAACACATCTTGAACTTTGCTTGCACATGTCACATGTTGTTGTGGGTAACTTGGTTGTTTAGATATTTGATTTTAAAGTCTGCCAAAATTCACGAAATCAGACACTTTCAGCTGCTTGCTGGATAAAAGTGTGTCCAAAGTGCGCTCAGGTAGAACGACTTGAGACGGCCTGACACCTGATAGCCTCGGCCCCGCCCACTGCTCCAGGACTGAGTTGAGAGGTTGGAGACCGTGTGTACAGGTTATTTATGTTATTATTTTGTATTTTACCTGAAGACATCTCCAAATACCCTCCAGTTTACAGCTCCTTATTCTCCAGTCTTAAGGACGTCCGATTTTCAAATTCAACTTTCATTATTTGTCCAAAGGCCCCTGCTGTTTGTAATAGACATCCAATTGAACCTACGGCAATGACAGAAGCTAGTCGTAGGCTCAATAATAATGCATACATGCCTTGGCAATAATTATAATGGACAAATTCACGAGATAAAAGTACAAGCTAAGACAGCCATTAACAACATACCCTCCCAAAGAATTAAAGGGGAGCCGTGGGGGAAGGACGAGGGGGGAGAGAATTGCTGCTGTCTGTTCTTGTTTTCTCCCAAAAGCCAAAAGGTGAAAAATAATATTCACTGTAGTTTTTGAGTGGCTGCGGCTGCTAAACTGTTCATGTCTTCTGCAGCATAATTTTGTCTTGGTCACCACTCCTACCTCTTTTATGTCAGTCTCCATGTCACCTTGTGACAGCATTATCATGAGTGTAGTCCTGCGGTGTCAAACCAGGTGTTTCCTTGCACAAACGAGATCAAAGCGCAATCTTAGTTCTTTGTTCTATCTCCATTTTCTGAAAAGCTGGAGATCTTTTAGTATGTAGAAGAGGCATAACAAATGCACCCTTTGACACTTGTTTAAAAAGCGTCGTGGCACTTATCAAGCTGTTTCACAATTCCGATTTATTTTAATTCCTTTATCGTAATGCTGAAGCCGCGAACGGTTAACATCGAACTTCTCAAGTTGTGCAAACGGTGGAGTTGGAACAAACAAGAACTAAGGTCGCAAAATTGAAAGACAAAGAAAAATAGTTTTGTGTGTGCGTGTGTGTGTGTATGTGTATCTATTCCAGTTTGAAGTGGCTTCGTGCAGACATCATACGATCTGTGTCACTAAATGTGACATGTTAAATCAGCGGCTCTCAAAGTGGATTCCGGCCAACCCAGAAGTTCCAGGGCCTTGCACTGGGGAATCCGCGAACGGTCTTTAGAACTGGCAAGCCACACATCGTGACCTTGGTTCTTGCTTTCTCTATCTCCATTTTCTGAAAAAGTGGAGATCTTTTAGTATGTAGAAGAGGTGTAACAAAAGCACACGTTAACACTTGCTTAAAATGCGTTGTGGCACTTGTCAAGCTGTTTCAAGGTTCCAAGTTATTCTAACGCATTATCATATCATAATACTAAAGCTGCAAAACGTTTAACGTCGAATTTTTCAGCTGTGCAGAAAGTGAACTGAGATCGCGACATAACATTTCAGAGAAGCCGAGAAACCGAAAGTTGGAGGTTGCGGATAAAACGTCTGGATGCGTTTTGTCGCCGGGCCCCACGAAATTGCGAACTTTTTCAACGGTTTCGTTGCTCCAAAATTTTGGGAAGCACCGAGTTAACGTGTCTGTGCCAGATTTTCAACTAGCTTATCTCTCCACAAGGGACAGCGTAGGCTAAATAAGACCCAGGTAGAACTACAATGAAGGCGGGCGCTCGTGAATAAAGCAGCTGTCAGCCAATAGATGTCGTGGTTTGGCAGAGATCGTGCCACCGACAGAACTTTGTCGTGATCATTTCTTCCGATTCTTTTTTTCTTTTATCTTCCTTTTATAACAATGGAGATCGAGGGAATTCGGGTTAAGGGGTGAAACAGACCAAGGCTGCAAGTTTGTTTAAATACATGTATTCTCATTTACTGAACAACTATTTGAACATTTTGGATTTCAGTTGTCCTGAACATTTGTATTTCAATCGCCCTTTAATCACACCGCCAATCAACACGATTTCTTTGTTTTCACACGCGACCCTGACATTCCAGAAATCTAATCATGTCTATTTTTCTGGGACAGGTCAAACGTTCCAGAACAAGGTGACTGGTGTCCTAAAATCGTTCTTTTGGTGTGGTTTAGGGCAGCTTTGATAGTTTATGTTCAAAGGTCAAGATTGCAAATTTACCTGCAGGGCACGCTGTCTGTAGCCTGATTCCTGGTAGGACTTTGTATTGATATTTTCTCATTCTGAATCGGGGCATGATTTTCAGAATCCGTCGTTTCATTATGTTCTGTTAATGTGGATGAGTCCATCATTAGTGGGTTGACATGTCTACGCTAATAATAATATAAAGGCTGCAAGGTATCTACATGTAACACTAACCGGATGCAGTGTCTGTATCCTGGAGGGACGTGTGTCACAAATCCCAGACTGGGAGATGTAATAAGTTATGACAGGACAACAATCACGAACGAACAAGTTTAACACTTAACAGAACAACCCATCAGACTCACACATTTATTAAACATAATTATACAGATAATAGCGCAATTACATACATTATATTATTGAAATTAACTGCCGTACAACGGCCTTATTCTCACATGCACTCTTCCTCGGATCCACAACCCGGTAGTTACTTCCTAAAGGCACTTCGGCCTCAGCCTCTCCCCTCAGGGTCTTAATAGCACATTAATAATTCACTGGCACCGCAGTCTCTCAATATCACCTTCCTATTGTCATACACCTTAGCATTCCACTAGCACCTCCGCAGGGTAATAACACATTATCATTTCAATAGCCCATCAACATGGCAATAGTACATTATCAGTTCACTAGCCCATCAACATGGCAATAGTACATTATCACTGACTGTCCGTGGCCTGACTGCCACGACTTTATGTGCCTCTACTGTCCTGCACCGACAGCCTCACTTCTGGCCTATGTGTGGCCTCCGGCCCTATGCTGGCCTATCCCCCGTGCTCACCGAGGTGGCTCTTCGGCCCGTCCTCGACACCTACAAGAATAACATTACATTGGTATAATACCCTACCATTTCTATTCACTCCACCTCTCCTTACAACCCATGAAGCGTACACACAATAGTTCACCTTTCACTCACCATACATCTTACGGTAACACACCTCCATCGGAGTACACAATACTCACTCGTGCTACAAATCCATGAACTCACTTTCATCTATCGCTCATGGCGCACATTGCTATATCCAATATCAAGGACTTCCACATTCCTCACATATATACTTATTTACATCATGGTAATAGACGAATATAATATAATACATCAATCATAATTATCAATCAACGTTCTACCTACCAGTCATCACTGGAAAAACCACTCTCATCCGTCTTCCGACTGCTCCCCTTATGTTCGCCCGCTGGGCTCTTACTAGCGTCCGTTCAGTAGGCCCTTCTAACTTGCAGTGATAGTAATACAGCGCTTTCGCCTCATTCAGACCCCCCACCACTCACAACATGCACGCTTAACTTACTTGTCTACGTGCGTTAATTTTACTCTCCTCCTTTCCCCCCGTAATTATTAACTATCGCTCACTCCACTCGTGACAACGTGTGTACAATGATAACAAACCATGGAATGAATAGGTGTAAACTTCAAGCCCCTTTGAGTTAAGTCAGGTTAATTACTTCGGCATTCGTTCAGATTATAACGGAACTGTTCCACAACAGAACGCGTCATAGATTACAGAACATGATTGTACCATGGTTCCCTTCTCTTGCATGTTACTTAAAACTGCATGACTGTATTTACCCCTTATACTTTGAAATCAAAGAAAGGGAAAGTACCACAGAGATATCAGCTGCAAATGTATTCCAACACTCGAGGAAAACCAGTCATTATGGCACCAATTTAGATGGGGAAAACATTGTTTTGTGTGAGTGTGTGTTTTGAGAAAAAACAACACAAAAAAACAGGGATAGGCCTAATATCCTTCTCCGTTTGTCTAGACCAGGGGTCACCAAACTACGGCCGCGGGCCAGATCCGGCCCGCGACGTCAGTTCATACGGCCCGCCATGGTACTCGATTTTGTTTGATAAAACCAGGGATATCTAGAGCTACAGGGTGGACAATTGCTTATGCGGCCCGCGCTTGTACGTCTGTCAGTTATCCGGCCCTCTGAGAAAAAAGTTTGGTGACCCCTGTTTCTCAGCCTTTTTTGACCCAAGCCCCATTTCAGTTTATAAAAAAGTGCTCCGCACCATGATCAGACTAAGATAGTTTACAGTATGTGCAGAATGATTCAAACAAATATTTATAGGCCCCAGTCTGGAGTCCCACGCCTTACCAAAAGATTGCCACAACCCGCCGGTGGGGCCTGCGCCCCACACTGAGAAGCACTGGTATAGACTGACAATATAATATACATGTATATATTGGGAGCGGGTATTATTCTAGAGGAGTTGTTCGACATGAGTTACGTAAATGGCTGTCTGTGATCAAAGGCTATTGTCTTAGAGCCACCGGACCAGAGCTATTATCATCTCATTTTCAGTTCTACCGTACGGTACAAAAGTTCTTGCGTTCTAGAATCTTTTCATTTGCGAGGAGAAATGCCTGAACTTTTTCTTTGTCCAATCACGCTGTCTCGCGTTTTAATTTTTTCACTTTTATAATCTGAGGAAAGAACAACATTTTCATCTCCAATGCCAAGATTAGACGATGTCCTTTTGATAATGATAGAATTTCCTACAATAGTTTTTAGAAGGACGGACTTCAGAAAAATTGGAACATACAATACAAATATCTGTGTACTGATGAATAATCATACTTGTCTAAGATCAAGGCCAAATGTTGAAAACAACACCTTTTATCTCTGTGTTCTGCATTTTATGGCACAGCTCCCGTCAGAATAATAGAACTTTCCGCGTCCTTTCAAGCCTATTTATTACAGATTTTTCACACAACATAAAGAAAAAAAAATAATCAAACCGGATCAGATTGACAATTTTACAAGCAGGCTTAAAAAACAGATTAATTATGTCATTGTCTTACTTGATCCGGTTCTATTTTTTTTTTCCCATTTATCTTACTGGTTCAAATTGAAAAATTATCACAACAAAGAAAAGCGGGTTTGCAGTAGCCCTTGGGCTTGGCTGGCACGACGTTAGACTGCGACGAAAAAAAGAACAAACTTTTATCGTCGGTTGGCTGTTGGAACCTCATTAAACTAGCTTTATGAGAGTTGTTTTACATAGAGAGCTGAGCAGTGATGATATTCGTCAACTGGGTATTTTCTCTTTGAAATAATTCCACTGTCTCCTAACATCAGCTTCTCTTGAGTTTAGTTTTAAAGAGGCTCCAACAGCAAGTCGACGTTATGCAGAGCTCCACACCAGGGACAAAACACAGGAACTTTTGGCGTACAATAAATTCCTAAAGAATTAAACATGCAAGAAAGTGAAGAAACTTTTGGATATTATTAAATCCTCGGTCAGATTAAACAGGAAACAAAATATGAAATGACCTGAGAATAATATGGAAATATGAAAAGAGCCTTTTCTCTCTCTCTCTCTCTCTCTCTCTCTCTCTCTCTCTCTCTCTCTCTGTCTCTCTCTCTCTCTCTCTCTCTCTCTCTCTCTCTCTCTCTCTCTCTCTCTCTCTCTCTCTCTCTCTCTCTCTCTCTCTTCCTCCTCCTCCTCCTCAAAAGAAGAGTAACAGGTTTGAAAGCTTCTTTTCAGGAAAGTCATAGTCATGGAGGGTATACGAGACTGTGTCAGAGGGTTGTCGTTTGGACATTTTCCTAAGATAATATTATTTTATCCAAGTCACCTTCCTATAATAATGTCCATAGATATTTTGAACTACAGACTTCTTGGTGTTATTTCACAAATTCGAGTGGAAAACAATTTGTCCAAATCACATTCGCGACGCACGACCTGTCACACTTTCATTATTCTTAACTGACCAATTTCCCATGGGCCGTTCTGAGCGGCTCAAGAGAAAATTTGCTTGGGTCAAGTATTCAAATCATAAATTTTACACAATAAATTCTCGGCTTTTCCATTCCGTCTGTTTTCTATGCCCTGCGTTTCCGTAAAGTCTTACTGAATGATAAACCTTTGACTTGTAGGGTGGGAATCATGAGGGCTTTAGTCTGCATTACGAAAACATGCTGGAAGTGAAAGAGTTAAACACGCAAGCAAACATTTCCAATGTTTCGGGATATCGGCAAAATCGTGTCTAGATTGGTAAACAAACAAACAAAATAAGCTGGAGCGACAAAACTCTTAGCTGTGATTTCTTGAAGTATCCTTTCCATTTTCCTTCCATAGTAATATTTGAAGGTCCAAGCAATGCCCCGGAGATCTTAATGTAAGTTTGAGGCTGTTGTTAGGAAACCGTCCTGCCCCTGAGCGTTTTGTACTAGGGGACCATAATTATTATACAAAAATTCCTGTTACGGACTTTCTGTCTTTTGGACTTCGCCTCAATTCTCGTGATACTTGCAAATAACAAAAAACAAAAAACGAAACCGTGCTTGCTTTCCTCGAAAGACAACAACATCCGTTTCGTGTGAAACAGGATACCCGTGTAACCCCGTGTTGTTGTTGCATTATTCATGCAGGGAAGTGAAATAGACCCGTCTTGTTGTTGTTGTTGTTGTTGTTGTTGTTTTGGCGGTTGGGGGAAGGGGGCGAGGCTGCCGTAATGGTTTATGCCAACAAAAATGGCGAAAGGCCTGATTTTGACCAATGCAGTCAGAATAACATGTTTGTTTTTTAAATTTCTCTCTCTCTCTCTCTCTCTCTCTCTCTCTCTCTCTCTCTCTCTCTCTCTCTCTCTCTCTCTGTCTCTCTCTCTCTCTCTCTCTCTCTCTGCGATCTTTCCCATGATCAATCTTTTTTTTTTTTTTTGCGTCAATAATTTCCAAGCCCAAATGACGTCTCGGGGTTCTGATTGTTACTTTTTCCTTTCTTTAGGTGAGAAATTTCATCAGACTAATCACGAACTAATGACGCGCAGGCCTTCACGATTATACCAGATTAAAATACATTGTAAAAACTTATGACACTGTCAGTGATTAAATGTTTGGGTATTTAATGTCTTGGAGCAGGTGACGTGATGTTCAAGGATAAGAATAAATGGGAGCGCACGAGTGGGTGGAGATAGGCGGGTGATATCCATAGAGGATTTAAAAAAAAGGTAAAAACAGCTAAGGTAGTGTGTACAGTTTCTAGAAAAAGTGTGAAATTCACAGGACAAAGAGGCGTATCTAAATAATAACCAAAAACAATAATAATAAGACTAACCAAAAAAAAAAAAAAAAGGTGCCATTAATTTTTTCTTCCATCTTTTTTCTTTCATTCTTTTTTTTTTCTGTCTTTTTTCTTTTGTTCTTAATCTATAGCTGTCGAAAATAACCATTGATAATAAAAAATTATGCCTTAATGTTCTCTAGTTCAGACAGTGACCTCTCCCGCCACAAGAGCATTGACATCAGCCGTACATATTGTATTTTCCCTCGATTTCAAGCACAGATAAATGCCAAGTAGTCGGTATTCCAAAAAAAATAATTAAAAAATCGCAGATTTAAATGAAAATTAGGTTATTCTGGAAAGTTCAGGAACAACAAACTTCGGGATTGTATAAATCACAAGTGACAGGCCACAGCGAGCAAATAAATACATCAGGCATTTCCACGAGTGATTGTGTTCACTTATTTAAAATTCAGTCGGTCCTCTCTTTTTGTGATTGATCACAGACATAGCTGCAGTAAATTGGAACTAAGACAGAGAACCCTGGCGTTGGTTGTTTCAGAAGTATAAGGGTTAAATCAGTACTCTTTCAGACAATCGCCCCCTTAGACTCCAAATTGTCTTTCATTGCCCCCTCCCCCACCCCACCCCCTTGCCCTAAACCCCCTACACAAACCCAATAGATAGATTTCTCAAGAAGGCAGACAAGCAATTAGGCTTTACTGATATAAAGCTTTTCAGAGTCCTATTAATGACACTAAGCGTGTTGATTACACGATATAAAACGGCAAGCATTTTTCACGAAATGCACACAAACAAAGGCCTTGTCTATCTTATTATAAAAAAAATAGTGGTGGGAGTAATTCATTGTGGTGCAATTTCGCCCCTTTTTTTGGTCCACGCTACAGCCTAAATGACAGTTTCAAAAATTATAAAATTAATTTTCTTAAGTGTCAACTAATCCAGTCCAATCGCTTTTGTACGGACCGATTGTGTTGATTCAAGTTTCAGGCATTTTCAAACAAAAAGTTGTGAAAATGTAAAACACAATGACCTTTGTTTTGGCTCCCTGTAGTAAGCCCACTGCATGGGAAACATTGTATTAATACGCGTTCAATTCGGTACGCGCAATTTCCCTACCAGAAATGAGTGCATAGTGCTCTGGTGCGTATGATATCTATAGTAAGACTGTAGAATATGGGAAGCTTTCTAGACCATAAAGACAGAGAGAGAAAGGTGGGTTCACAGGTTTGCCCCGGATAATGCCGGGAACTTCATCTAGTTTAAAATTTTAAAAAAGCCACCTTTGGGGCTGTGGAACAAGTCAGTAACTGCCCTGTATTTGCCCCCAAATCGCCCCCGTTTTTCATTTTCGTCCCCTTGTCACCCTTTGCATTGTTTTCGCTCCCCCTTGAAATCAAATATCCCCCCCCCCCTCCCCCCCGGAGGTAATATCGCCCACGTTGAGAACCACTGAGTTAAATGAAGAGCCCAGAATTAAACTATAAGATATAAGCAAGGACAACTGTATATACCATTGAAGTGAGATCAGGATGAGAATCACTCTGTTATCCCATGAGTGAAATTTGTGTTCACAGAGGATTTAAGAGCACATACATAATACATACATCTTACGTATTATTGCATTAACATATAATAATTCGGTAACAAACATATGAAGTAGCATGGCATGGAGCCATAATGATAGATGGCATAGATATAGCTAGAATGTATTGTTGATTCCAACTGCAGATGGTAAGAACAGTTTTCTATGTCTTTGTCAGTTTGCTTTGATGTGTATTATTCTATTGCTCCTGGATGAGCTAGAAAGTTGATGAAAGTTATCTTTTAGCAATTGATTTTACCACCGGGAAGGAGGATAGTGAGGAGTAAAGGTGAACAGTTCAAATTTTGGGGATCGAGGGAGGGGGGGTGTAAAGTTTTTCATAGGAAAATAAGAAGGAAAAGCGCGGGATTGAAAGGAAAAGAGGTGAAAAAAGGGAGAGTGGGGGATAGGGCTGTGGGCATGAAGAACGAGGTGCTCAGACTTGTCCACAATGATAAAGTTAACATATTTTGTACTTTTGGGGGGGGGGGGGGGGGGGGGGGAGGTTCTTTCATAAACTGTAACAATTCGTGACCATAGTTCTTGTTTGTTCCAACTACACTTTTTACGCAACTGCGAAATTCCACGGTAGACGTTTTTTTTTGGCTTTAATTATCATGATGAGGAGTTAGAATAAATCGGAACGGTCCGACAGCTTGATAAGTACCACAACCCATTTTAAGTAAGTGTCAAAATGTGCATTAATTTGTTATACCCTTTCTACACTAGGAGATCTCCAGTTCTTCAGAAAATGGAGACAGTACAAACAATCACTGAGGCCATGAAAGAAGATTTTACTCCCCTCGCATCATCTATTTGTTAATTACCTCCCAATCTTTGTCCATGCCACTGCTGCACTTTGTCCCATTCAGTTAAGAGTTGGTTAGGACATTAACAGAACTAACATAAGCAGCCACTTTAGAGCGGAACTCTGCAGTTTAGAGACTATCATTATTGTTGTGGCAACAGGAGTAACAATTGACGCTTCTTCTGATGAAGCGGGAAAGTGGGAAGAGCTCACCCCTAAGTTCTGTATAGGCCCATTGCGGATAACGGCCATTTTAGTTCTCAGGACCGACGCCTCACCATGGCGATGGTAGCATTGACTTTGATTCGTTAGCTGATTTGCACCGTGAGCACTTCAGGCGCCGCAAACCAATCGGCGGCGAGCAAAAAAAAAAGTAAACAATAACACGTGTGTTCACGCACATGGGAGACGTTCGGTCAATTCTTTCACTTCCTTTCCCTTGTTAAACAAGTTGTTTACACGGATGGTAGAGAATCTGATCAGCTTGGATCCATCCTTTCCACCCCTGTCATAACAGTCAACTGCAATGCAACCAGCAGGCATTTTAACCGCTTAGACACATCTCGAAGTCACACTCGTCAGCTGATCCACCCGCCATTTTAGGTGTCGGGAGTACGAAACAAAAACACTCTGTGACGTCATTCGCAATGGGCCTATAGACCAGGGCGCAAGTAGAAAACTAAAAAAAAAAAAAAGTTTCAGTAACAGATCTTACTCCCTCTGTGTTTTTCATACAGCAACTAAAACATTAAAAAAAAAAAAAAAAGACGCACTAACAGGATATTACAGTACTGACAGTATTGTCTAAACATAACTACATTTAACAAGTTAGACTGACTCGCTAATGGGGTACCAAAAAAAAAGTTGTAGTGAGCTTGGGGTAAAAAAACAACAACTAAGGTCGTGAACAATAAAATTAGATTTAGAGCTATCAACAAAGGAAACAGCTGGCAAGCTGATTAGTGCTGTACGTTATGGCCGTGTCTCTGAACTGACTCTTATCGTTGCATGAATTGGTGCGACCAGATTAGGCCGGCACTTTTACGCAGCATTCATCATAGGCTTTAAGGGAATGTATTTTGATAAGCCTAAATTCTGGCACTGCCTACAAAAAGAAGAAAAAAAACCCAGTGTAATTACATTATTTTGGGGTTTTAAATAAGGCACCAAAATCCGTTCTCTCTGAACGTGGCATAAATAAGAGAACACTCGTTATTTTTTTGGTTGAGCTGGGTCATTACCTCCTCCCCTCCCCTCTCCCCTTCCCAGATCCTTTTTAAAAAAGGGGGTTAGCCGACACCGTGAGAAAGGGAAGCTTAATTACATCTGCTCTGTTCTGACAAACTGATCTCCAGGATGTTTGGTTCACCTGGGCCGGGACTGTAATATAAAAGGGTTAGAGGACACATCCTCTTTCAGACGAGTAGATCAACTCGATCTTTGTCAACAGTCACAGGCCCTTTGTTCTTAATTCATCATGTACATTATTGTATTTTCCGCGTTGCTGGCGCTCTCCAGCGCAGGTAAGACACTGTGGTGTTACTTCAGGCTAAGGCTAGTGCCAAATTATAGATGCTTTCCAATTCTTTTCAGTTCATATTTTAAGACTGAAATATAATGTTTTTCATAAAATGACAACTAACTAACTAATTAACTAACTAACTAACCAACTAACTAACTAACTAACCAACACACTAACCAAGTAATAAACTAACCGACCGATTAACCAACCAACAGACCGACCGACCGAACTAATTAACTAACTAACTAAATAAATAAATAAGGCTAGCTAACTAACTGACTGACGAAATAACGAAATAAGACTAGCTAACTAACTAACTAACTAACTAACTAACTAACTAACTAACTAACTACAAATAAATAAATCTTTAATGAATAAAGAAATAATTACATCTTTATTAAATAAATAAATAACAAATAAATGAATAAATACTGTTGCTTCCCAAGACAGACACTCCCTTTATGATTGTATTGTAAGATATTTAGTAACAGCGGATATATCAGAACGTGGGTGTTGAAGATGAAGCAGCAGTAACCAAAGCTGTAACCAGTTTGGAGTTATAGAGCTGTACGTGTAGCGGCATTTGCAGAAAACAGTCAACTGAGGGGCCTATAATCTAATCTACATTGGGCCTAAGTCACAAACAGCTAAAAAAAAAAAGTTCTTTTCCCTGCATGGCGTAAATGAAACACTCAGCTCTTTCAAGATGGTTCACAACATACCAATAACAGCCCTGGGTTAATGTGCTTTGCACAGAAGACTGTGTAGTCGTGATCTTTATACAGAGACATAAGGCTATTTGTGTGTTACACACAGAACTTGACGTCACATAACTTGTCACAAAACTTGTCGTCCCTGCCCTACGTCGATGGCATAAATCATTTTGGACACTTTTGAGATATAAAGAAAAAACTCTTTCTTTTCCTGTCACTTGGTGACTTACGCCATTATGATACTATTGGATTATTACATTTTCCTATTTCTTTTTCTATAATTATTATCTGATAGCCCCCCGGTTCATTATTTAAATGCAATGAACCGTCAGTTTGGCCAAGTCTGACCTGCCATTATCGTGGAGCAGTGACAACAATTTGGTTGTTGCTTTTTTTTCTCCAAAAATTCTTTTTTCTGGATTACACACAATTTTTGCGAGTGCGCGCAGATTCAGTCCCTGTACCCAAAAAACAAACTTTTCTAGTGTACATGTTCAACCTCTGTGACTCTGAGGGTGCCGGGGGGGGGGGGGGGCTAAAGTGCAAAGCGTCATGGTCAACTTAACCATTTTTGGAGATGTAAGTTGACAAAGCATCAGTTCTCTGATCTTTCTGCACAACCAAGGGCTGTTGTTCGTTTTTGGGCCCATATGATATGAATTTTATTACAACAGTAGAACTAATTTCACCAACTGTAGCCTTCAAGTTTGCAGTCGAAGCAGTTGTTGAAAGCAGAAACAGTTCCGGTGTCACCCTTAGAGCCCAACAGACAATGGCTTCAGTTTCCTTCCGTTTTCGGTTCGTGTTTGGGCAGTATTGCCGAAAGACGTGAGTCTCGGTGAAAAACCAAATGAGACGAACGCGGAAGCACTATGGGCTCTGTGAAGGTTCAAGTTTATTTTAGACCTAACGGCCAATTCAAAAGACACTGAAGAACCATGCAACATTTGAAAACATTTAAAAGCAAAAACAAAAAAATACCCACGGTCATTCACTCTCTCCGCTCCTTGCTACCTACTACCATTAAAATGTATATATTTACTTACAATAATATATAATAAAATATAACTTAAAATTTGACAGCAACAGCAATCATTTTTCAATACCCCCCCCCCCCCCCCCAATCTTTTCCATTTTTATCTGTCGCGAGTTTACTATACCTGAAAATATCAGTAAGCTTTACATTCTCATGCAAAGAAGAACTCAGTTCTTCAGACCTCACCAGGAGAAGTCACAAAGCGACCTTGTTGTATTCGTTTAATACTATTTGGTAAAACAGTCCAAGCAAATGTAGCTCTCTGACATGTATCTTCCCGGCTGATGATGATGATGTTCGTCCATCGCAGGCGATGAGGACCACCGACATCCCTTATGATGGGGTTGGGACTGGGTGTGTCCGGAGATGGCTGGTGAGTCTGATCCATCCGGGCACGGAAGTGTTTCCCACACACTGGGCAGGCGTGGGAGGGGGGGGGGCTGCAATGGATGCGCTTGCCGCTCGCTCTTTGCGGTGCGGTCGCTTTCTTTCAGCCTCTGCTGTCCGTTTCTTTTCGTCTGACTTGGCACCCCTGCTAATCAGTCCGCGCCGGGTAGAGCGAAAACGGCTATTCAGCAAAACGAGACTGAAGACATTCGGCAAAACTGCTGAAAGGGAAATGAAACCGAAACCCTTGTTTCTGGGCTGTTATTGCACTCTTTTTGGAATAGTTGCTGTTGTTTGTGTAGTCATTTGTCTTTTCGTTGTCACCACAGTTATTAATACTGGACTTTTGTCTTTATTTTACAGCCAGTAGAACTTGCCATGGTGATATAAGAAGACTGAGTCCATCAGGACAAAGAAATGGAGGTGAAATGAATTTAGAAAACATCTATCTATCTATCTATCTATCTATCTATCTATCTATCTATCTATCTATCTATCTATCTATCTATCTATCTATCTATCTATCTATCGATCGATCGATCTATTTTTCTATTTGTCTGTCTGTCGGTCTGTCTGTCTGTCTATCTATCTATCTATCTATCCATCTATCCATTGAAAAAAAAAATGAAGGGTTGCAGCAGGGCTTGGCGCAAAATTGAATGTGGCAACAAAAAAATCCAATGCATTTGTATTCGTAACTCCCCCCCCCCCCCACCCCCACCCCCCTTAGGAACAAATAACAAAACCATTTTATCTTCATCGTCTCCTTGCCGATTTATTTACACAGTGTCCTTACTGATCTTTCAAATTAGTCTTTTGTACCAATTTTTCAATACAATCTCCTTACCAATCTTTCTGCACAGTGTCCTTACCGACCTTTTAAATTAGTCTCTTGTACCAATTTTTCAATACGATCTCCTTACTGATCTTTCAAATTAGTCTTTTGTACCAATTTTTCAATACGGTCTCCTTGCCGATCTTTCTGCATAGTGTCCTTACCGATCTTTCAAATTAATCTCTTGTACCAATTTTTTAATACAGTTTCATTCCCGATCAATTCAAATTAGTCTCATTTTCCAATTGTTCAACGCAGCCTCCTTACCGATCTTTCAAATTAGTGTCTTGTACCAATTTTTCAATACAGTGTCCTTACCGATCTTTCAAATTAGTGTCTTGTACCAATTTTTCAATACAGTGTCCTTACCGATCTTTCAAATTAGTGTCTTGTACCAATTTTTCAATACAGTGTCCTTACCGATCTTTCAAATTAGTGTCTTGTACCAATTTTTTAATACAGTGTCCTTACCGATCTTTCCATCTCCTTCTTCAGGTGTTGCTGCTTCCAACAGAGATGCCCAGATTGATCTCCCCTACCTGGAGAGATACAGATCTTGCTACCAACAAGCTGCTGACGCAAACTGTAAGTTATGAGTGCAGCAGTGGGACATGCATGTGATAGTATAGTCCTGTCGATCGGGGCTATAGGTAACCGTCAGAATATAAGGTTGGAAAGTTGTTGGCCAGAGAGACAAGTTACGCTGCTAGGAGGACATACGTGCATATTTTTTTAAAATATAAAATGTGACAATTCAATATTGGCTTGAAGTAATAGTGTTAGAATGCATATATACCGTGCAACAGAACAACTGATGCCAAACAGAACTAGACGTAATCTGTACATGTAGCTAAAAAGAAAAGACTAGAAATGAAGGGGATTATTAGGAACAAACAAACAAAACAAAAAAAAAGGCAAAAATAAATAGAAGAACTGAGGGAAATATAAAAAAAAGGAACAAGAAAAGAAGAAGGGAAATGGGAGAGAAAGAAGAAAATGGTAAAGAACAAGAAAGAAAGAAAAGCCAAACTAACATGTCCATGCTATTCCCTCAGGCGTCCAAGCCTCAGTCATTGCTGCCATTGCTAGCCGTGAGTCCAGAGGCGGCAAACTGCTGGAATCCACTGGAGGTTACGGTGACGGAGGCCATGGTTGGGGAATCATGCAGGTACTGAAGTGACACGGAGCATGCATGATTTATTTCACTTGATGTTGCAGCAGTTCTTCTCGAATTTTGTTCCTAAAATTTCAAACTATCCACTGTGATAACTAAAAACAAAAATGAAAAAAAATCTCTACTGCGATAACTAAAAAAAAAAAAAAAAATCTATCTTGATAACTAAAAAAAAAAACAAAAAGAGATCTACCTTGATAACTAAAAAAAAAGGAGAGATATGGCTTGAAAACTATAAAAAAAAATAAAGAGATCTATCTTGATAACTGTGATTTGTAAAGCTTCCACTGATTTTGAAACATTTTGAAACCGAAGGCAATATTTCAAAACGGAATTGTCACCGACTTTCTGAAAGGTTACAAAATGTTAATTAGGAAAAAAAATAAAATCGAATTTTTTAGTTACTACAGTCATGGGGAACTGTGGCGAAATATGGTTAACTCTTGAATCAAAGGCACATATTTCACAAAGGCACTAGGGTGATACAGACATTATTGGTAACACCAGTGTCCTCCCACCCTCAGTGTGATCTCTACACCTCTGGTATGAACTGCAAGCAATGTGCCTGGAACAGCTGTTGTCATATCAACATGATGACCAGAGACATCCTGGTCAGGAACATCAACCAGGTAAGTGGGCCTGATCAAACTTTCAATGTGGAATTCCATATAAATGCTATACATTATTTATTATTATTATTGCCAGCACACAGAATGTCCTATTGGTTCACTTTACGCTTTTAGTTCGATGCTTACATAATAACCAGCTGAAGCTCCCGAAATATCATAAAAACCACAGAAAAACTGTGGGGTCGCAGCAGGGATATAAGCAAAGTCAAAACTGGGCAAAAAGAAAAGGTTGTATGTTGCAAAGCCTCGCGTGAGAAATAAAACCCAAACAATACAAAGCAAACTAAAGAGAAGACAGAAAATACACAAAATTTTCGGCTTTCGCCTTTGTCAAGTGAAAAAAAAATCGAACAATAAAAGACTTCAACAGGAAACGCACAGAAACGAAGCGAAACAGTTTAAGCTCCGTTCACTGAACATGAAGTTTCAGAACATACTTTTCCATTCTGTTTAATGAAATGTGTCTGTGGAAAAAAAAATAAAAAAATTGAAATAAAAATACTAATTAAAGACTGAATTTCGTCCCAGACGGATGTCTCCCAGTGACTTAGGCCTATCGTCAAAATTTGAGGCAGTACAGAAAGATTCATGATTTTTGGTCACGTAATCTCTAAGTTTTGTATTTATTCACCCTCTAGCTCCATTTATAGTATGGTGTATTATAATTGAAGAGGTTAGTTCTATACTAGGTGTAAGTCCAACTGGTCTCCAAAAGAAACAATGTCTTTCCGCCATAAAGACCAGGGAGTGTAATAAACATTAACTGAGAGCTGTTACATTGTACTTTTATTACATATGTATCATCATAATATAATGGACCTAGAGGGAGAACATATAAGCACCGAAACCTTCATGACTACTTGAACAGAAATTATGAAGCTTTCCGTACTGCACCCAATTTTTGACGATTAATTACGTGGAGAGATCCATTTTTGGACAAATTTCAGCCCTTAATATTGTTTTTATACTACTATTGTTATTGTTATTCATTTAAACAAATTTTTTTTTTTAGCCACGAAAATAAGATACATTTTCATCGAGTAAAATGGAAGAGTATAACTCGAAATTTCGTATTGACTGCGAGACCACCGCTCTCCGAACGGCAATTTAACTTGTTATTGTTTAAAAAATGGGAGACAGATGCTGTCGTCTTAATATGTGTTGTATTTTCTTGATTATGTTCCATTAATGTGAATACGATGGGAGATAAATCTTGTCTCCTTGATAAAAGTGCATTATTTGCTTGATTATGTCCCCTTATTTATACGCCAGGGGTTGTTCTTTTTGCCTGCCTCTCAAAATCGTCAATGAACAATGTTTAAGACCACATTTTGTCTAAAATGGATAATATGTCCTCGTACTTTATATCAAAACGTGAGGCAGTACACGAAATTTCAGCACACAATATTTCGGTGCTTACATGTTAACCCTTTAGCTCCAAAAGTTCATTATAATGTCTTGGCATAAACAGTAGGCCTCTATAAAGCATCTGCCATTTTCAGCTTCCGCCACTTGAGGTGAGAATATCTGTTCATTCTTTTTTGTTTTGTTTTTTCTCACCAATGGAAATTTGGAAGACTACAATACATGTCTATACCCTAACTTACACATGGCTTCTGTTTAATTTTCCTTAGGTCAAGTCTAGACATTCCAGCTGGTCTCAGGATCAAGCTCTTCAAGGTAGTTCAAACAGATTCAGCTCTACCATGTACATGTTTTCAGCTATCATGATATAAACACGCACGCATGCATAACTGTACAGAAGACAATTTCAAGACACGTGTTATTACAAAACACTGGCATGCTGCTAAACAATTGTTTTGGCTAATCTAAAATGTCAAACACGATACTGTATTTTAATACAAAGCTGGATGCTGATGATAAAAGTGTTAACGAACCTCTGTCCGAGGGCTGAAAATCAGCGCCTATCGTGTCTACAGACAATTCATCTCACGACCTTAGTTGTTGTTTGTTCCAACTCCACAATTTGCACAAATTAGAGCTTGCACGTTAAACGTTTGCGGCGTTAGTATTATGATAAGAAGTTAGAATAAAGTTGAGCTGTGAAACAGCTTGATATGTGCCACAATGCATTTTAAGCAAAAATGACAAAGTGTGCATTGGTTAATACCTCCTCTATATACATGTACTTACAATGTAGAGATCTCCAGTTTGTCAATAAATGGAGGAAGAACAAACCGAGGTCGCTGGATGCTGACGATAAAAGCGTTATTGAGCCCTGGAATTGTACATTAGTACAGAGGGCTGAAGCTGATACAGAGAGTTCATCTCCTTGCCAACATAGCACTCCTTTGATACCAGCAACTCCCATGCACCTAAAACTTGAACTGATGTATAATTATGTTGTGTAAAAATTAAGATAGCGTCCCGGTCTAAAATAACAAACTAAGTTAATCGCAAATCGTGATACTAACATGGGAATTCAGTGACGGACCTAAATTTGTGGGACCTTGAAGCTTGAACTATTATATGAGGCCCTTTCGCAACCAGCAACAATAGGGCAATATTCAAAATTCACTCATTAAAAAGTTTTTTCAGGGCCCTTCCGGGGTTAGAGGCCCCGAAGCTTAAGCTTTGTTAGTTTCATAGAAGATCTGCCACTCATGAAGGTATTTACATGTATTAATTTAATGATTTTTTGCATTCAATTTCAATTTCAGGTGGTGTCGCTGCCTACAACTTTGGGGTGGGCAACGTGCAAAGTTGGGGTGGTCTTGACATCGGATCCACACACAACGACTACAGTAATGATGTCATCGCCAGAGCCAAATACCTGCTGTCCAAGGGCTGGAACTAAGCGTTTGATGGATCCGGCTAGCTTTACCCGGCGGCACTATCACACTTGAGCTTCGTAGAATCAGCCGTGTGTAGCTGATGGTCGTGCCCATAAGTTCGTTCTAAAATTATGTATTTCGTAGATCAAGCAATTGTATTGCTAAAATAATACTGTACAATAAAAAGATTCGAAGCCTTTCAAAGCCAATGTGTTTGTTTGACACTGAATTTTTATTAGGCCTACATTATTATTATTAATTCCTAAGCCTAAGAGTGTGTGTTTTGTAGAGAGAGAGAGCGAGAGAGAGAGAGAGAGAGAGAGAGAGAGAGACAGAGAGAGAGAGAGAGAAAGAGAGAGAGAGAGAGAGAGAGAGAGAGAAACAGAGAGAGATTGTAACTTTTTCATGGTAAAGAGGTTTGGGTCCACTTTATGAAGACAGGCCCTACATAAATGCACTCCATTATGATACATTTTACTACTGTGCAGTGTGTTCAAGTGTAAGTGTAAGGTAGGTAGGCCTACGTGCAGGCGTAATTTGCTGGTAACCAGCTAGCCCCCAAAGCTTCAAACTGAGTGCCTGGTACTCTGCGAAGAGGCGCCAGGATGCACAGTACAGGCTGCTTAGTGCTAGATATGGCGATAGGGGACCATGGGCCCCTAGCAATACGTCATGGCTTTGGGTGAATTCCCTTGTGTAGGGGTCTGCAACCTACCAGAGACAAGAGTTATCTTTGAAGTTTTCGATAGAATTTTAACTTAGCCTGGAGCGAGCCGCAGCGCGCATGGAAGTCTGTATGTACCAGCAGTATTTTTTTCCTTACTCACCCCCCCCCCCCCCGCCTCTAATTAAGAAACTGAAAGACCCAATACAGCCGCTGGCTGCCCACCTGTACTCTGGGGTATAGATAAATTTAATCAGGTGAATCAAATGATTCACAAGACAATATACTACGAACAAATAAGTCTGCGAGCACGTTGCAAGACATACCTATATTTAATGATTCTGTGAGCATGATATAAACATTACCAACACAATACCATGCATGACACATAAACGCCGTCAAAACCACAATTACAAAGGAAAGAGAAATGATAATCAAAAATAATCAAACAAACATAAGAGATTTATTAATAAACAAACAAGAAAATGTTGGCCACGCAGAAGTTCAAACATTTTGTGGAAGATTTTGATCTCAAACTTTGACAACAGACAGATCATATGAAGTGTTACCAGGGGTGACAGAATAAGTACATGCATGTACAACTTATGTCAAAGGTAGAATGTTCATGGAAATATCACATAGTCTGTTGTAAAAGAATATTGCCCGTGGATCTAGCTCAGGGATGGGCAAACTACAACGGCGGGCCTCGCCTACCTATGTGGCCCGTCTCAGGAATTTACATGGGTGACACAGAGCTTGCGAAGGCCGACCCACCCAGCCGCTCCATCGTACATACAACATGGATCTCTGGATATAAGGCCAGAGGAAGTCCAATGAAGACCTGGGTAAGTGGCGTCAAGGAAGTTCTGACGACCCACGGCATTACACCAACACAGGCTTCCCAGGTCGCCGATGTGGCTCTCCGTCCGAAAAAGCCTGCCCATTCCTGACCGCACTCCTACCAATTAAAAGACCGCTTCAATTAAGGAAAACCACAAGGCGCACTTATTTATACCCATGCCCTATTAATTAAGGCAAACTGAAAAAGTGTCACTGGGTTGTGTTAAGAACACAAATTTAAACGAAACACTAACATATTTGGCGTCACATAATGTACTCCACAGCCTAAGTGAAATTAGTAGCCTACATGTATAATATAAAAAACTATCATCACGGACTTGCCCTTTATTGAACTGGCTTTCTGGCAGGAATTTCTTTTTTGTAAGAGAATAATTTCCCACTCCCTCCCCACCATTCTATAGGCTACAGGACAGTTGTTGCCCATTTAGTTGTTTTTTTCCTTAACAGTGACCTGTTTAGACTCGAGTGGTTTGCGCCCGGACCACTGACATTATGCCTGTATTTCTTACATTGCCCCATAAAATTTGATAAATTTCTGTCTCTCAATCTTCACACACATTAAAATACCTTTATCAGCCACTGTTATGTGGTCTGCAAGGCCTACATTGTAATAATTATATGAGTAGATCTAACGAAATCACGTTCAATGTGAAAGACCAAACTCCTGAGGAAAACTCAGGGGAAAATCTTTCTATGGGAACTGAGATTCGCTTATAATTTGAACGTTTTGCCTTTTTCTGCATTCCGTTCAAATAATTTGCGTGAAATTCTCTTAGAAATATTTTATCTTGATTTTTTACAGACGTCTAGCATAAAAATTTCACCTTAAGCCCGATTTCGCCAGATCCACTCATGTTTATAAGGATGGCTTGGTCCTTTAGATGTAATGCAACTTCAGTTACGATGACATGCATCTGGCTGTTCATGTACTTCAATACAAAAGTTATTTGCAAATATGAAAGTCATTGCTCTGTAAGTTAATACTTTGTGAGATCCGTCTTTCTGTTGGAGATAGGAATTTCATTTTGGATACAATAGCACAATAATAAAAATAATAAATAGAATTTCTATAGCGCATTTCTAATAAAATTATTACTCAGTGCGCTGTACATTGCATCAATAATTCATGCATACACTTTCCAAATCTCATACTAAAACACGCACTCTCATCTATACAAACTTTCAGTTTCACACACATAGACGCTCATAGTCATATATAGGGCAATATGTAACAACAGCATTTAACTAGAGAGTTACAATTACTGGTTAAATTACTGGCAGAATTAAAACAACTACATGTACATGTATTACCACAACATTTAGAAATGAGATCGTCATTTTACTATTCAATCATATGTTAACGTTAACGTCAGTTCGACCAGAATTCTTTGTTGATGATTTCTCTATATTATTATTAACCCGCTTTCCTTGAGTTACTGTAAGTCATGACATGACTAGTTTCTCGATGGTAAATGGAATTTTTTCTTCTGCTTCTCTGCAGCTCTTTGATGCCACCAATATCCCAGAAGCTTAGCTTTAATGTGGGATATGTATATGTGCTCTTAATGCCCAAAAACCAATGTAAACAATGAGTTTCTTCACACTTTGACATTCAATTTATTGTTCCTTGCCAACCATATGCAAATTTATAAAATCTTAATCTTTTAGTCTCTGGAGTGTTTTTGAAAATTCATATAAAATCTTGTGATAAAGCTAGAGTATGATATTTGGCATCATTGGAAAGCTTATGAAAATGAGAATGAAAATCATAGGTTTACAAACCCAAAAAACCAAAGCAGTATGTTGTGTGAACAGGTCTGCGAGTGGCCACACCTTGCGGGCAACAGGTGTATGGATTGGTTGTAAAACAGTCCGCACCTGCAAGGTGCGGGGTGATGTGAAAAGGTTAAAGATTTTCCTGCTGACTAGCGGTGAACTGAACTGAACAGTCTCACTGCATACTTAATATGGAACACAGTAACTCAAAATGTTCATCACACACAATTGAATTTGCTGTATTAATCACACAAGATGCGTATTCAATAAATTCAAAATAGAAAATGACTAATGAAGTAAATAATATACATGTATGAATAAAATGTGAACACTGATCTTAAATAAGGTGTGATTTGTTCACAAAGTAACACAGGAACGAATGGGTAATTTTATGTACATGTATATATTATTTTACTTCATACTATTTCATACACACTGGAACAGACAAGCATAGCCACTGCATTTAAATTACAATGTCCCTGGTAAGGATTTTAATATTATTCATACTTCATCCTTTCTTGAGCAATTTTCACCTTGTCCTTCTGATCTATGAAATCTGATAAAATGGTACATGTGCATTTGACAAATAAGATAAATTTGGTCATGGGAGTTCTACAGTTGTCCTTCTGATCTATGAAATCTGATAAAATGGTACATGTGCATTTGACAAATAAGATAAATTTGGTCATGGGAGTTCTACAGTTCTCTTCCTCTTGAGGTCCCTTTGTGGTCTTGCTTACAAATTCATACACAAAATATGGATTGCCTTTTTCCGAACACCTTTAACCGCAGCCACTTTTTCACATATATTATGTATTTATCATATACAAGTCCCTTCCTTTTTCGACCTAACAGCAAAATGATTAAAAGTTTGGGAAATCAGATACAAATGGACTGCCATTGCCCGATGCATTTTACCATAGTCATTTTCTCACATGTATCCAACATCAGTCCCTTCCTCTATCTAACAATGATAAAAGCTTTGGAAATCATTTACAAATGGATTGCCTTTTCCCTGATGCATTTTACCACAGTCACTTTCTCACATATCATACACAACTCACTACCTCTCCCTTATCAGATCCTCCACAGCCTTTCAGCATTGCACAGTGGTAACACAAGCAATCTCAGTTTTGCACACACATGTATCCAGGAACAATCAGTTTAAACATACCAGCGAATGACTGTTTAAATCTGCATGACTAAAGTTCCCTCTCGTACCATGTGAAGTCTTGTATTTATGAGGATGAGCAGTGCTGATTTAAGGGATCATGTTTTGTGAATAATATGAAAAATAATGAGGAAAAAATGCCAAAAATGGGCATTTAGAATTCCTTTTTTCCCCTTCATATTGATGTCATTAAGGGTGAGGTGCATTTTACATTAATCTCCCGATTGTTATCCAAAACAGATCAAACAAAGAACATGTCCCAGTCTTCTGTAGAGTACATAAAAATGAAGTTAGTGATCCTGAGCGTCAGACCCGTGATTACAATGAGGTTCCTGTTTTTAACACCGGCATCTGTCACCCCGTTTTAAAACTACACTGTACCTGTATGTCTCTACTTCCGCAAAGTCAACAAAACTGTTTCGTTTTCTGAGAGGTAGAAAACCTTTAATCACTACTTTTACATAAATCGCATAGGGGAGAGTTGATCAAAATACAGATTATATTATGTACAATTATCAAGATTTTGCCCCAGCATGCCGGATCACACAAAAATATAAGTACATACTATTTCATTACTGCATGATTCTATCCATCTAGCTCTGCTTTTGAAATTTTTCCAGAAGGCACCAAAAAATTAACTAACGATTGGCTCGCAAATTCTTAAATTGCAGAAAACGGATTAAGTGATTGGAAATGCAATACATCAAATGTCTAATACTGTTTAAAATACTAGAAGAGAAAATGTGACTTAACGGGCCAAGGACAAATATTGGATTTCTACTCACCGTTAATCTCTTCGTCTTGTTTTGATCAGCATTGTGTTCTCCCTCTTCCCAGTCTTCCATTTCTATCACACCCCCTCCCCCCCAATTGATTTTCAAGCTGAAAGTGTGTCAAATACAGTGTCACATGCACTGGGCTTATGGAAGGGAGCAAAAAAAAGTTAATTGTATTTTACCATCATAACAACATGATTTTTTAAAAGATTGTCTGAAACTTCAAAAAACACACAAGTTTGATATAAAAAAAAAAAAGTGATTGGGTTAGATACTTTGCCACCTAAAAGAATTTATCTTATAATTTCTGAAACTATTATTCAGGCTGTAGCACTGAGCCAAAAAATTGGCCAAATTGTGCCACAATGAAATACTCCTGCCACTAATTCTTTTTTATAATAAGACAGCATGGCCATGGTGATGAACTATCTAAAGTATTGCTCCAAAATCCAAGATAGGTGGCTAGAAACATTCAGTAATGATTTGTCCAGTCTGACTTCCACACAACTTCCAAACAGTACTGCAAGTCATCACAATGTCCACAGAACAACACAGACACGATTCAGATCACTTAAGACAGGAAAAGCACAGTGGTAATTTGCGCATCGACACCCATCACAGATCAAAAGACTGCATTATCATCCATTTCAACTAACAATTTAAATTTGATTGTTTAATCAACATTTATATCAAGCAAGATCCACATCAGACACTGGAGTGCTGTGTATGATCATAACGTTTAAACACTTTGCTTATCATAGTGTTTTAACACTTTGCTTCCTTCTCCAAGTCACCGTTAGGTTGCTTGCCATTGCATCCAGCCCATGAATCAAATCGCTCCACACACAACTTGTATTTACAGGACCAACACCAAGTTAATAATGCACTTTCCGTGATTTCCAGTGCTCAGGGAGTTTAGCTTCCATCCACAAAATTTTGTTTGCATTTGTGAGTGGAATCTGAAGGAATAATCGTGTTGTTTTAACAAGTTACCTGTGAAACCTAATCATGGCAGAAAAATGTGAAAGTTAGACATGACAGTAACTCTGAAGAGGATCTGACTAATGAGTCTGATGATAGTTGGGCCAATTACACTCATAAAAATGGGAATGAGAGGAGCTGAAGAAATGGTGAAGACAGCTTAAGTGACTTAATGTAAATGGTGACCGTGGGAGAAGAGACGGCCTGGTCGAAGAGAAAAGTATATGTTTAAAGGATCAAACTTTACTGCTGCGAGAATTACAATGACCTGGATCACTTTACATGTGAATGGCTGCCTGGAGAACAGTTTGCTGAACAGACCAGGCCTAGAGACATGGAGTTTTAGTGGACATAAGTGAATTCATACTACCAGAATACTTTTCTGTATTCTTTTTTTCCCAGAGCAGGCCACTGATCTTTTTATAGTAGAGACAAACCAGTGTGCTCAACAGGACATACATGATAAGAATGACACTGGTTTCACAAGATACTGACAGTGATGAATTGAAAGCCTTCATTGGATTGAACTTAGCAATATGATTAGCCAGAACACCCTCACCAAGAATCATTATTCTCAATGTGACTCCGCCTTTAAAAAAAAAATAATTTTTTTTTGGGCTCCATCCCCAGAGGGTTAAAAATATAGGATGCCAGGATTAGTACACTCACTACGGATAGCAGGAAGCAAAGTGTTAATCACAAAGGTATTCTCAGTGAACTCTGAAATGGTGACAGAAACTGAGTATTATTAGGCTCTTGTTGCTTTGTCATGGGTTTACAGCTCTTTCAGCACACGGAGATCACATTAGAGACAAGGCTTAGCCCCCCCCACCCCCCCCCCCCTCATGCTGTCTACAAAACAAATGTCTTAAAACATCTCAGGAAATAAAGACACGCTGAACCCACCCATAAGCAAGATTCAAACCTGGGACTGAGCACTCCTGTGTCAAATGGTCTGGCCACTGGCTCATTGTACCAAATGCTATGTTTTTCAACTAAACTTGTTTCTAGAAAAAACAACAACAAAAAAAACTGAGTAAATTTATTATTCACTCTATACTACAAAATTTGCATTTTTCCCATACTTAAAATACAACATTATTTTCTTTAAAATTCAACCTTAAAAAGTCTTGACTAACTATATCTTTCCCCTACTTAAAATACTGCACTATTTTCTTTAAAATTCAACCTTACACAGTCCTGACTAACACAAGTTCCCACTCTTCAAATCAATGTTTCCAGTGAATATTCCTGTAATCCCTCAGACACCTTAACTTTGTCAGTGAATAAATAAACTGTGCCCTCTGTGTTGAAATCTTACACCAGTGAGAAAGTAGACTAATGCTGATGCAACATCCCTGCAACAACACTGCCACCCAAAACATGGGTGAAACATATCTAACAACTGGTACTGGGACATGGCTTACAGGGATAGATTTATATTCATCTGGGAACTAAAATCACGTGCCTAAAATTCATCCTTTATAAATGAACACTGTTTATCTTAGAGAGAATTGAATTCACATCTCCTGCCCTTCACAGACTAACATCAGTGGCATCAGGAGATTTCCGACCTATGCACCATCTGAAGTGCAGAAGGACCATAAGCCATGAGCACATATTCATAAATTTTGTTTATACATGAGGCTATGCATCGGTGTTTCTTAACCTTTTTTTGTTCCACGTCTGCGTCAATTTTAAAACAAAGAAACCTGCGCCCCAACACAATTGGACAAAATTAGTACACAGTACACTCTGGTGGGGCATGTGCCCATCTTGAGAAACAGTGCTATAGATCAACAACCTTCCCTCAATCTGCAGGTGGTTGGTGGGCACTTCTGGTAGGATCTTCTACTGTCCTATCGTTCTGTTATATTCTGTCTATCATCTTGCTTCTACCTAGCACAATATGGCCTTTATCATGTCAACATGCTTTCTCCAAACTCAAACTCAAACTCCCTCAATCTGCCCTGCTAGCAGCTAGGACCTCCTTTCTATTGTGCTAGTTCATAATCTGAAAATTAAACATGAGAACTGGATCTGATAAACTCAGAAGAAATCAATGGGTCAGTCTGGAGTTTCTATTGATAAAACTGGGATGACTGTTTTTGGCTGGTCTATAGTTTCTTTGCCTTTGTGTTTGACTTTGACCTCGCCCATGCTTGAATCAGATGGCTCTTCAGCTGTTGACTGGGGCTGAGACTCATGATCATTGCTCTGTATGGAATATGAAATGTTGCCATATTCTTGGAGACAGGGGCAAACTCCCAAAAAGAATTGGCAGAAATCTTTGCGGAGACCAAACCACCCTGTAGAACAAATAAAAACAAATCTTTAAAAAAAAAAATTTTTTTCAAAAGAAATATTATGTCAAAACTAAAATTACACTTGTGAGAACAAACATTCCACAATGACAGATAATAATAATATCATAAGAATGGAGTACATTTATATGGTGTTTGTCTCCACAAAGTGGACTCAAGGCACACAACAAATTACAATGAAATAGTAACAATTCTCTCTCTCTTCTTACATTTTATAATCTATACTTTCAATACTTTCATGCTGTGCAAACCATATAAGAGTTTAAGGGAGACAATATCAGTCAGTAGAAATTTCTGAGACAGGTCTGATTTTACTTTTTAGTTCTGTTTTGAATTTCTCAAATGAAGAAATATCTCTCAATGTTCACAGTTACTGTAATTTTAGCAGAGATCACAAGAAGAAAACCACCCTCAACCCTCTTAATGCGACAGGCCACGATCGTGGCCCGTCGGTAGAGTGCGACATGCCATGATCGTGGCTCTCCATATGTGCGGTTAAATTTATTTTGGCTGAGAAGCCAAATAAAAATCTGGCATATCCGCTTGCGTTTCCAGGAAGTACAGCTGACAATGAAAGTAGTTGTTGTTTGGTTGCATTTTGTGGCGATTTTTACTGGTTTTGCTGACCAAAATGAGTGACCAGAATGAGTCAGAAAAATTTTAGCACACATTTTTCAGTTTTTTAGTGAGCACTAAGAGGGTTAACTGGACCTAGATATCTTTTGTGCAGTAAAAAAACAACAAAAAACCACTATTTCTTGACAGTGCGACTTTGTGGCAAAATGCCTTTAAGTTTTATCAACATTCTGCCTCTCATGGCATTAGTCAAAGAATACAACTTAGTAGAAAACAACTTTGGCACTTGTATTATGAGATATGGAAAAGCAATGATCAACACTTACAGCAGTTGCCGCCTTTGGCACCAAATGAAAGACAAATAAGAGAGACAAGGGAGATGATCAATGGAATGGAGACAGTGATGAAGTCAAAGTCATTCACGTAGTCCAAACGATTGGCCAGCAGTATCTGTCGACAGAAAGAAGGAAATAATAGAAAGAGTTCAGATTAAATTTTATACTATTGACCCATCCATTTACAAATAAAATACATAGGGGGTGTATTTAGCTACAATTCATAACCAATAGAGTGCTTCCTTTGACCTAAGCTTCTCAAGGCCCTATTCCTTAAATAAGGGATATAAATGGCTTTTCAGTGAAAAGTAGGAAAGTCCCCTGTGGAAACTACCTGTATGCATAGCTGCTGCATAACATGGCTGCAGTGAGCCAGATCAAACTACACTGGAACAAAGATTAGAGCACTAAGCCTTAAAAACTGAAAATTGAGGAACATCAACAAATTTACATCCTTGATAAATCTTTCCCTGATGGTTTGTCATGCTGTGAGTTCTTTCAATTTGTTAAGTGGCAAAGCATGAATTCCAAACTAAGCCACAACTCACAACCAATAATGTACTATGTAACAGTTGAGGTTGTTCTAGCACGTTATAGTAGGGGGGAGTTAGTTGATCTAACTACAACCCTTTAGAAAACGAAACTATTACAGCTGTAAAATAAATAAACACGAGATCCGACGATATATTAAATAATACTAAAGTTTAATAACTGTATAGTGAACAATAAATTACTAGGAAGACACCAGCGAAACTAAATATCTACGCCACACAAAAGGAAACTCACTTACTCACCGACCAACCACTCACACAGGTCTATATATATAAACATTCCTACAGAAAGTTCCCGAAATAAACGTTACCTTTGCCCTCGCACAAACTAACCAATCACGCATCAGGTTACATCACTCAAGGCCAAATCTGGCGTAAACATTCGTATCCACAACGTTATCGAATATTCGGGAACATATTAATATTTACTGAACGAGTCAAAACACCTGACAACAAGCGAGCGAGGAAAAAAACTACTCACTAGAAAAGAAGGTCAGGTCACGGAGTACAGTACACTCTGGCGGTTGTCAACAATAAAATGGAAAAAGTAGTGGACACATGCTCAGCCACCAGCACAACAACAAAACCGGGGGAGGGCAAGGGGTAGCCCGCAGATGCTACATACTAAGATACTGTACAGTTTTCACTCTATTAGGATGACTTTCATTCAGGGCACATGAAACGGAAGAGTCAGTTCTGGTATAGTGTCAAGTTCAAGACTGATGTCATGGAAACACCTTTTATGCTCAGCTCTTGGCAAACACTGACCTCAAAGACCAGCAGTGGGATGACCAGGAAAGAGTAACCAATGGCAGTGGAGACGTTTCCTCGTCTCTGCTCACCCAAAATGTCAGGGGATCTCAGTAAGATGATGGCAAGAGCAACAGCATACAGCACTCCAATCATAGCTACACACATGATGATCCAAATAGGAATGAATACAATCTGTGGATAAATATAAGTGGCATATACAGGATTTACAACAACGACATACCAAAACCTACTAACATAATGATCCAAATAGGAATTTATAAATACAATATGTGAATAAATATCAGTGACATATACAGGATTTACAACAAGTCAGTGACAAACTGTGACATACCAAAACCTGCAAACCACCTCAATAAGGGCAACCTCATAGGGTGCATACAAACCCAAGCCCTAGAAAGGCAAACTGAAACTGTTAGTTGGTTATGATTTCCACAAAAAAAGAGAATACAAAACATTGTTTACATTTCATAGATCACAGAATGTGTACCCAATGCTTAACAGTTAACTAGCAAGATGTGTATATTGTTGCCACTACCCAGTACTTTTTCTTGTCAAGGGCCTCAGATTTGGAATTCTTTGTCTCTGTCTTTGAGAGAGACTGAAAACTTTATGACTTTTAAACATCAGCTGAGGAGATCATGTTACACTCTGAATGTCCATTTTTTGTTTTTTCCTGAGTATGCCTGTGTATTGTGTGTGTGATTATATAATAAAAATGTTGTAAAGCACATGCAGCCTGATTGTTAACGGGATGGAACGCTACATAAATGCTGTATATTATCATCTTTACTTTACCGGATTGACCTTCATCATGGAACCTGGATGGAATTTGTTTTTAGTAAGAAAATCATTTCCCATGGACCCTCCAACACCCAAAATACAGGACAGCCCTGTAAAATGAGGGATGGTGGGCAGGTCTGATACAGACCATACTACAATGAAGATAGAGGGTGAAAGTGTGAGCACCCAAAACTTCATGACTGACTAAATGACCAAAAATTACGAAATTTTATGTACTGCCTCAAATTTTGATGATAAATTACGTGGACATACCCGTTTGGGACAAATATTTCAGTCTTTTAACCCTCGCCCTGCAGAAGGCCACTTTATGGGCCTCCTCGGGCAACACGCAAGACCAGTATTGTGGCCTACATATTGCAAACCGGGTCTTGCGGGAGGCCAATATATTGTATAGCAACGCTGTTCCTCGTGTTTTGTTTATCTATAACTGTTACTAACCACAATTGCTGACTGAATCATCATTGAAACCAAGACAAACACTGTGAAAAACTGTCAAGTCCACATTACCAGTTAAGAATGATCTATTAGCCTAGTTGCTACAGCACAGCAAACTTGAAACAAAGCAAACAAAAAATCTCAGATATAAACGAACTGATATTTCAATGTTCCTAAATTATTTTAAAGACGACAATTCTGTCAGTTATGTCCAAAACTCCAAGTGTATATAAAAAAAAAGGTTTTCGTTCCAGACAGGAAAAACACTTGGTGCCAGTGACAAGTGCAGCTATGCTGCCTGTCTAGAATTAAAAAATAAAATACAGCTAAAATACAAGCAACAACAAGACATACCACCCAGCTCCACGTGATGACTTCATCAAGTCTGAGAGCCAAGAAGATGAACTGTAAAATGTTGACTGCACAAAACAACTCCAGCTGAAATGAAACAAAGACAGTAACGACAAACTGAATGTCATGCTTGCACTTTGTGTCATGGGCACAGTTATTATAGGAAAATACACATAAGCCAGATTAGCTCAATCACTCAATTGTTTGCAAGCATGAACTTGTGCCTATTCAAGACAATATTCAGAAGAGTATTTTATTATATTACAATGCATGAAATGCCAAATGTTTGGGTTCATGGAAGTGTGGTTCTTTCCTTCACTTTACAAAACATTATTGGTAAATCATTCTCATGAATTTGGATGCGTGAAATATTATCATGTTATTAATACAAAAACTGTGTGATGTACAGGATACAAATTTCTTTACTTGATAAAGGTAAGTGGCTGTTGTTGTTTTTTTAAAGAGTTTTAAAATTTTTAAAATTCTGTTTCAATTATATTATTTTTTTATTTTTGATCTGATGAAGGTCCTTCCAGATGAAAAGTTTGCATTGTTGTTTTTTTTCATTTGTGATTCACTGAAATGTTTTTTTGTTTCTTGTATGGTTTTTGTAACATACAACCTTTTCTGTTCTTCTTTGCCAGATTTTAACTTTGATCAAAGAATAAGCCAAACTGAATTAAAAAACTCTGATATTAGTATGGCGTGGATGTAGTAAGAAACCTCACCTCACAAGATCTATCGTTTTTGACACACCATATACATGCTCCTATACAGAAGACAGACAGAATGAAGAGCGGGATAAATACAAGCAGCCAGTCATGACCTCCCCATTCCAAGTTGATGGCCACAAAGACTTCAAACATGAGAAGGGCAAGATGTTCTCCACATGACAAAATCATGGCCTTGTACTGGTTGGCACTGCCTGATTCCAGTCTGCAGAAGAAGTCAATAATTTACATGATATACCAAGTTGTTCATACAATAAAGCATTCTTATTCCCAGTTAAAATGGTAGACAAGGACAAAACCACAATGACACCACAAAGTACAACATACATTCAACACCTGAAACATCAACAGATAATCTTAATTAGTACAAAACCAAATCACTTTCTGTTCACTTATGTATCAAAATAGCCAAAGGCAAACAAAGGATTATCATGACCACTCTCCAATACAGCATGTAAAAAAACACCCACAAATGATAAAATATATATGTCAAAAATCTGTGTTGATGTATGAACAACAATACAGCAAAACAAAGCATGCGACAGACAAATCTGAAAATATTTATTTTTATTATTATGGAACTCAAACACTGAATGCAGATTAAAATAGAACAAAAATACAGATATCTTTTTAAGAACTATGGAATCTTATAAACATTATCCTTCAATCATATTTTATGTTGCTGTTTGCTAACCAGAATGGACATCGACATCAATGTCTCCCTCAAAAACCAGCCCACAAATAAGTATTATAAACTCTGACAAGCATTTGCTAACCAAATTTGTCACAAATGGGGGTCATGAATTACATCTGCAGATCTCAAGCAATTTTCAATCATCCATAACTTCCCACTGGTCTACACTTCTAGTGCATGAAATTCCATCCCATCCGAGAAGTAGACAAAAGCCTAAAATTGAAAAGGGCTGCAACATATTGCTGTGCCCCAGTCTTCACTTCTAGTTTTCCTCTTCTCTCTACCATTCGTTACTCTTCAGTTGTTTTTCTCAACTCCTGCTGTCACGATTAAGGTTGATGACCTTGTACGCCACGAGTATAGAGGGGGTAAACTTAGTAGGGGAGAAGGGGAGTTTTTAAGTTGTTGACTAGCATGAAAGATTACTATCACGAGGAAGGTCGGTGGCCTTGTGCGCCACGAGTCTAAGGGGGGTGAGCTTAGCAGGGGAAAACACGGTTTTTGACATTGTTGACGAGCGTGAATAGATACACACAACTCGCTTTAAACTAGTCGCGTGTGCAAAAACCTCGGGAGTATAAGTAGAGGAGAGGCTCGACACAGGTGGTTCCCAAATTATTCGTTCCTAGAGGAAGACGGAGAGAGAAGCGGTCCGGGCGACAGGTGGAAGGTCATGCCAGTGGGGACCAGAGGTGTTAAGTATGTGAGGGATCTATGAGGTTCCCAAGTTATTCATTCCTAAAGGAAGACGCAGAATTTATCGGTCCGGGCGACAAGTGGAAGGTCGTGCCAGTGGGGACCAGAAGTGTTAGGTGTGTGAGGGATCCATGATGTTCACATTTATTTCCCAATAAGAAGAATTTATCGGTCCGGGCGACCAGTGGAAGGTCGTGCCATGGGGACCAGAAGTTGAGGAGTTCTGATGATAGGATGGGAACCCATCAGAAGCTCGTGAATCTACGATGGCGGGTGTGAACCGTCGGTGTGCTGTGTGTTTGCAAGTTGAAGAGTCTTGAGGACGGGATGTCGAGAACCCCTCAAGGAACAAGTAATCTACGATGGCGGGTGTGAACTGTGTGTTCTTATTTGTGTGAAGCCAGGGGCGTCTGTTTCCCCTTTTATCGTCGAAATTAAAGATCTAGAAAGGACTGTGTGAACTCTGGAGAAGTGAAACTGCATCAACGAGGAGGGCAGCTGTTGACAGAGACTATTAAGTATACGTAGTTAAGTTTATAGACAGAGGGATTAGATCTAGATGTGAAACGGGGAATAGATAATAGCCATGATCCCCAAGAGTAAATTTGAAATATCTGTTTTTGTGATTATGTATGTGATTATCATGAGTTGAATGTTTTGACATAAGTTTTGTCATGCATTTATAATTAAATATCGTTTAATTTAAATTTCACTCCATGTGTCCGTTGATCGCTGGTCTGCTTGCTTGGCTTGTTAGCTGGGTTTGAAAGGTAAATAAGTTAGGTACTCATCACACACGTGGTCGTGACCATCTTCACGCACGTGATCGTGACACTGCCAACAAAGAAATCTCAACAAGAAGACTATTCCTATCACTATAAGACAGGCTCGTCGATGCTTTTTTTACTTTCTAACTATAGGACAAGAAAGGTGGACTGGTGAAACTTCTCTCAAATGCCCACCATCTTGCTAAACATTAGCTCTGTAGGAGTGTAAAGTTTTGAAACCACAGTTGTATAGCTGTGACATTGTCATCTAGGAGTTTGGACTGCAGTTTGCATTACCTGTAATGTGGATTGCGGATCCACACAGATGTGCCCACAGCAGCACCAACTAGCACCAACAGTTTCCATATCCATATTGGAAAGAAAACAAACCAGTAGCTCCACTTTATGTGATCATCCAGACGCAGGGAGAACAGGAGTGTAAAAACTAGCAGGCAAGTGAACACAACAAATTTGCTGTGGATGTGTAATGTCAAAAAACATTTTAGAATATCCTGAAAACGGCTTAGAAGCAAATAAATATAATATCAAAGTATTCTATATATTAAAAAATCCTAACAACAAATAATTATAATGGGATCGGGGGAAATCCTCTCAAGAGATGTTTAACAAATTAGTCTTTGAAATAGCTATTGGAGAAACTGCAAGACTTGGATTTGGAAGGAGTACCACAATAAGTTACTCAACTTCAATCAAGATCTCTTGTTCTGATTGTAATGTTAATTGCCAAGCCGCGCATTTTATAATAGAAACATCCACCTAGAGGACTAACTCACCAGGGGAGCGCTGCCCCCATGTGCCCCCCTGCAAAGTCGTGTCCTTGATATATCCTAAGTGCAACTCATATGGAACTCCTCCTCAAGACTTCGTTACTCTTTCCATCATATGCCCCAAAAGTTGCCAAAAAAAAAAAAAACTTAATTAGCTGGCCATGTCCGTGTAGTTACTTGACTGTCTCTACACCAAACCACAGACTATAGTATAAATGAGGTAAAAAAAAAAATGAGGTTAAAAAAAAACACCTAAACCTTGCCCAAGTCTTGTTCTCATTCATATTTTATGATGATTAACGCATCGCGTGGTAAGATGCCAGGCAAGGCGCAGAATCAGAGAATGCCCTGCATACAAATTTACCTTGGATTGAAATCTTGAAACAAATTCTTCAAGTTCATCCTTTCACTGCCTTGGTTTGTTGAGAATCATATCTCGTATACTGTAGTCTTAGACATTAATCCATACCCATTAGAGTTGAGATCTGGAAGAACATACACAACATGTTCCATCAATTCATCATTATTCATCAAGTTATGTCATGTAGGCCTGTTTTTTTTTTCTTGAAAGGCGGGACAATATGAGCTCGAATGGTTCAGGCATAAAAGGGATAGAAATCTACATCTAATTTCATTTTTTTTGTGACGAAGGGAATTTGAAAGATAACATAATGGAAACAATCGTCAGAGTCGACTAGCCTAGATGTGATGTCACAGATCATCAAAAGCACTAGCCTAGACTACTAAAATTTATGCAATCTCTGGCTGGTCGTCGTGCTGAAGTGGAACTAGATTCTAGATCTAGATCTAAATCACTGTCGTATGTAATGTCGAAGTAATCGTCTAATTTCCCAGTATTCACCTTCTTTGTAGGCCTATTTGCCGGCTGCAACCTACACGATCTCACTGAATTTGTCCATTTTCATTTGGACTTCATTTGTAAAACAATTGTTTTGATGTTGTTCACTGAACACTCAACAGCAATCACACCGTAATGATGGCATTGGGAATTTAATCTGACCGATAAATATCTATGATCGTTACTTACCGTGCGAACACCCTCAAGCTCTGATTTACCCACAATAAAGGAGACCGAGTTAAACCGACAGCAGCCTATGTTATGGGTTTCGTGTTGTAACTGTTGTTGTCTGAACGCTTCCAGTTATCGGCTAACCTGGCAACCGGAAGCGGATATTGTCAGGGTCTAGTTGCATTTTAGAGCTGCAAACAAGTCGCCAGTTCAAAATTCAGTGCTATCACAAGAAAATCAATTTAATATACGCGTATTTTTGAAACATAACATGTCAGCTGCACTTTATTTTCTTCCTTTATTTCCTTCTCCCTCTCATCTCTCGCCACGCACTGTAACAACAACGGGGCGTCGCTTCAGCTTTGTTCCTTCGGGCTTACTGTTTGTTTCTATTGATCCTACACGAGTACAATACTGCTGAGCAAACAACTGCAAACCTATTCAGTTAGGAGAAGATAAATTTCTTGTACCGTGTTTTCATACACATGTATAAAGTGACAGCAAAATAAACGGCAAAACTAGGCCAAAACGACATTATGAACAGCAACGAACTGCATTGCACAGGATGGCAGTAATTAATAACACAATACAAAGGTCTGTCTGGCCCAGAGACCCATGTATTATTAACACCGATAATCATAGGAATGTATTGTCACAAATCCCAGACTGGGAGATGTAATAAGTATGACAGGACAACAATCACGAACAACAAGTTTAACACTTAACAGAACAACCCATCAGACTCACACATTTATTAAACATAATTATACATATAATAGCGCAATTACATATATTATATTATTGAAATGACGGCCGTACAACGGCCTTATTCTCACACACACTCTCCCTCAGATCCACAATCCGGTAGTTACTCCTAAAGGCACTTCGGCCTCAGCCTCTCCCCTCAGGGTCTTAATAGTACATTAATAAGTTACTGGCACCGCAGTCTCTCAATATCCCCTTCCTACTGTCATACACCTTAACACTCCCCTAGCACCTCCGCAGGGCAATAACACGTTATTATTTCCATAGCCATCAACATGGCAACAACATAATATCAGTTCACTAGCCTATCAACATGGCAACAACATAGTATCTCATTCACTCTCATATCTACGTCCCTGCCCGTGGCCTGACTGCCACGACTTTATGTGCCTCTACTGTCCTGCACTGACAGCCTCACTTCTGGCCTATGTGTGGCCTCCGGCCCTATGCTGGCCTATCCCCTGTGCTCATCGAGGTGGCTCTGCGGCCCGTCCCCGACACCTACAAGAATAATATTACATTGGTATAATACCCTACCATTTCTATTCACTCCACCTCTCCTTACAATCCATGAAGCGTACACACACTAGTTCACCTTTCACTCACCACACATCTTACGGTAACACACCTCCATCGGAGTACACACTACTCACTCGCGCTACAAATCCATGAACTCACTTTCATCTATCGCTCATGGCGCACATTGCTATATCCAATATCAAGGACTTCCACATTCCTCACATATACTTATTCACATCATGGTAATAGACGAATATAATATAATACATCAATCATAATAATCAATCAACATTCTACATACCAGTCATAACTGGAAAGACTCTCACTAGTCTTCTCGACTGCTTCCTTTTATCTCTGCCCGATGGGCTATTATTCACAGATCCGCTCCCTAGGACCTTCTAACTTGCAGTGATAGTTATACAGCGCTTTCGCCTCCTTCAGACCCCGCACTCATGACATGCACGACTTTTCTTCCCTGTCTCCGTGCGTTAATTTTACTCTCCTCCTTTCCCCCCGTAATTATTAACTATCGCTCACTCCACTCGTGACATCATCCCCCACCCCAAAAAAATTAATGCAATTAATTTCAAATCGCATCAGGATGACTGTCAACGAGTGAGCGTGAGCAATACCTACACTAGAAAAATGACCTATCAGTTCCCCCAGTATATAAAATACCGAAATCAGGGAAAAATATGGGGATCCGTATGGCCTGCAATATGCATATATGTGTCACATCATGAATAGCTAACTAATCACAATACTTAATACAGAATCAAAAACCACTCAACCTATCAACCATTCTTCATATCATATTTATAATGTCAATATTTTAAAGTCGACTCATTCACACAGATCCCGTCAATGTTCCTGTCCTCCGATGTATAAGCTCCTGAACTCTTGCCCTAGGCTCGACTAAGGTAGTCGGCGATATGATTGCTGGTTCCTGGAATTGGTTGAATAACGAAGGTATACGGCTGCAAAGCCAATGCCCATCTAGACAAGCGTGGGCTGGACGAACGATTCTTCGACAAAAATGTCAGTGGCTTGTGGTCTGTCTGGATACAAAATTCTCGTCCCATGAGATAACGTCCTAGTTTCTGGACGGACCAGACAATGGCAAGACACTCACGCTCTATCACAGAATACTTTCTTTCTCTCTGCAATAACTTCCTACTGACATAACATACAGGATGGAGACATTCGTTCTTCTCCTGTAGAAGACAAGCGCCGACACCAGAGTCCGACGCATCCGTTCTGAGGATAAAATTAGATCGAAAATCGGGTAATATCAAAATGGGTGACGATGATAATGCTGTCACCAAATTATCAAATGATGTCTGACATTCAGACGTCCACTGGACCTTATCGGGTTGTCCCTTCTTAGTAAGGTCAGTAAGAGAAGATGACAAGGAGGAAAAATTTGGAATGAACTTTCTGTAATAATTTAAAATTCCCACTAGGCTTCTGACTTGTTTCTTTGTTTTAGGGATTTGCAACCCTACTAATTTGTCAATTTTTGTTCCTTCAGGCCTCTGAACACCTCTACCCACAATATGTCCTAAGAATATTATCTCTGGACATGCCAAATCCATCTTTGCGGGTTTAGCAGTTAACCCAAACTGGCGTAATCGTTGAAAAATTACTGTTAGTGTCTGAATATGATCAGACCATGTCGACGTATGGCATGCTATATCATCAAAGAATGACACGACATTAGGTATGTCCTTCAACACTAATCTCATTAATCGTGCAAACGTCGCTGGTGCGTTTACCAACCCAAATGGCATGACCTTAAATTGGAATAATCCAATGGGCGTTTGAAACGCCGTGTATTGTTTAGACTCCTCAGTAAGCGGGATTTCCCAATACCCTTTCGTCAAATCTATCTTGGAAAACCACGTGGACCCGGCCAATGAAGCTATTAGTTCCTCCTGAAACGGAATAGGCTCCCTATCGCCTACCGTAATAGTGTTCAATCTTCGAAAATCAATACAGAACCGCACCGACCCATCAAGTTTTTTCACGAGGACGATGGGTGATGAATACGGCGATGTTGATGGTTCTATCACATCTAACTTCAACATTGATTCAACTTCCTTTATGACCCTATCCCTCGAAGAAAAAGGCAACGGATACGGTCTAAGAAATACTGGCTTATCGGAAGTCAACTTTATTTGGTGCTGGATCGCCGTAGTGCGACCCGGCAAATCCGTAACAACATCCGGAAATGACGCTAATAGGGTCTCAAGTTCCCTACTCCTTGAACTCGTAAGGTCAGGGTTAATTTTTACGTCCCTGTAACCTTGTGTCGGAGTTAACTCCGGCAATTGAATTTGTAACTCCTCCTGCGCCTCGGTGTCGCTTACGTCACAGTCCAACTGGTCTACGACCCCCGTACAAGCCGTAGAGAAGACAGTCTCCTTTGGTCTTGTCTGTGCACACAGATACTGTGGTCTCTCATAAAATCTCTGTAGCATATTAACATGGAAAACCTTACTCGCTCCATCAATGTGGATAGCGTAATCTACCTTTGAAACAACTCGCTCAATAACATAAGGACCTTTCCATGTCATCAATAACTTATTATGGTCCGTAGGCAACAACAACAGAACCTTGTCTCCTGGCTTAAAAATTCTCAGTTTGGAACCTCTATCTTTATAGTCTTTTGCTCTTTTCGAAGCGATACCAGAAGCTTCTTCCGCTATAGTGCGCGCTGAAGATAGTCTTTCTCTTAAATCAACAAGGTACTGAAACCTTTTTAAACGGTTCCGAAACCGTGGGGATCTTTTGAAGAGGAGCCTGGGGTGAACGACCCTTATGCGTCGTCTTTTGGCACGCACTGCACGTCTTACAATATAACCGCACATCTCTATGTATCGATGGCCAATAAAAATCTTTTAGAACTCTCTCTTTGGTTCTAGCACTTCCCATATGATCCGCTAATGGAACATCATGGGCCAGACGCAATACTGTAGCAATTAACGACCGTGGCACGACGACCTGCTTTTGAACGGAAGCCACTGTGACGTACATACGGAACAGAATGCCCCCCTGGACAAAAAAAGAAGATGACCCGTTCTTATATCTCCTCGTTTTCTCGGTTCGCGCTTCCCCAAAACATGGGTTTAATGATGGGTCCTCCCTTTGTAATCTCGCCAAGCGCTCTGGCGTGATATCTAGGTTGACCGCTGGCGTCGCCAAAGGTCTAATCTTATCTTTATCCGCTACCCGTCGGCGTGTTTCGACCGCGGCGCAAAAGTCAATACCTTTTGATTGCGACCATGCTTGCACGTTCTCATCGGAAGGGGAAACTACCCGTGATACATTCCCAATGATGAGCTGGGCGCCTGGAAAACAACCAACGACTGCTTCGACTTCCCCGCTAAGGAAAGGTGTATCTATCATTATTTTTGCCATGGGTAATTTCTCAATGGCCCCCGAAAATTGGATGCACGGGACAGTCTCACCTGTAAGCTGTGAATCCCGAATGCAGTCCCTATGCACTCCCACAACGGTAGATCCTGTATCTCGTAAAACCGAGACCGGTTCGTCCCCAACAAACCCCGGATAACCCCTAAGACCACCTCCTGTATGACATGAATTTATGACGGGGATCTTTCTCCCACAAGGTAAAACACCGGAAGATAATAACTTCTCACAACTGGGACACTTAGAATACTGTCCGCCTCCGTTGTCCGATGTAACACACGCAGCCGCATGATGAAATTTATTTGGGGAGCATGGACTGGAGCTACTGTCCACGTTCGCCGCTATCCTACCTGCAGGGCAGTTCACGCTGATGTGATCTGCTCTTCCGCAGTTCCAACACTTCGCGGCCCTACACTCGCGCGAAAAGTGACCCACGCGTCCGCAAGTCCAACACTCCGCTCCCTGTGCTGCTCTAGGCCTGGGTCCCCGTGACCCATCGCCACCGGAACTAGAGTCCCTATGCCGTCGGTTATCGGCAAAGGTTACAATTCGCCCCCGGCCATTACCGCGACCTAGCCCTCCTGCTCGGTCAAACTTACCGGATCCATATGCCGGTGATTGGTGATAGCCCCTACGCTGCCCCTGGGCTTGCCCGCTATAGGCACCACGCTGACGCGACCTGTCCCTAAGTCCTGCCGGCGACCCCTCGACAACGGCGACGTACCCAGCATCTTGGACGTACGCCCTGGCGACTGGTTTGGACGGATGCGCCGTACGGTATGCCTCCGCCAACTTAGACGCCTCCTGCACCGTCGCGGGTTCGTTCTCTTTCAGGAAAGCCACCAGATCTTTGTGGCACGACGCGTACAGCTGGTCACGGATCATTAAGTCTTTCAGTTTAGCAAAATCCGTGCCCACATGCGCCAAGTCTACCCAGTTCGCGAAATACTCCGTCAGTCTCGCGACGAAGGCAGCAAAGTCCTCCCTGGTATCTGCACGTGCTCGCCTAAACTGCTCCCGGAAATATTCCTCGGTACGCGCAAATCGGCGAAGCAGCAAAGCCTTCAGCTTATCGTAATCTTGCACGTCTTCGCGCTGTAGCTCTTTAAAGTAGGTTAACGCTCGTCCCTGCAATAGCGATGCCAGGTACGTGGCCCATAATTCCTTATTTTCCCCCCATTGCAATTGTGCGTTCAATTCGAACCTGTAAAGGAAGGCGTCTATGTCGTCCTTCCGGTCGTCGAACGTAGGGAGCTTAATCCTAACACCACCTTTATTGTGTACCTGCCGCTCAACTGCTTCTGTTGGCGCATTCTTTTTGATTTCCAACTCCGCGATTCTTATTCGCGCCTCTCTCTCATGCTGCTTATCTTCTAACTCCTTTAACTTAAACTCCCTTTCCTGCTCCTTATCCTGTCTCTCCTGTTGCTGAGCTTCTAACTCTTTTAACTTAAGCTCTCTTTCCTCTTCTCTCTGTCGCTCTTGAGCCTCTTTTTCTCGCTCTCTATCCTTAGCACGCTCATCGCGCATTTCTGCCTGCTGTTCTTTAATCCAGCCGCGTAGCTCTTCTCCCTCCAGGCCAAGTTCCTTACCCAACTTCATTAGTTGTTGGAGTTCCGCCATTTCACAGATTTATGGTTATGGTATCTATTATAAGACGACCAACCTGTCGGTATGATCACTAACGATACGACCAGAGACCTGAGATCACAACAGATATAACAATACCCAGTTGTCTCAAATACAATTCAGAAATTTACCTTTACAGCACAACTAATTCTATATCTATAAAATGTATAGCACCATTAATTATAAAAGAAAATAGAAACGACAAGAATGAAGAAATACAGTAGAAGGACCACAAGTACGTCAAGGACAACGAACCAGACTAGGACAAAGACCTAAAAAAGAAAATATAATGGAAAAAAAAATTGCAACCTAACTACGCCGATTACACTACAAGGTACGAACAAGAACAGAGTCTGAAAAAAAAGAACGTATCTATAGATAGGTAGAAAGAGGGACAAGAGAAACGTCTTCCTAAAACAACGAGGAAGATAGAACGCTACAATCTAAACAAAAATACAGGTCCCTATAGAACTGGTCACTGTGATGAACGAAGTTCCAAAGTTTACCACACCTTTTTAAAAGGATAAACTAAGTTCAACACAGCAAACCCGCGCCACCGCCCGTATAACCTATAACGACAACAACAGCAAAAACAGGGAAAAAGACAGATTAAAGGAACAGCCCACAATCCAGGGCACAAAATTTTCACTTAACTTTTGAAATTTTGAGTCAAACTCCTCCCTTTAATCGGAGCTCTGGCTGCTCGTCTCCTCAGGCTGCACGCACACACTCTGGAAAGTTTAAATACAAATTAATACCTATTCATAGCAATACATGCATCAATATACATTCATTATTATACATAAATCATATCATGAAATGTCCATTCATCCAACGAACAAGACAGCACAATTACCTACTAACTAACTACAACTAAATATTACGAAAATGGACGAGTCACAATGGACGAGCCCCCAATGTCACAAATCCCAGACTGGGAGATGTAATAAGTATGACAGGACAACAATCACGAACAACAAGTTTAACACTTAACAGAACAACCCATCAGACTCACACATTTATTAAACATAATTATACATATAATAGCGCAATTACATATATTATATTATTGAAATGACGGCCGTACAACGGCCTTATTCTCACACACACTCTCCCTCAGATCCACAATCCGGTAGTTACTCCTAAAGGCACTTCGGCCTCAGCCTCTCCCCTCAGGGTCTTAATAGTACATTAATAAGTTACTGGCACCGCAGTCTCTCAATATCCCCTTCCTACTGTCATACACCTTAACACTCCCCTAGCACCTCCGCAGGGCAATAACACGTTATTATTTCCATAGCCATCAACATGGCAACAACATAATATCAGTTCACTAGCCTATCAACATGGCAACAACATAGTATCTCATTCACTCTCATATCTACGTCCCTGCCCGTGGCCTGACTGCCACGACTTTATGTGCCTCTACTGTCCTGCACTGACAGCCTCACTTCTGGCCTATGTGTGGCCTCCGGCCCTATGCTGGCCTATCCCCTGTGCTCATCGAGGTGGCTCTGCGGCCCGTCCCCGACACCTACAAGAATAATATTACATTGGTATAATACCCTACCATTTCTATTCACTCCACCTCTCCTTACAATCCATGAAGCGTACACACACTAGTTCACCTTTCACTCACCACACATCTTACGGTAACACACCTCCATCGGAGTACACACTACTCACTCGCGCTACAAATCCATGAACTCACTTTCATCTATCGCTCATGGCGCACATTGCTATATCCAATATCAAGGACTTCCACATTCCTCACATATACTTATTCACATCATGGTAATAGACGAATATAATATAATACATCAATCATAATAATCAATCAACATTCTACATACCAGTCATAACTGGAAAGACTCTCACTAGTCTTCTCGACTGCTTCCTTTTATCTCTGCCCGATGGGCTATTATTCACAGATCCGCTCCCTAGGACCTTCTAACTTGCAGTGATAGTTATACAGCGCTTTCGCCTCCTTCAGACCCCGCACTCATGACATGCACGACTTTTCTTCCCTGTCTCCGTGCGTTAATTTTACTCTCCTCCTTTCCCCCCGTAATTATTAACTATCGCTCACTCCACTCGTGACATGTATATTAACATTAACATAATGCCAAGACTACATAAAATGAACAATATGAACAAGAACAATTCGAAAACCTAAACACCGCTTACAATTATGATTGTGACTGGTGCGAGATGCATGGTGACCCAGATGTAGAAGACAAGTTGCTGTGACATTATCTTATTTTCTCGAGTGTCACAGCATAGGGCTATTGACCGTCTTAGACAAAATAATCCAACTTCCATACATATGGACCCCGAAAGAAAACCCATGTATTCTTACTCGCCACAGAAAGCTAGTTGGTCCAGCAGTGACAATCAGGGCAAAAAGTAACCAAAATAAAGAGCTAAATGCAATCATATTTATCTCGCCTCTTCTGTCCCCATCGCAAGACCTCTTCTCTCTTTCAACACACCTCTGTTCATAAAACTGGTTTAGATTACAAGTAGAAGTTTCTGTTCTATAAGACAAAAAATGCTAAAGTTTTACAGATCAGAATTATTGCTTGCAGTGGCGTGCCGAGAGATGGGGGTGGGGGGGGGGGGACGACGGCTCCCGGCATCCATTCAGAGAGCATCCAATCAAAGAGTGAAATTAAAATTAGGTTTTTTGAAATTTGCAATTATCGCATTTAACTTCGCTGTCCAAGCTGCCCAACAGTCCCACAAGTGGATCCGTGTTTTAATAAGAGAGACCAGAGTAGAGAACCCGTTACACGTAAACACTGTGCATAATGCTGAATAAGGTCATTACAAAGTATCGGTCTAGGGGCATACAATCAAGTAGTTGGCCCTGGCATCACCACGCCTCTGAATGCCACCGACTGACAGAAACTGAAATGTTTTAGCTTCATGTTTTCTTGGGCGAAATGCTATTTAGCAGCCTCTGCAGTGAAACTTTGTGTCTTACCAAAGTTGAGTGTTCTTTGGGCTTAGTTGTCATCATAGTCCAGGCCGTAGTGAAAGCTGAGGTAAAAAAAAGTTCCAGACATTCAAAACGTCGGCATTAACTAAAATTTGGAAAGTGGGAAACCAAGTTCTCTTTTTTCGACTGCTAGGAATGATAATGATACTCCTGGGTGTGCCCCGCCCTCTCTTATCTGGTCGCACGTCGTGTAAGATTAGAAAGAATAGCTACCCTCTTAATGCTAGGTACGCGTTGGTGGGCATTCCTGGCAGTCTCCTTCTGTGTTCTATCAATCTGCTATAATATTCTGTCGCCCTTCCTGCTTCATCTTAGCATAATTTTGGCCGTTATCTCCAAACTCAAACTCAAAATCGAAGCTCCGCCCATGTTTACATAAAAACAGAACAACTAATGTGACACCCGTACACATCTGACTGGTACAAGGGTGCTCCTAACATAGCGCATTGTATCTGTTTTTAGATGGAAGCCAGGGATGTTTTTTTCCCCAAGAAAGGGGAAAGACTCAGTGTTTCCCGGGCTCAAATTAATTCCCCTGCTCCATAATCCACTCCCTTTTAACGCCTTGGATTTGCAGCATAGCAGTAAATCATGCCACGTGGCCACTACTTTCCTTCCTATTGTTTTGCATGGCATCAGATAATGCGCAACAACCAGTTCTAGTTCTACTCACGCGAGGGCAGCTCGCTGGTGGGATTTTCGTGTGGTGAAGAGTGAAAGAAAAGAGGAAAGAGAAGACGGCAGCTTTGTTGTTCACTTCTCCTATCAATTTTTGTTTTATTTGGTCTTTTTTTTTTTCCTGCGCGCAGTCTCACCTTTCAATCGAGGCCGCTGACTTGCACGCGCCACGAATATAAAACATTCGGGTTATTTGTCTGATCGTGAGTGAATAATGGCTGTTCATACTGGATTATTGCAGAGATAGCGGACCAGCTAAGGAGGAGAACGATCGCAAGCAATATAAGAGGCGGCGAGGAGGTCGCAGGCTATGGAGACATCAGAATACAGGCTGAATCTAGTTAGAGGTAAGTTGACATTCTACAGACACATCGATTTGTAAAGTATTGATTGATTGTGCTATTATTGTCACTGTCTGTGTTATAGTCGGTCTTTTGTGTTTATGTGTTCGGGGAGAGATTTGTCGTTTGTATGGTATTCTATATCACACAACATGTCTATCTGGTCAAGAGAGTGCTTGTACAATGTACTGTAACCTATGTTTGATATGGGGATTTTTGCCAGTTAGGTCTTGATATGTAAGAACAACACACACACATACATACACACGCATATATACATAAGCGCGAGCACACACAAATATTGACCAGTGTTTGAGTGTAAAGTAGGACTGATATTAATTTTGGTGCAGAGAGAGAGAAAAAGAGGGGGGGGGGGGCTCAAGGTTTTGCTCTCACAAATGGCATGTGTGTACTTTGGTCCACATCAATATTTCAGTCTGTTTGTCCAACTCTCTCTCTCTTTTTCTCTTTCTTTTCTCTCTCTCTCTCTTTCTCTGTTTGTCTGTCTGTCTGCTTGTCAGTCTCTCTCTCTCTCTGTGCATGTGTGTGTTTCTGTGTCATAAATCTGTTGATCATGAAATTCTTCGTGTTTTTTCTGTTCGTGTGTATATCACATTTGGTTTACTCCATGGCCCTGTTCGACTTTTTTTGGGGTCAAATTAATTGATCTTACAACACCACATTCTCTCCAATTCATCCCTAGCTCATCCTGTATTTCATTCTTCATTCCTTCCTTAGCTCCCCACCCCCATTCTCCCAGGGCTTTTCATATTTATTTTTTATGTCATTTCTTTTGCTGTTTTTCTCCGTTCACCCGAAAACACACCACATTCAGTGTTTAACCTATCGAATTCCACGTGCTCTCCCTCAGCACGCACATGTCATACTTTGTTCTTGCCAAAGATCGGTAACTCTGACTTGTCAAGGGCACCCACCAGAAAATGTCAAAACGGCTACAGGAAAAGAAGGCAACGGTTCGTTTCGTTGCTTGTACGTGTGTCAGTACATCTGTTTGTTGATACGTTCATTTCCTTTGCTCCGCGTTTTTGTTTAACCAGAGACTCCACCTATCCCCTACGTGCTCTGGTAAAAGACCGTATGCCAATATGGGTCAAATTGACTTCTACACACCATTATTTTTTTTATTGAACTGAATTCTTACTATCTAGGTATGTGGCTCTCAACCTCTTTGAGGCCACCCCCCCTCCCCCCTTCAGATGCCCATTTTTTCCCCATCGCCCTTCCCTTTCCTAAAACTTCCCCCCTTTTCCCCCAACCCCACAAGAACACAGACTACATAAGACTTACAATGTTAGGTTTTTTAAAGTTTTATTAATGACAGTAGTCATGTTGATTATTCATTAGCAAAAACAAAATATTCGTCATCAAATGCATAGGATATTTCCCCCCAAATCGTCCCTATTTACATGTTCGCCTCCCTATCGCACCCTTTAGTTGTTTTCGCCTTCTTGTTGCCCTTTTCTTCGCTCCCCCTCCCCCCCCCCCCCACAGCAACTCAGGAGCGATTTCGCCCTCGCTGGGAACCACTGATCAAGATTATAATTATATGAAGGCCCAGATGGAAGAACGACCACAGACCAATTTTAAAGATTTTTTTGTGATTTTGAAAACATTATTAGCCCTACAATGCCTAAATGCTATTTTGCCCCAAAACCCATTTTTTTTTCTAAATAAAGCCTCCCTCTGATGAAACAGGTTGCATTGGTTAATTAACAATTAACAATGCACTTCGGGACTTTCAAACATAAAAAAATTGATTTTTTTTTTTCAGTTTCATGAACATGTGACTATGGTCGTTTTTCCACCTGGGTCTTCGTATGGGTATATGGGTAATATATTTTGTACAATCGACAGTTTCGTTTGGTCATCACAAGGTGGAAATTGAACCAAGTATAACGCGGAACGAAATAAATAGTATTACGTCTTCTGTAAAATTTTGTGTTTGGCACACATACGCCCTTTTTTTCAAAACACGACAGAGTGCTGGGTTGCATTCTTTTATGAAAAGAACCAGAATTCCAGTGCGATATGAATTATAACATGATAACAATGATCAAACAAGAAAAGTGGTGTTTTAAATACCTTCAACACAGTGGCATGCGGAGATTTGGTAATGCCGGGGGCCAACTGCCTGACTGTATGCCCACAGACTCGAGTACAGGGCTTAGTACTGAGAAATATAAGAAAGGAAGACATTTTAAATTATAGTTTTTAATGCAGAATTTAATCGAACTCTACAGCGCTCACAGATTTACCGCTGCTTTATATGATTTTAATCAGCATTATGTACAGTATTTACATATAAGTTGTAACCAGTTCTCTACTCTGGCCTCGCTTGTTAAATCACGGATCCACATTCACACCAGCTTTTTGGGATTGTAGGGCAGCTTGTACAACAAAGTTAACAGCAATAATTTCAAATTTCAAATGACTGAAATTTTAACACCCTTCCTTCCCCCCACCCCCCCCCCCCCCCCGGAATGGATGCCCATGGCCGTCGCCCCCTTGTGCACGCCACTGCTATAACAAGAACAAACCAGAAACAGCGTAAGGCATACCTGCATTAACAACTTGCAAGATGTTTTTTTTTTTTAATAGGACAAGAAAGAAAGAGAGAGTTAAATACGAGAGATTATGCAGAATAAACAAGATGGATGAGTAACCCAAACAACCTGACAGAGAATTAGGCGAACAGATACATGCACCTGTATAATAAACGGTGAGCAATCCGCAGGCCAAAATCAATGCGTAAGTGAGCGTATTTTACACCTTCCTCATAACCTTCTTTCTCCTTCGTTGCCTCTCAAGAAAAACGGCGAAAGCGTGGTGAGGGTCAGAAAGAAAGATTGGGTGAGAAAGGAGAGAGCTGTGCTGAAAGTCTAGGCTTCATTTATTTATAAACATGACGTGAGACCTCAGTTATCGATCCGTTATTTAAATACTCCCTCACAGTGTCACGGACCGCTCGCGCATTTACTGTATTTTTGTACTGTTGCATTTATTCGTTCACACACTGCTTCTGTCATCTAGTTACTGTCTAGATGGATCATTAGCTGAGTGCCATGACCTCTCACTCACTCATCCACTCAGTCACTCATTAAGTCACTCACAATTCTTCTTCTGGATAAATTCTTCCCCAATTCCTCCCCTGGCTGTAATTCTTTCCCTTAAATTTGAATTTCCTCCCCTGGCTATAATTCTGTCCTTGAGATTTGAAATTCATCTCCTGGAAGCCAAGTGCCTCCACCCCCTAGTTTGAGAATCACTGGTCCAACTTTTAATGTCTTAAACGACGCTTCCATCTGTCTGTTGTGCCCACTACTCCCGAAAAACAAATTTTGCCTTGGATCTGTCTATGAGGCTGGATGGCGCATTGAGTCAAGTATGTTTTGCCTCTGTTTTGCCTCAGTGAGAGAGGTCTTTCTCGCCGCCAGCTAACTCAAGACAGTTTCGACGCGCCTGCGCTAGTGAAACACACCTGTTTCAAACTCGCCAGTGCGTGAGGTTCCGTTTCAATTCCATACGTTCAGATCTCACCCTAAAACCGAGACAAAACGAGACTTGATTCCCAGTGCGCCACAAACCTTACTGTTCTGTAACGACTGTAAATGATTGTGTGAGACCGTCACCTGTCGGTCACCGACACGGATGTTGCTAATGATGATTATATGGCCTTCTCTTCTGCCAGCTTTCAATGGCATTGATTTTACCCCTATAAACTAATATCTTTGCCTATTCTTGTGCCCAGTGATGGCGGTTATCATCTCAATGGGTCCTGTTATTACTACCAGTATGTCATTAACCCTGTATGTCGACGCTGGGCTGTATATAAATACATGATTATCTTCTATCTCGGCTATGGAAAACACACTGCTCCAGTGATAAATGTGGCAGAATTTTTAAGCTGTAGGCTATGGAGTTGAAATAGGTGCAGAAAATGGAAGAATTCAAACGGTTATTTTTGGATCTTGTTTTTTTTTGTTTTTGCAAAGCCCTTCATTAAGAACAAATAACAAGAAATATAATAATATTACGGTTTGAATTTTAAAATAAAAGTGAATTATAAATGAAACTAAAATGATAAAATAATAAAATGAGCACGCCTTTCGTCATTGGGACCTTTATCAGGCACAAGAAAAAAGAATGGAACAAATGTCGCAGGAGATTTAAGAAAACAACAACTCATGCAAAAAGCACACACACACACACACATACACACGCACACACGCACGCACGCACGCACACATAAACACAGTTTTTAAAAATAATGTATGAACAAAAAATATATGGATTGATAACATTTTCATATACTTGTGAAAAGTCGCTCTCCAAAGCTATAACTTTCCCCCTCAACGCAACAACAATTATCTGAAATAGTGACGTAGATCTATGTCCCGGCCAACCGGAATTCACAGAACAAGACATGTTTATCTCTTCCTTCCGCCAGATCTGTCCAGATTTTGTTAACTCTTTGTCGCTCTACGTAGGGCGCTGCGATGCTTTCTCGTTACATTCATACTATGGCCCAACTTTCCCAACTAGCTTGTGACCAAGGATAGCATAATGTAGCAATGAGGTTTCTACTTTCGTGTTTCTATCAGAGTTAAAAACTCTTAGATAGATAGATAGATAGATAGATAGATAGATAGATAGATAGATAGATAGATAGATAGATAGATAGATAGATAGATAGATAGATAGATAGACAGATAGATAGATAGACAGTCGGGCGGGCGGACAGACGGACGGACGGACGGACGGTTGATGAATGAATGAATGAATGTATGGATGGATGGATGGATGGATGATGGATGGACAGTTATGTAGGTACGTCGGTAGCTTCTCACTGTTTCCCTCCCTCTGCCACCTTGTCAAAGACTGTCATTCTCATTTTCACCATTTTCTAGCAGTCTGTCACTCTCTGCCATTCCTTAGTTAATTTCTCATTTCCTTACTCTTCCGTCCTCTTTTTTTTGCTCTCCCAGCATCCCCCCCCCCCCCCACTCTTGTAGTCTTCTATCAGACGGACAAATCACAGGGTGCCAGGCCACTGAAAGAAAACATACACAGGACCAGGGCCGGAGTTATAGGGGGACAAATGGGCAACATTGCCCCTAGCAGGCAGGGGGTGTTGGGGAGGGGGGGGGGCCTTTCTATACAAAAATACAATAATGAGTTTAATTTTGTTGTGTGGATTACTGACTTAGCCATTGTTGTTCATGGAAACCAAAGAGGTCATAACAGCAAAGCTGCTGCATTTTTTGCAATATTTCTTACCTAAAAATCTACTTGGAGTTTTGCTGGCATGTCTTATAATTTACATACTATTTCCCTGTATTTACTTCAGATGTCGAAGGTTGGCAACCAGAATCCAAAATAGTCAAATTGAGGGAAACGAGTTTGAAATCTGTAATCTTAATGAAAATCCAGTTAATTGCAATAACTTCAGTACAGTCACATGAATAGTTTTATTGGATTTTTGAAATAAAGACGCCCACCTTGTGTCTTGGATATTTACAGGCAGTTAAAAGCAATGAATAAAACTGGACACAACACATTACGTTGATAGCCTTCGATATATAACTCGTTTAATCTTTTTATGTATTACGATGTATAACTTGTTAGTTCCAATCCCATGCAATAAACGGACCTCAATGTGAAAATTTACGCGTGTGTGTATTTTACTTTCTGTACATGAGAGGCCCACCGAACCTGAAGTGCCCTGGGCTCTCTCAAGGTCTAACTTCGGCCCTGCACAGGACTTCTGCCCCCCCGCCCCCCACTCCCTTTATTTTCGCTCCCTGGCCTCACGTCCGTTTGAGACACCTATTTCATTTACTCTTGCTTCTCACGATAAGACGCCATGTGGGTTATGTCTTCTGGGGATGGGGAATGACATCCGTTT
>OZ007578.1:35524657-35707157 GCA_963931925.1 Onchidella celtica
AGCCATCTAATCTCACTGTACTGCCATGTGCCCGGAACTGTTCCGTGCCTCTTTCGGATGCATTTCTTGAGTGATCATAATTATGGAGACAATTCCCGAATTATGATTGTTTTGTATTTCCTAGTTAGGTTCTCCTACTTACTTGCGTTATTTGCATGTATTTTGAAAGCGTGGTATTTATGGCGTGTAATTTTGAGATTTGCTTGTTTTGTCCCCTTTAAAAAATTATTTTGTACCCGGCACATGAGTGGAAATCTAAGTTATGGAAGTGCCTAATTCATGGGCTCAAGGTCAAAGACCAATTTTGTGAGAAAACCCTCCAAAGGGGGAATCTTTTTCTGCGGAAATTAATTTAGATTTGCTCATAAAATGAAAAAATTAGCCATTCTTCTGCACTGGTTTAAAATATTTTACATGAAATCGTCTTAGAACAAAAAAATATTTTGCTTTTTTTTAAAGAGGGGAAAAAAAAGTTCACCTTGAGCCTAATTTCGCTAGATCACATTGCGAAACAAAACATCGAGGGATCTTTGCCACATTGTTTTATTTGCATTTTGGAATGAGGAGTGAGAGAGTCACTTTCATGACAAAACCTCAAATTCGGCAGTATGCCGCATACAACAATATCTGGCAAATAGCCCTCCATATAAATGAATTTAAACTTCCTAAGATGTCCCTTAAGACCATGGGTTAAAAATCTTTTTCATTTCAAGAGCCTCAGATTTGGAATTCTCTGCCTCTGTATTTGAGAGAGACTGAAAATTTTAGGACTTTTGAACGCCAACTGAAGAGTCATCTTTTTACACTTTAAATGTCCATTTCTTGTTTTCTCCTGAGTATGCCTGTGTACTGTGTGTGTGATTACATGCTATAAATGTAAAACGCCCAGAGCCTGGTTGTTAACGAGATGGAGTGCTATGTAAATGCTGTGTATTATTTTTATTATTAAGTAATGGTTTCTACGGGCATTTTTCTGAGGAGATAATTTTACACTTGGTATGTTTGAATTTTCAACTGCTCAAATATAGCCACCAGACCATGTGTACGTCTTTTGAGATTAGACCAGGCACCCGACCAAAATAAGCCTGCCCCCCCCCCCCCCCCCCCAACCCATACTCCTTTTTTTTTTTGACAATTAGTAAATCCAGTGAAAATGGTGGTAATTGGATAAAACAATATAAGAGGCTGTATGTAGGCGAGCCAAAAGTTAAAAAAAACTTGCGAATGTTTTACCTTCAGCGCGCCAGATCAAGGTTTACCAGCCGCTGAATCAAATAAACAAAGGAAGGGTGGAAGGTTTTTTTTTGCCATGTAAAACAAGGAGTTTCCACATTCTACAGGTGCCAGGAGATTGTTCATGAATGCATTCTTTAAAGTTGTGGCCACAGTGTTAAAGTGGGCCAGCCCACATTTTTAGCTTATTTTCTCGGCTTCTGCATAAAATGCACACTATTTGTTTATGGAACACTGCCAAAGAACGTCACTAGCACCTCCTTTGTAAGGCTTCATGACGTTATGGTGAAGACAGGACGTGAAGGAGCAAATGAAGAAAAAATAGATAATAATGAAAATTCAACCCTACTAAAAACATAACTGAACACTGTGAGATGGATCACTTTAGTTCTTCCCGAGACACAAGTTCTACAAAAAACTAATATTATGAAATATTAGGTAAAAGGGGCTGGGGAACAACTTGTTTGTCTTTCACTTGAATGCTCAATTCTAGGTAAAAAAGATAAAACGAATAACTTACACTTGGGTTACTGTATGAGATTATATTGTATATGGGTATTTGTGCACGAATACAACGGAAACTAGGAATGCAATATTGTTTTATCTCAGTTCAGATGAATGTAAAGAAACATATGGAAGATTTGTGACGTTTGGGGAGAATGTGTTCCACTGTGGATAATCTATCAGGATAAACAGTGTGGCGTCTGGGCAACTCGTGGCTAAATAATGAGCCGTTTTTGACCACAGACAATCACGTCGTGTGAGCCAGGGGGTAATTTCAGATAACGGCGAGCATTTTTGAAACGGCACAAGAAGGCTATGGTTCATATCCACAACATGTCTTGTATCGGGGCTCTGTTTTTGGTGTGGATAAAGGCATAACTTCAGTCTGCCACAATGTTAAATTAGTGTCTGTGCCGTCAAGTAGTTTAGAGTATTTTTGTGACAGCCACGATTATAAACATCATTTTCTGAAAGTGAAAGTTAAAAAAAAAATAAAACACTGAAACAATACAAAGAAAGAGAGGGGGAAATAGCAGAAAAAGTAGAACTGTCGATGTCGCGACATTAGGTCTTGTTTCCTCTATCGCCATTTTCTGAAAAAATTGGGGATAATTATTTATGTATGTAGGTATAACAATTAATGCACACTTTGGCACTAACTTGTTTAAAATGTGTTGTGGCACTTACGGAGCTGATGATTTGAGGTCTTTATTTTAGGAGGTTCGCTGCCCTTGGCATTTACACCTCACTTTACTTGTTTTACTATTTCTTGTTCTGGCGGGGGGGGGGGGGGGGAGGGGGGGGGGTGATATGGATAAATTTTAATCTATTAATTTCAATTTTCAATTTTGCCCGGGCAGCGGCCTTTCGGCCTGCTCTTTACGATTTCCAACTGCCAAGGTATCTTTAACGTGCGCAACGTGCACACGGGCCCTCCGAATTTTTTCGTCCTTATCCGAGAAGACTAGGTACTCGATCCTACCCCCCAATAGGACCAGGGACTTGAAAATATGAGAAAAATCCAATTTCCAAGAACTACTCGATCCTACCCCCCAATAGGACCAGGGACTTGAAAATATGAGAAAAATCCACTTTCCAACATGCCTGCACTGCCCGGGTTTAGAACCCGGGACCCTTGGCATGAGAGGCGAGCACCTTGCCTCTAGACCACCTTGTCCCCTTGCACTTACGGAGCTGTTTCACAGTTCCGCTTATATTCTAACTCATTGTCACAATACTAAAGCCGCAAACGTTTGTTGTGCAACAAGTGGAGTTGGAACAAACGAGAACTAAATTCGCGATGGATTTTTTTTTTCGTGTATCTCTGCAATCAAAAATTCTGGGTTCTGTCAGGTATGTAATATTTACATAATGTAGGTCAGGGTGAACCTGACACAGTGAAGACACTTGGATGGATTTTCCTAGAACATAGACAAATACACGATCGTATCCAATTTCATTAACAGTAAACACAGAGAAAGATGTTGTTACTCTCTGTGGATATCTCGGGATGTATATTTTGTGTGTGTGTGTGTGTGTGTGTGTGTGTGTGTTTTTATTTGGCTGCATTTCTGAAGTTGTGGAAATAAGGTTCTCTCAGAAAGTCAACTTTCTTCCAAAACAATGTCGAAGTTTCTGTGACGCAGATGTCGTTGATTTGAGGAAAAATAGATTTACTATGACTTTTAAAATATTTTTCTGAATGGACACGCATCGTCTTTACTTTCTTTTCATGGTGAAAATACAGTCGTGTTTTGTTCTTTTCTGGGGGAAAATGGGAATTTTTATCTCTATCAGTGTAATCTTTAAATTTTACAAATGTGTTATTGTTTCAGTCTTTGTTGAATAGCTTCTTTCTGGCTGAGTTCGCTTTCTGTGGTAGGTTTTTTTTTTTAAACTGAAACCAAACTGCCCCTCTTCAGGAAAAACATAAAATCAAACTCATAAATACCCACGAGACAAATCCATTGTACAGTATGTATCAGAGAATCTCTCCATTGCTTCTATGATGTAGATAAACAACATGCGTGTCAAGAATAGACGTAATATAAATATATCAGTACCTGTATCACAGGAAACGGTAATAAGAATTCAGAATGGATTTCAGCTGTACAGGAAGTCTTGAGAAATACGCCTTAGCTCGTGTCAGACACACACACAAATATTACACAAAAAAGAGAGGAATCAACGTAGCATTGCGTAGGTGCAGGGATAATGGGGATTCTTAATGGGAAATAGGAACACGCAGGCAAACACACAGGAGGACATACACTGATACAAAGAAATAGGAGATAAGAGAAAAGATAGGTTAAGAAGTAAACAGGTGCGGAAGGAATCAGTTAGTTAAATTCAGATTCATAATGAATCAATTAGCCGGATGTTCGTTATTTGATGTCCAAGTAACATGGCAGTAATGGGCTTGATCCCAGCATGTAAATAAAATCTCGAGTTATTAGGAACCTTTCAACGAGATCACTGTAACCGTTAGATACCACTTTCGTCCATCTTTGTGGAAGAACTACTCGCATTTTCTGGCTTGAGGTGTTTGTTTTAAGAGGATCACTGCCCTTTGCATTTGCACCTACGTGTATCTTCTTTGTTTGATACGCCCATTTATCGCAGAACTATCGCCTTGACCTGACACACACACACACACGGACGAGCTGTTTGTTCTTAGGATTTTTTTTTCAAACTGAGAGCAGAAAGACATGTGAGCCGTTGGGAATGATGGTTGATATCCAAACAAACTGAGCAACACTGGATGCTTGTGAATGCTTATGGGCACACTTGATGACCTGAGAGATCTTTGTGCTTGTGCAAAGGACACCTTCCTTATTCTGTCTTGGGCTCGAATCCAAGGGAAACAACAAGGAAAGGACAAAATAATACAGACGGTTATCGAACATACCAAGGAGCTGAGCAAGGGGAGATAAGTACAGACCTCGTCCTCCTGAAGGTAAGAATTTTGAGTTCTTTCCCGCTAATCTATCTATCTATCTATCTATCTATCTATCTATCTATCTATCTATCTATCTATCTATCTATCTATCTATCTATCGGTCTGTCTGTCTGTCTGTCTGTCTGTCTGTCTGTCTGTCTGTCTGTCTGTCTGTCTGTCTATCTATCTATCTATCTATCTATCTATCTATCTATCTATCTAGCTGTCTGTCGTCTGTCTGTCTTCTGTCTGTCTGTACCTATGTGTATGTGCGTTTGTGTCTCTCTGTCTTTTTATCTGACTATCTGTTTGTCTGACTATCTCTCTAGCGTCTTTCTACTCTTTCCATTAGATTTTGTTTTTGCTTCCTTTTGCTATATTTTACTTTTCTTCTTCAGTACATTTCTCCAGTTCCGTTTCGTGAGATTTTATAACAAATGCTGGAGAGGGGATACATTTTGGGGGGATTTACTTAATGTTCAATCTCGGCAACTCTTTGGTAAAGTCGTAGTTTGTTGGGTTAAGATTGAACGTTTCGGTAGTTCTTTCTTTCTCTCTTCATTCTTTCTGTCTTTCTTTCTTTCCTCCTTCCTTTCTTACTTTTTGGTAAATCATTTTCTCGCCTAATTATTTTTCTCCTACTCACACCCCATCGTTTCTCTTCCATGCCGTATGATGTTGGAAGGCACAAATCTATACTTAGGCTATATCGGCTATTCTAATGACAGTATCGTTATCTGCTGCACTATCCACCTGTAAAAAGTTCAGACACTTTCTTGTATCAGAAGTGGCCCCTTTTTTTAAACTGAGGTGATAGCGATTTGTCTGAACTGAACTTGAAGCAGTCGGCTTGGGGACGAGGGCTGGAATTGTTCAGAAATGTAGACTTTAGAAAAACATTTATTCGGACCATCCTTTTTGTTAGATAATTGTTGAGGATTTGTATTCACCGAGAAGAGACCCAATTCAGGAATATGGTTAGCATATGAGATATCAACAAAGAAGCAGACCATTTAATGATTATCTATCTATCTATCTATCTATCTATCTATCTATCTATCTATCTATCTATCTATATATCTATCTATCTATCTATCTATCTATCTATCTATCTATCTATCTATCTATCTATCTATCTATCTATCTATCTATCTGTCTGTCTGTCTGTCTGTCTGTCTGTCTGTCTGTCTGTCTGTCTGTCTGTCTGTCTGTCTGTCTGTCTGTCTGTCTGTCTGTCTGTCTGTCTGTCTGTCTGTCTGTCTGTCTGTCTGTCTGTCTGTCTGTCTGTCTGTCTGTCTGTCTGTCTGTCTGTCTGTCTGTCTGTCTGTCTGTCTGTCTGTCTGTCTGTCTGTCTGTCTGTCTGTCTGTCTGTCTGTCTGTCTGTCTGTCTGTCTGTCTGTCTGTCTGTCTGTCTGTCTGTCTGTCTGTCTGTCTGTCTGTCTATCTATCTATCTATCCTGTCTGTCTGTCTATCAGTCCGTCTGTCCGCCCGTCTGTCTGTCAGTCTAACTGTCTGTATGTAATGTTATGCCTGTTCAAAACAGTCAAATTCAACGTGAGCGCTTCATGTATAAGGAATAATACGAGAGAGGAAAAAAAACAACAGGCAAGGCTGGGGCATTTGAGACCTTATCAGCTGCACATCTACCTGCAATAGTCCATTCAAACTGACCATAACAGAAAAATACCCCGTTGTAAACAATTTCTGTACAACGTCTTTATCAGCAATCTCAAAACGAGATGTAGTTCCTAGTTCAAGCGTAGCATGCAATTGTTTTTATTTTTTTCAATTTCTCACAAAATTCTTCATAGTTTCCATTCAGTGTTTATTTTTTCCGGCGTCCCTTTAAAGCAAACTAATGTTTTTTATAAAAAGAAGGAAAGAAACTGTAATGAATTATTCACCCCAGCCTTGCAAACAAACCCTCGGTATTCATTTATCTCTCATTATTTATTTTTCCTCTCAGTCAATAACAGTGTTTTTCTTGTCTCAACACAGGCCTCAGACATTTTCATTCTTTAGTGCCCTAGACCATAGCAGAACGCCTGCAGTTTTTTAGGTTTCCACAAGAGCACCCTAGCGTGTTTGAGTGTTGACTGTTTCAAAAGCATGCTTTCACAGCAGCGTGTAAATGACAACTTTCTTCTGTCACGATTCCTTTTAACACTGTGTCGCCAATCAGCTGATCGCCGCTAGTGCAATATGTCAATACAAAATGCTGGCTGTCATTCGTGGCTTTTTGCCTTTTGCTAATGTGGCTTTCAGTCTGTGCGGTGTAGTACGGCGAGAAACTGGTCGGTGATTGAGGTGAAGCGATATTCTCACCGGGACCGTCCTCAAGCTACGCGCGGTCGATTTTGGCAGTTACGGATGATCCAACCATCTCATCCCCTGAACGTTTTCTTTTTTAATTCATGGCTTCAATTCCATTCAACCCCGTGTACATGTAATTAATTAAATGGTGCATGTTTTTCATAAGGCTCAGGCCTTTAGTAGCACTTGGTATGGACTATTTGACTGCTTTGTTAGATAAATGGTCTGTATTTGATGTTTGTGTAATCCTACAACATATTTTGTTGAACAACAACATCAAGAACAACGACAACATCTTGAACAATAGCAACAAGGACAACAAGGACTTTTGTTAGCAACATCACGCTCCACGCAGTCCCCCCCCCCCCCCCCAACTTCTCCTTTTAGGCTTTCATGCACTAGGGGCAACGCCTTCCCTCCCCTAACGAGCGTGGCATTATTTATGGTTAGCCCTGTAGAGACTTGTTTCTACTTGGAGCTGGTGCATATCAAATTCATTTTGCATTCACCGATTCGTGGCCAAACATTCGTGCTTCGCCTCGTTACCTAGAGATGATGATGTTAACAGTCGGATGGGGAAAGCAGAGAAACACGATACCAACGATGGAAATAATTATATAAAAACAACAATCACAGCTGATGCATTCTCAGAGTACCTGGAAAGCCAATTATTGAGGCAGGCAATACTGATATCCGTACAACTTTGTTTTGGTAATAATAAAAGAAAACTAATGGCACATAGAGAAAACCTGTGGGGTCCCAGCACGGTTTGGCACAAAGTTAAAATTGTGTTATTTAGAGAGAGAGAGAGAGAGAGAGAGAGAGAGAGAGAGAGAGAGAGAGAGAGAGAGAGAGAGAGTGACTGGAAGTGGTGTTTTGCAAAGCCTATATTACAAACGATAAAAAATCTCTATACGATAAATTGTCATAGAATGAAAGCAAAAGGCATTATTCTTTTTAAAGCTGTTTATATTGTATGAGAGAAAAGGTCTATTGCATTCGTAATACCATATTGTCAGAAGAGGACACAAATAGCCAGCCATCTTCAATCACTCTACCATTGACAGAAGCGCGCGGTTTTCTCCGCCACTCCGCTGCTACCGTTCCGGTCCCCACCACCACCTTCCTTCTCCCTCACACCGGCGCAACAACCACTCCGTCAGTGAAAATGTCGTGGGTGCTGCTGTGTGTGGTGGTGGTGATGCTGTGTGGTGGTCTCCGTGGCCTTGCTACTTGTGGTCACAAAGAATGATCCCTGTGTTGTGATGGTAGTAGTTGTGAACGCGCAACAGCTGGCCACATCATAAGGCCTATCATTTCGGTGTCATTTCTTTCGATTTATTGTGCATTTTATCAACTTCCTGGATTCAGAATGACGGACGGTCATACAGTGTCTGTTTTCACGCAGTGGCCGTTCTGTACAGGGCAGTGTTTGGACACTACATCAGGGGTCGGCCACGCAGGTACGGCTGTGTTTTATGGGACAGGATAATTGCTTGTGATGAGTTTATAGCGTCATTCTGTGACGTGTCATTCCGTTTTGTTTATAATATTTTGTGACCCATGTGTTTTAATTATGTGGACTTTTCCGATCGGGGCATCCAATACTGTCCGCATTATGTCATCTATATTTTCAAAATACATTACGGGTAATTGTTTTGCTTTTACGTTTTCGCACTAGAAACCTGAAGTATAATACACGTTTAAATAAATATGTATACACCATTGCAATAGTTGGAGTAGATATTTCGCCTTAATGGGCTTTGAGAATGGTATACAATGCCAATGGATGCCTGTGGGACTGTAAACTGACTTATTTTTTATGTGGGGGGGGGGGGGGGGGGTAATCATTTTCTCTGTAATTATTTATTTTCCTTCTTAACACCTGGCGCTCGCTCCGGAGTAGAAAGAAAAAGTTGTTGCGAGTAAATCTGGCAGTCAGGATCAGTCTGTTCCCAGCCAATATTTCTACATCAATCCGAATTAGATTTGCGAAGGATTTCCGTGCGGTTGGTTAGATCACCATTGGGGGCCGGATTTCCTGCAGCGGAAGAAGAAAGGTGAAGCTGGAAGATGTTGCCAGTAAATCATTTATTTAAAATCAGTCTGGTGCTCGCCAACATCCCTACATCGATCCGACGTAGATTTGTATAGATTTTTGAAGGGTTGGTAGGATTATCGTAAGGTCGAATTTCCTACTTTTGGAGAAGGAAAAGGAAGATGTTGCGAGTAAATCATGCAGTTTAAAAATCAGTCTGTTCCTAGCCAATCTCCCTACATCAGTCCGATATAGATTTGTATTGGATTTCCGTGGGGCTTGTAGGATTACAGTTGGGACTGATTTCCTGAATCAAACCAACGTCGGCGCGATGTCATAACCAGCGGATCTGCGTAGGAACGATATTCTTTCCTATGTGCAAATCTGGGCTCAATCCTGCGTGTCGGATTGACGTATGTTGCTGGCTCGGCTGTATTACTTAATTATAAATAAATATCAGTTCATTACTTTTTCACACATTGAATTTGCATACAAACACCCACGATGAATAATTAATTCCCGGTCAACAAATTCGGACGTACTGTCTCACATGCAGACAGAAACATTCATACAAGTCTAACAAATTGCAGACAAAGAAAGCCACGAGAAAATCAATATTTTTCATACATTCACAACGCGAGCGTACTTCCAGGGCTTTTTATCGATTGAGAGCAAGGTCTAGTTCGCACACGTGCTTCGAACTCTAACAGCCTGCCCGTTTTAGATGATTATATTATGAGCAACTTTTGATTCTTTTTTCCCCACGACTCTTCACACTTCGTTGACGTGCAAATAGGATAAAATTTCAGTGTCTGTTTGTAGCAGTCCCGCGTACTGTGCATTCTCCACTTTTCCTTTGCACACTTTGCCAGTTGATATAATTCACGCAATTTTAAAGATTTTTCCTACTCTAATCTATAAAAATCCAAAACAACATAATATAAAACAACAATATCGGTGTCACAACTATTGCACAGAGATGTATGTACAAACATTATTTCCCTTGTATCCATCCCTCCTTCTCTTGTCCCCCTGGCTTCAGTCTCTCTCTTTCTCTCACTCTTTCTCACTGACAGGCACAATAATTATGCTTACAGACACACAATTAATGTTTCATTGCTCACACGAGTGTTACGTCTGTCACTGTCAATATATGACACATAGACAGCCACCTCTCCACAGAAACAAGAGGTGTAATCACATGTTACATTGTAATGAATTACACCTATCCCGCCTACCCCTTCCAAAAACACAACAACAAACAAATCTCATTTCCCAATCTGTATAACTATTTCGCGCTCTGAGATAATAGAGAAATTGGTTTCTGTTGCCAGGGGCACAGTCGTGGGCTCCGGGCTCCTAACACCTCATCTCGTTTGTCCCTCGTTGTACGTATCTTACGCAGTCTTAGCCAACCGTACGCAGATGCGCAACTTTATGCTCTCTTGTCGTACAGCGGCCGTGAATGACTCCGATAACATTGCACGTTTCCGCGTGATTTGGTGTTAAACGGTCTTTTGTCATCCACCATAAAGGCCCGGAAGTCATACCTCAGAAGTGGCTCTTGACATCCTTTCCAGTTTGGAACACCTTTACCGATTCCGACCAGTCCTCTCTCTGCCCACTCTGCCGTGTTACGACAAAAGACTGTATGTATACCCCAATATAAGTCAAATTCACTTTTTACCATCACTGTAAAAAATAAAGTAATAATGATAATAATAATGATCATTTATATAGCGTCTAATCCAACAAATTGCTCTAGGCGCTTTACAGAAAGTCTTGTTCTGTCCATCTGCAACTCTCTCTCTCTCTCTCTCTCTCTGTGCCTCTGTCTTTCTCTATATACATAGTCATAAACACACAAGTCAAAGGCACATAGGGATAAATGAGGCAGAAATTAAATAGAAATAAATTAAACGATAAAACAGAAATTTGCCTTATCTTTCCAGCTTGTCATAATTTTGTACGGCCAATCGGTTATTTTTTTGTTGTTTTTTTTTGTCATCACAAAATGGAAACTGTCCAAAGAATAAAACAGTCACAGCACAACGTGAAATGTTTCGTGCATGTCCTGTAAACTTCTTTGGGGGGTGGGGGGGGGGGTGGGGGGGGGGTGGGGCTTGTACTGCTTGTTCCCTGTACACGGCAGCCGTGTCGTGCTCAGCGAATGTCGTGGGGAATTTATTAAACTTCTTGTACTAACTGTAGCCCACAATTTGACAAGTTTTGCGAGCGTGTACAGTTTCCTTTCCGATGACTTATAACTTTTTGGCTTCAGACCATTGGGTTTCATCCTTCGCTCGGGAAAAGAGAGACAAGGAGAGAGGGAGAGACAGACAGACAGAAAAAGAGAAAGAGAGAAGGGGATAGAGAGACAGAAAGAGAGAGAGAGAGAGAGAGAGAGAGAGAGAGAGAGACAGACAGACAGAAAGCGGGAGAGAGACATAGGCCGTGTGCTGTCATGGCCCTGCCACTGTTTCCTGTGCTTACAAAAATTAATGAAATCTGCACAGCAAAGCCAGTAAGAAATATTTCGCCAACTGTCGACCAGCTCGGACACTGTATATTAAAACTCTGGTTGAAGCCAAGAGAGAGGCCTGGTGCTGTAAACTCAGAAAGTTATCAGTTTTGCAAAGGGGTCGTTCGGTAGACATTAATCAGAAAGGTCCTTAAACTGCTTCCTCAGCTGTGGACACAAAATTGTCATAGGATAGGAAGAGGTCTAAAGCTGGGATTTCAAATGAACGGAAACGTCAAAAATACATCAAGTAGTAAAAGGAAAGAGTGTTTCCATGTGTGCGGAAAGCGGAAACGGCGTTCCGGTGTACATGAAAACATTCTTTCTATTTCACGACTTGAAGGTTTTTTTTTTTGACGTTTCCGTTTCCGTTTCCTTACACATGGAAACCCAGCCTAACTGTAGGCCTATGCAATGTAATTTTAGACTTGGGCACTGTTCACCACTTGCATTCCTAACAAATCCAGTAATCATTTGTCTTTCTTGTTGCTCTTGAAATAACGCAACATTTGCACAGCTGGGAGGGTCTGGTCACCCTGTCCTGCAACGTTATTGCCAGTGAATTTTCTATATGTCTCTCCTCTGTTTTTCTGTACTCTCTCCCTCTCCTCTCTCTTCCTGTTCACCCCTCCTTTTTCTCTCACTTCTGACAATACACCGTGGAGGGTCTGGTCACCCTACCCTGCAACTTTCTTAACAGTGAATTTTCCGCCTGTCTCTCTCGTTTTTCTGTACTCTCTCTCTCTCTCTTCGTCTTCACCCATCCTATTTCTCTCATCTCCATTGCTAGTGAATTTTTCGTCCGTCGCTCCCTTGTCTTTCTGTAGTCTCTTCTCTCTCTCTCTCCATCTTCACCCGTCCTATCTCTCTCACCTCCTACGTTCTGGCCAGTGAATAATCCGTCTGTCTCTCCCCTCACTTTTCTGTACACCCCCTCTATCCAGCTTCACCGTTCCTTTTTCTCTCACCTCCCACAAAACATCTTGGGGGCGGGATGGTGTGGGGGGGGGGGAGTTAAAAATGCCCCCTCCCCCTCCCAACACACAAAAAGTTTGTTACAAAGCCCCCCTCTAAGAAACAATAAAGAACAGTTACAACGAATAAAAAGTGAAAAGGAAGAACAAACAACAAGCTCTCGGCTTGCAAGGGCCTTTGTCAGGCAAAAAAAACAACAACAACTGATTCAGTTGAAACAGAATTCAGGGGGGGGGGGGTGGGAGGAGGGGGGGGGAGAGCCTCGATTCTCCTCATTTACAGCAGTGAAAGAACAACAAAGAAAATTAGGGGGGGGGGAGATGGATGGAGGCTGCAGCTGCACCCAGCGCAGTCTGATATCCGCCACTGAACTCTGTGGTACCCGCCTCTGAACCTCGTTAAGTTTACTCTTTGAGGCCATAAACAACAGCTGGCCGCGCTGTGACCCATTTACGTAATGTGAGCGGTTCATTGTTGTCGGATACGATAACAGAGTAAACAGTGCACATAACATATTCATCCATGTATGTCATAATTTTTGCATAGCTTGTCTACTGACAAGCCTGGGGTAAAGTGTTCAGTAGAATTTTATTGCAAGCGTTTTATGTTAATTTGATAGCGGTATATTTCTTATTGATGTATTGTCACAGTTGGTGGTTGTCAACTTGGCGTTTCATAGCAACTGTTCAGTTTGGTTAATTGGTGAGCCAAACTGCTGCATAACAGCAAGATCACGTTATGTGTAATTTCTTTCTCTCTCTCCTCTCTCTCCCTCTGTCTGTCTGCCTCTATCTATCTATCTGTTTGTTTATCTATCTATCTATCTATCTATCTATCTATCTATCTATCTATCTATCTATCTATCTATCTATCTATCTATCTATCTATCTATCTATCTATCTATCTACCTATCTATCTATCTATCTATCTATCTATCTATCTATAGCTATCTATCTATCCGTCCGCCCGCCCGTCTGTCTGTCTGTTCGCCGGTCGGGCCGTTCGTCTGTCCGTCAGTCTGTCTGTCCTCCTGTCTGTCGATCTCTCTGTCTACCTATCTGTCAGTCTGTCTGTGTAATACTATCACAATATCGTGCAAGTTACAACGTGTTATCTTTTATACCCCATGATTCATCCACATTAAATACGTAAGTTGACTGACCTAGCTGAGAGACACACTAATTCAGGGACTATCAACGGCAACAAATAGACTCTCGCCTTGCTAGTCTTGTGGTCTGACCTGTAATGTTTTGTTCTCACGCAACAACAGGATTTAATGTCTAAATGTCATCCCGACCCGTTGTCACCCAGGTAGGAGCTGACAGGTCAAGTCGTTCGGGTCACACTGACATTGCGTCTCAGATCACGGTCCCCCTGCCCGCCCCCCCCCCCCACCAACAAAACCCCTTTCCATCCGATTGGGGACAGATTGTCATGAGAGATTGGGGGGGGGGGAGGGAGGGGGGGGGGAGGAGGAAATTGTGTAAACGGGATCCCGTGGAGCAGTGCCCTGGGGTCACCTGCGCATACTATTATTATCGGGGTGAACCATGTAAGTCTATGGGGTGAACACAATGATTTAGTTATGACATGTGGACCGCATCGTTACATGGTTAGTTTTAACACTTTTTACCCCTCTCCCCCACTCAACACCCGAAAAGCTCAATATTTTGCCCTCTGTTCTTTGACCCTCTTCCCCACTTAGGCTTAGCCCTCCCCCTCCCCCCTCCCCCCCCCTTTCCCCCTTCCCCCAACCCCCTCCCTCCACAAGATAAGACAGATAGTATCACTGAAACACTCTCGGCTAGGGGCCCCCAGTATTACACGTGTAATGAAATATGAAACAGCACGCCCCTTATAAGAAGGGGATTAACATGGATTAATAGAGGGCAAACAGAGGAAATGATTGCCATCTTAACGACATATATATATCCCTTCATCTCTCTCGTGCCCAGTCCTGCCCTGCCCTGCCCCTCCCCGAGGCGAATGGGCTGTAATAAAGACATAACCACCTGACATGGTAAACTTGTGTTAAAACAGGTGAATTTGTGACATTGACATCCGCGTATTTGATGCCTGTGTCAGACTCTGATCCACGCCCCTTTTTTCCTAATTCGACTACCTTTGTGGTATTTGATACCTGCATCTGATCACCCTCCCTAAATCAACTACCTGGTTGCTGTTGTCGACTGACGAAATTTGTTTTTAACACATACACACACACACACAGACAGATAGGCACACAAACACACAGACGCGCACGCACGCACAGACCCCCCCCCCCCCCCCCCCACCTCGCCTAGCTCCTTTGTTGTTGATGATAAAATGTATTTAAAACACACACAGTCAGAGAGACAGAGAGAGCCAGAAAAAGGCAGAGGGAGAGAGAGAGAGAAGGAGAGAGAGAGAGAAAGACAGACAGAGAGAGAGAGAGGGGGGGGGAGAGGGAGTGAGACAGAGAGAGAGAGAGGGAGAGAGAGAGAGAGAGAAGCTTGTGGGCTCACAGCAGGGCTGGGAACCAAGATAAAATATGGCAAAAATTTTAAAATGCATCTTTTGAAGGTTGTTGTTATGTGACCGTAGCCTAATTACAAAGCCGAAGAGAGAAAATATTAAGTTGTAATTATGTTCACTGTTCTTCTACGGCTAATCATGCAAAATAGTACGGTCCCTTAACAATAGTTTCATGTTTGAAATCCCCGCGTTATATACACCAAAGAGGCATTGCCGTCAATCACAAAAAATGTAGAATATTATTATATACGACCTTTCTAATTCTTTCATGATTTATTGTAACGTTTTCTATAAAATTGTATCTTTCTATCTATCTATCTATCTATCTATCTATCTATCTATCTATCTATCTATCTATCTATCTATCTATCTATCTATCTATCTATCTATCTATCTATCTATCTATCTATCTATCTGTAGCTCGGGCTTTGGAGCATACAACTTTTTCTTTCTTTGCTTCTCATTTTTCTGCCCTGTTTTTGTTGCGCATTTGGCTAAGTTCAAGCAGGCCGCTGGAAGCTAAAGCGTAAAGTCCTTTCACCTTTCACATTTAGGCTGGGTGTGTTTTTATTCATGTTAGACTTGAAAACATTCCTAATCCCTGGGAACTGAACTGTACAGCGGATATAAAGGGGAGCGAAAAGACGACAAGTGTTATATCACGATTGTGATCTATAGAGCTGCATCATTATTGATTTATGATTCGGTGACAGCCCAGAGCAAAGAAATTAATAACATATAGGGAAAACATCTATCTATCTATCTATCTATCTATCTATCTATCTATCTATCTATCTATCTATCTATCTATCTATCTATCTATCTATCTATCTATCTATCTATCTATCTATCTATCTATCTTTTTATCGACCTATCTATCTGTCTGTCGACCTATCTGTCTGTCTGTTGACTTATCTATCTATCTATCTATCTATCTATCTATCTATCTATCTATCTATCTATCTATCTATCTATCTATCTATCTATCTATCTATCTATCTATCTATCTATCTGAAAATCTGTCAGTCTGCGTGCCCGCCCGCCCACCTGCCTATCTGTCTGTCTGTCTGTTTGTCTGCCTGCCTGTCTGCCTAGCTGTCTGGTTGTCTGAACTTAAACACATTTATTTTTACGGATACGCCACGGTCTACATGGCTCAGGTTGAGAGATTGTTTCACTGGGTATGTCTGGCAAGAACCGCGGGCGGTATTGGCTCGTCTCTGGTGGGGTCTGGGTCCGCCCTATCATTCTGTTAAATCTGTCTGTCCTCTTACTTTTTCCTCGCACGATGATAATATAGCGGTTATCGCCTCGAGTATTTTCATTTTAACCCAGCTCTGCCCAGTACCGATTCCCTATAGAACGACACGGCTCTAACTCCCTTCCGTCAACTTTTGAAAGAAAATGATGGTTGAAGTTTATTGCGCTCACACTCATAGCTTTTAGAGACACGGCTTTTTTTTCTCTTTTTATTAATACTTATAAATTACACCCGGAATCCGCTTGATATTAAATTTTTGACACGCAATGGAAAAGGCCTGTAGAAAATATGTATAGTGTGTAACTCGGTTCAGCCAAAAAGTGGAAATAGAATTCAATCCTGACATTCTAAGGGGACGACTGGCAAGGATTAACTTTTGTGTTTTTCACACCCCCCCCCCCCGCCCGCCCCTCCCCAGAAGTGCGCCGGATTTACCATTATTATCTTAGGTAGGCTGAAGCCTAGGGCCTCAAAATCTAGGGAAGGCTCGACGCCACAGGGAAATCCGCATGGTATTTTGTGACGCACGACACGTGCAGCCTTTTTTTAAATTATGCTGTTACAATGCACTGTCGTTTCTGAAGAAATCGTTCGTAAATTTCCAAGCTCATGTCCTTTTGAGAAGGAATTGCGAAATGCGGAATTTTGAACACCTATCATCATTGTTGGCGCGTTATTCAAATTATTTAAAACACTTCCATCTTCCTCTTGGCGTGAAGGTGGGGGACTGGGAGGGTGTCTCACAGATAGAAATGGCCTAGGGCCTTTCTTCATGTAAATCCGGGCCTGCCTCCCTACCACACTCTTGACTACCTCCACACTCTTGTCTACCCCCACGCTCCTAGGGGACTCAAGAGGTATTACATCCATTCTGTTATGCTTGCAGAACATTTAGTACAAAGCAGTCGTGTAGGGCCAGTGGGGTGACGGGATTAACGTATTTTAACCTGTGATTGCATTTCTGTCGAACGTTGAACGATTTACAAGTGGGAAAGTCTTCGTTATCAGCCCTGACCAGCATGCAAGCCCAGAAATCTGTGTAGGCAAAGATTGGCGTAGCTGTAACTGATCCCCGTGTGGCAATTCTGAAAAAATGTGATGTAAGTTTGCTGTAAGTGTAAGGTATTTTCACTAGTAGGTACCAAAGAAGAAAGAGGGAGAGAGAGGGAGAGAGAGCGGAAGAGGCACAAAGAGAGAGAGAGAGAGAGTGAGTGAGAGAGACAGAGTGAGAGTATGTGTGTGTGTATGTGAGAGAGAGAGAGAGAGAGAGAGAAGGAGAGAGAATGGAAGCATGCAACAAATTCCACGTCGGAGTGGCTACGTCATTTTACGTTCGACAATCTCCGGTCCACTTCTCTCTCTCTCTCTCTCTCTGTCTTTCACACATACACACACACACATACACACAAACAGAGGCCAAGATCTTATTTTGTGGTAGATACCAAGAATTTCAGTACTTCATTGTTTTCCATCGGAGTTTGGATTCAATTGATTGTACTTAACGGTAGTTCATTCTGTTGTTTTTTTTATTTTGTTTTGAGACTTCCAAGTTCTATGGCTGAACTAATGTTGTCGTATCAAGGAAATAGTATTGTAGTTTATCATTCCCTGTCGTCATAAAGAAGAATCAGTTCGAAAGGTGATTTGCCATGCAACCGTTTCTTATCTCTAAAGAACCAGGTAACTATTTTTAGCGTACATACTGTGTAATAACCCTGTATCTCGGGTGCAACGACATCTGGCAGTTTCGGAGGTTGACCTTTCGTGGCAATTTCATGCAACCTGTAGCTTCTGGGTGCTTTTATGCCTCTTCTGTTCAGATATTGTGTTATCGTTTCCCACTGCTTAGTAAGCGTTTTGGACCCAGAACCTAGCATAGCCTCTATCGCAGCTCAGTTACCTTAGTACTGAACTTGTAACATATTTTTTTATGCGAGAAGTCCCCGGGTTCGAAACCCGCTGTAGGTTAGATCTAGTCTAACTTATTTCTTGAGATATTTTTTGAGGATTTGGCCCTTGCAGGGAGACAATTTCTTGCTCTGAATCAATATTCCTGTAACGATTATTAAAAACATTGCTAGATAAGGAAGTTCTGGTCTCACAAGGCTCCTTTTTGTGTTGTTTGGTCAGAAGGAAAGCAAAGACAGGATTACTAGATTTTACGCAAAGTGGTCATCCATAAACTACATACACTCGATTTTGTCTATTGACCCCTTAAAATATGCTTTTCATAGCTTTTCAGAAAATGGAAGATAGAACAAACAAGAACTAAAGTGGCGAAGTATTAAAATGTTAAGAACCACTGACTGGTCTAGATCACTGCACAAAGTTAGCGCTGAAGTGAAAACATATGCACACTTTGACAGATCAACCGGTGTTTGTAGTTTACAAATCCCCTGAGACTCCTCCAGTTCTTGCGGAAAGTCACGGCCTTCAGAAGTAGTGATATCACACATCTCTGCACGTCTATAAATAATGCCGGTTTCAATGAAACGCGAGGTCTGTTCAATATTTATCTACACAGGGCGTAAGGTATGCAGACCCTCGTGAAACTGGTAATAGGCCGGGGGGCAAAATGAGAAATGTTGGCCCCAATTTTAAACTGCTCGTACCATTAAAGTACAATCATACTTCGAGTGCCCCGTGGTAAACTATCGTAACTCAGTTTTTACAAATTAATGGGGGGGGGGGGGGGGGAGGAAGAGAAAGAAAGAAGGGAAAAGAAAAAAGGAAATGAATAACTGTCTTTATCACACTTAACAGAAACGACATTTTAAAAACGTTATTTAACCCTCAGTTTTCATAATTTAAGCCCTAAGTGCCTGTTATAACGTGCGCGCTGTCAAGGACTACAGGCAGACTTTTGATTTCAAATATTAAAAAAAAAAAAGGTCGAGTTGGGATAGCTTACGATGCGGCCCTTGATTTATAATGAGTGCTGAATACATTTATATATTTATATATCTATAGTTTATCAGTATTAATCTCTTATTGAAGCTTCTTTAAAATAATGATATGAATGTTTTGTATAAAGGGTCCCCATGGACTCTGTTTAAAATATCAATTTTCCATATCACCCACCTCCCCCCACGACCACATTTTGTCTCAACTAGGGGGAGTAGCCTATGCCCCCCCCCCCCTCTCAAATCGAAGGCATTTCGTCCTCTTAGATAGAATGACAATGTTCTAACTCCCTTCCGTCAAGTTTAGAGAAATTGATGATTGGAGTTTCATGTGCGCATAGCTTATAGTGGTATGACTTTTTTCTTCTTAGTAATACTTACAAATTACACACCGTATCCGCTAGTTCTTTTGACACACAATGGAGAAGGCCTGTAGAAGTAGTGTGTAACTCAGTTCAGACAAAATGTGGAGATAGAACCTTGCCATTCTAAAGGGACAATTTGCCTCCACCCCTCCCCATGTTCTGGTCCGGAGACATAATAACCACGTGTGTGTATGTATTCAACTCAAAATGAATCACTGTATTGACCAGAGTTTGGCACATCAGGATGTTGGGAGTGATGTAACGATGAATGCTTTAGGATAGGAAGAAAATGCTGGCGTTTCCAAGCAGTATTTGCGCTCGGTGAAACTATGTTAGACCTAAGACTCTTGATACGGTAGCAGACAAGGCTTGCAAGCATGCTTGGGCGATATATACGTAGATATATAACAATACAGAAAAACTAAGGACTTGACAAACTTACCATAATTATCAAATTCAATCAATACACATCGAGCTGGCTTTGCTCGCATTCGAACGCTCATTATTATGTGGCATTGGCATAATTGTTATAAATATACGCGGCGAGAGATAGACAGACAAAGAGACAGACAGACAGACAAATAGATAGGGAGTAAAGACACATGCACATACAGAGAGAGAGAGAGAGAGAGAGAGCGAGAGAGAGAGAGAGAGAGAGAGAGAGAGAGAGAGAGAGAGAGAGAGAGAGAGAGAGAGAGAGAGAGAGAGAGAGAGAGCGAGAGAGAGAGAGAGAGAGAGAGAGATTATCGTTGGCTAAGGAAAGAAATGCCGAGCCTGGTATCTCATTGAAAGTTGTACTCCATTTCATCCCGTATTCAACATGTCATAGTAAAAGCGAGACAAAGACAGACTTACGCGACTACCTTAAGTACGATTCGTGGCTAGTCTTGTTGTTGGCGCTATGGTTCTGTGGACGTGTTTGCACTGAAGCCCGACCGTATGCTCACCGTTCTAGAAGAAAACGTGCCCTGAAAAAACACGCAGCACTCTCTGAAAGCATGTTCTGGATAGCATCTCGGCCGTGCTATGGATAAAGACCGTATACTATAATTTTCGGCAGGGAATGCACAGCTGTGATTTTTAAAGTAGACTTTCGATCACTAGTGTGTGAATTGAGGCGCAGAACGAAGTTCCCTGTCTTACGTTTTAATTCTACTGGAAGAAAATGCGTCTTTCCTTTACCGGCTTAAAATGTGGGAACACTTTTTTTCTGTTCAACTCAGCTGTGGCTCAAAATCAACGAAAGTATTAAAAATACAGCGAACTTCAAGATCTTTTAAATATGCCCACATACACATTTACATCTTTCTATACGTAATAATAATATATTTAAGACACTCAAGCTGCCTTTAATGATTACATTGGAGGCTTGATAATATGATGTGGGTTATAATTTCACACGACTTTAAGGTTCCTTTGGTAACCACGAAATGGATATTGAAAAATAACAAACAAAAAATTTTGTTTGTATGTGTGTGTGTCTTCGACCCTGCCCGGGAGAAATATCTTTATCTAGAAAACAACACGCACAATCGGCACACAGATTAATGTAGATCTAGGTAGAAAACAACTCACAACTGGCACAGTAACACTCATATGGCCCGTGCATAAGGCAGACGGCACAAAAACTCATGTCTTCAAACTTTGAAACGCAACCGGAAGTTTAAAGTCGAAACAAAAGAAAGGCAGGAGGGAGGCCATCATTGTTGAGGAGAATGCATTATTCGATATTTCTAGGCCTCTTTTCATTTATTACAAAATGACGATACGTCGCTTTCATGTCAAAGGAATAGACATAGTAGCAAAAATTTCACGTGTAATTTTTTCAGGTCTGGGCATTTCTTCCTCGCAGCAATGAATTTTGTTTCCTTGCTGTTTTTTTTATATAAATATTGTTTTTGGTCCATGCGGTCTTCTTCCGTAACACGGCAGACCTCCCCGCTTATGCTAGTGTACGGGGCTGTGAGGGAGCAGGTTTTCACAGGGTAGACAGAACAATGCAGAATATTAGCCACCTGTCATTCCGGGTACACGGACCAGCGGAAGAGGGATCGCTTCTTTACTCGTCTCACAGGTCGGTTTCTTTTCATCATGGAGGGCACCTGGCGAGTGTCACCTGTCTCAGGCTTATTCTTGGGTTGTAGCCCGTCCTTTCGTCCGCCCTTACTACGACCTTACCCCCCCCCCCCGTCCCCCGGGCACACTGTCATTGTGAAGATTTGGGTGTTGAAAAGGAGAGAGAAGGGGTGTGAATATTTCTGGAAAAAGGTCAACTGTGTGCTGCTCTTGGTCACTGTGAGCATGAGGAGAGAGAGAGAGAGAGAGAGAGAGGAGAGAGAGAGTAAGTAGACGCATGTTACAAATTCCACGTCGGAGTGACGACGTAATTTTACGTTCCAGGATTTCCGGCCCACTTCTCTCTCTCTCTCTCTCTCTCTCTCATTTGCACAAACACACACGCACCCCGACACGATTTGGAAACGAGATAATTTTAGATCAGCAGCAGAGTTAAACACTGGTAACGCCAACTAGGCAGATAGTCCACACTGATCCTAGATAGATCATTAGATAGACAAACAAACAGACTGTCGCAGTCAGACCGACAAACAGATAGACAGACAGTTAGGCAGGCGGAAAGATGGGCAGGTCGGCAGACAGACAAACAGGCTGACACAGATAGATGTATAGGCAGATAAAAACTAGAGTTGGTAGAGAAATCCTTTTGCCTTAGAGGGATAATATCATATCAAGCCCCGTCGGACACTGTCAGATACTGCCAACAAAATGTGCCCTTAAGAAATAATGCCAGGAGCTCTCTATGTCTGGCCAGGCTTAGCAGGATCCCCCCCCCCCCACCCCATAGTGAAACATATAAACAATCAAGATCTGCTGTGAAACCTCTGACACCAAGGATTATACCACGAATCACACCTTGTACCGAGTGACCCACCAATTCAAACCACAGGTGGAAAGGCTACCAGACTGAACCCAGCCAAGCGTTATGTTTAGTCCTCAGACGGGTACACTGGGCAGCAATGTCCACTGGACTGGAATGAAGTGTCTGCAAGGCGCTTTAGTTCTGGGCTAATTTTGGGTTAGGTTAATCTGGATCCAGGAACATTAAATACCTCAGGAGCTTGTTTTGGGGTCGGATTTTTAATTCTTATCAACAGTCTTTACGTTTCATCCCGTGCAGAATAATTATCATTTGATCATACCATGTGAATCACTGGTTTTTTAACCTTTTCAACCTGTTCCAAGTGCTACATGCACGTCTCAGAGACAAAAATTTGGCACAAAGAAAAAGTTGTATGTAGCAAAGCCTCGCGTAAGAAATAATACAGAAACCATACAATAAAACGCAAAGGAAAAAGCTTCATACAACGTTAACTTTTCTTTTTGCCATTGTTGTCTTTGCTTCAAGCCTTGTTGCGACCCCACAGATTTTCAGTGAGTTTTTATTATACAGTGTATTTCGTCAATTCATGTCTCACTGCTTTATTTCCCCATAAAATTCAAAGAGCATTGAATTTCAGCGGATGTTTGGGCTTTTATATAACCAGATGTGACGTTTTTGGTTTGTTTGTAGTTTGTTTTTGTACCGTTGAAAGCCCAAGGGGAATCTGCAATTTTACTTGATAACGCCAATATACAGTTGTGGGAATTATTGGGCACCTTAGAAGTTTAACTTGAAAACTTTTTTTTCGAAATATCCATCAATACGGATGGACTTACTACAAATCGTCATTGCTCTACGATAAATGGCATATGTCAGACTCATGCCAAAAGGCAACTGACAGTTCATTGCATTTGTGGGCATGAGGGCTATCAGATAATATTATAGCAAAAGAAATGGGTCAGGAAAATGTAATAATCCAATAAAATGATAATACCATAGGCCACCATGATGGGAAAAGAAACAGATTTTTTTTTCTTAATGTCTCAAAAGTGTCGAAAATGATTTATGCCATTAGTGTAGCAGAGCAGTGACGAAATGCAGGAGTTGGCATGCGATGAACCAGCCTACTGTGGACTGGGTTGCACTTTAAAGTTTGAGCTAATTTTTGATCAGAAAAGACATGGACGCAGGCGCTGCCATTTAGTGCCAGGTAAACAGCTTTAAACTATAAAAATAATGAAGTTAAAAGACGGACAGGACAGGAGGTCCCAGCAATCAGTGGCACTGATCTTACCTCCAGATCGTTTTATAGTATAAATAGAAATGGGTGTCAAGTGCATTGCAATAATGTTTTTTTTTATTACCTGAACGATTCACCCAGGCGTCAGTGCAGTGGCATAGTGGTTGGAGCATAGAACTTTGGGGCGACAGATTTTAACTTCGAATCTCAATGGGAACGAGATCCAATCTAATTTATTTCTGGGAGGTGTTTATGACATTTACCATATGAGGGCCCCAGCCTGTCAAATTTTGTTTAGATTCTTCGCATTGAAAATGGACAAAAAGCTTGCTTACCCTGTCTGCTCTAGATTGTAGTTAAAGTAGACCCAAGCCATTTTTTTTTTACCTTAAGGAGCTCTAGTTCTGTGCTTTTTTGTGGGGCTTTTAGGCTACTCTGAAATACTGTGCTTCTCTCTCTCTCTCTTTCTCTGTCTCTATCTGTCTGTTTGTCTCTCTCTGTGTCTGTCTCCCACGCCCTCTCCTCCCTCCTCCTCAAAATCTCCTTTCTTTCTCTCTCTCTCTCTCTCTCTCCTTTTTCTTAGCCCTATCCTCTCCCTCTCTTCTCCTCTGTCTGCCTTTCTCTCTCTCATCTCCCCCTCTTTCTCTTTTTTCCCTCTCTCGTTCTTTCTCTCGCTCACCATATAAGTTTACGAACTGAGCACGCTATGAACTCTGGACCTTGTGATCAGTCGACAGAAAATCATGCGTATGCAAATGGGCGAAGATTAGAGAGGGAAAAACAGGGGAAAGGAGAGGGAAATTAATTAGAAGTTAGGTCTGCTGTCTGGCAGCCTGATTACATTTGCATCGTGTGAGCACTGTGAGCGTCGTCAACCTATATTACTTTCCGCGTGTGAGCATCACCTAATTTCTTCTTCTTTTCTCTTTCGATTTGCACTGTCTTCATTTTTTGTTTTGTTTCTTTGTCAAGGGGCCAAGTGGTTGGATAATTATAGAGTGCAAGGGTAGATAACTGGGTAATGGGATAGGTTAGGGTAGATAACTCCGAGCAGTTGAAACCAATGGGTGCGAGAGGACTCAGTGGAAATAACGGCAAAAATGTTACCTGGAAGGAATTGCTGGAATGACATTACATGTTTTGAAATCATTTATCACACTGTGTCTTCTCTGGCAGCTGTTTGTAACATCATGTTTCTTCTCCCTAAGGAAAGCTCTCACCCACACTGAGAAAAAGAAAGCTATTAGTGGCACGGCGATGAAATTAAGATCACTAAGAGCCCAGAACACTGGCTTCGGTTTTCGTGTCGCTCTCAGCAGTTTTTTCCCAAATGACGCCAGTCTCGTCTTGCTTCTAGACGACATGCTTAACTCTTTGTGTGCCAATAGCCAATGAATCTGTTTTCCGCTGGCCACGTTTGTGCCAATCACCGAGCTATCGGTGCACAAGAATGCTTGGCTATTTTGCTTTGGGAAGAAAGAAAGTCGACTTTCTATTCATAAATGTTGCTGTAGGCAGTCTTCATTCACCCCCCCCCCCAACCCCCCACCCCACACACACACTATTTTCTTCCTGTATCGGCAGATTTGGAAAATGTCATGGCAACAAAGAGTAATAATCTTTTCATCGCCTTTTAGGGCGTATTTATGCTTCCACTTTCGTCTCGTTTCCTGTTTTCAATGAGACTGCCGTCGTTCGGTAACACTTCTCGGATAAGAAAGCGTACCGTTCGACCATGTAGATTGCCGAATCCTGAAGCCTGAACTTTCGTCAACTTCTCCTACCCTTAACACTTCTCGGATAAGAAAGCGTACCGTTCGACCATGTAGATTGCCGAATCCTGAAGCCTGAACTTTCCTCAACTTCTCCTACCGTCGTGATCAGCTTTTCACCCGTCCTGCATTTTCCCCAAACTCTACTACCCTCTCCTGCCATCAAGACATTCCACCTCCACTTGTATGTCCATTTTCTCCGAAGACAACCACTGATCTGGACAGTTTTTGTGCGTTTCTTCTTCCTATTTTAGGGGGTGGGAAAGAAATAATTATGGTTTGTCTCTTAAAGTGAGTATATCAACACTTTCATCCATAGAGATAACATGGGTCTGAATGCATGAATGTATAACTATGGGTCTGACTTCCTGGTTAAAATCGACACACTACTCAAGCTGCGCTAGTTAAGTTATATCCAGCGCGTACTTTGCATGGAAGTAGCACCGGTCATGTTTAGCAAGTAATTTGCGCAATTTTTGCTTTAGTAGAAGGCATATTTAGCATGAGACTTGGGATTTGAACTACTTATACCAGCAGATCACTTACGTGGACTTTGCGTGATCTGTTGGACCGAATTTAGACAAAATGAAGCCATTAGCCGTAGAAAACCATAAAAGGAGCACTCTGGCAAATTCTTAATGAAGAAATGTGGCCCGTGCAGTATGTGTTTAACAGGGTAGCCTATAGATAATGTAAGGCTTCGCCTTTGAACTTTTGAAACTGTGCCTTTGTTCATTCAGTTTCAAGACCTGAAAAATTAATCTATGTAAATGAATGCGCATGTGTGTTGATTCTTTTCACAGTTGGAGGCTCCAAATGGTGGGAAAGTATTTTTTTGATTTTGCTGTGTATCGCTGACTGCTCGCCTCCAATCCCATTTTTTTCACGAGTGCATGACCCGTGACAGCAATTTCCGACTGATTTAAACTGCTGGACGTGCTTGCGGCTACAATTAGAACACAGGAAGACCCTTCTGCCTTACAGCGATCTCAAATTGATTGTGATAGTTAAATTCTATAGTGGAACGCGGCTTTTAAACTTGTAATAAATCTGAACTTTTGAGAGGCCCATGAATTCAATGTGGTCCGAAGCGACAGCTTGTTAAGCGTGTGCCAAAGTTCGACCCCGCCAAAGCGTCAGGAAGGTTGGGATAAAAGAGACTGATGAGGCGTGGATTCTTTCATTTCTCTATCCTTTTGGCCATCTTGAAAGTCCCAGTTAAGTCCATAAGCCCCCTTTTGGACTCCATGTTGGATCCTTTACTGAATAGCCAAATTCTACAGCCTACAACCTTCCTAATGTGTATTGTGACCTATTGCTTTTGTACGTAACTTGTTCCCAGGCCAATTTTGACATTGTTCCCAGCGTGTAAGTGGTGTAAACGCGCTTTAGTCTTCCACCGTAACGAATCATTTGGGTAGTTATCATTGCTTGCCGCTAACTATGCACTGATGTAAGATTCCTTGTTTTGGTTCAATAGCTGGGGTAATAAAATTGCAGCCTGTAACGGGTAGGTGACAGCGTGAATGAGAGACACTGTGGCAGGTGAGGATGATCGTTCATTGTGGTAAAGTCGGAGTAATCTTGTATTTTCTCTCTCTCTCTCTCTCTCTCTCTCCCTCTGTTTATATCCGTGCCTGCATATTTAGTATGTTTACTATTCTATCCTGTCTGTTCGGGTGTTATTTATGTACACTTGGGATTATCTGTTCATTAGATGACATATAGTTAAGAGTGGAGAAGGTCGCAATTCAACGCCCAAGAATCAGTTCTGTCTCCTGTCTCCCCGCCTCTCTCCAGTCCTTCTTAACGGGATCCTGGGTGAAATATGGGTTGACTGGCATTTGTCTGATCTTCTGGATCGTGAAATCACAAGTTCAGTTTCAAACTCAGCAGTGCCTGTTTAGTGTGGAGCTCACAATGGCCAAGAGGCAGATCTATACCGCCCACAGCTTTCGGTTATTCAAGACTTATTTCATTAAATTACACAAGGCAGTATAATACTGGGGTAGTCCCCAAGTCAAAACTGGGCAAAAAGAATAAAGTTGTAGGTTGCGAAGCCCTGCGTGAGAAATAAAACCCAAACGACACAAAGCAAACTAAAGAGAACACAGAACCCAAGAAATACCACCCATCCAAGAAATACCACCCATCCAAGAAATACCACCCCTAAGCAAGAACAAGAACAACAACAACAGGAAATCAGTTTGTCTATTAGAGTTTTTAATAGCAAAAAAACAACAACAACAAAAACCTTATCTGTTTTCTCATAATGCTAAGTGTTACGTGATAGTAATACACAATTAAAGGTCATCGTGCCATTTAAGTAGAATAACTACTTCATTTTCTCCTCCGTGATTGGCTCAGGAAGAAGAACTTATGACATCCGGTTGTAACTTAATTGTCACTCTCGACTGAATGAGAGTCTGTCGATGACAACACGTAACAGAAGGGTGTATAAAATGTGAGTGTCTCAGCAACCACTTGACTAAACGCGACTTGATTCAAGATTGTGGTCTGAGCTGTGTAATTGTAAGGATTTTCTTCAGTTACAGGTAAAGAATATACACTACTTGATAGATTAATATGAAAAACAATTGGACAATGCATTGTTTTGCATAAAATTAGTAATTAACGTAAACATGTCTCAACCTTTTGTTCACCAACTTATACTTCACCAGCTGTAGAACGTTATGAGTTTAAAGGAGGCCTCTTAAAGGCGGGGAAGCGAAAAGAGATGATGTTGTCGTGGGTGTCAAATAAAGTACACAGCTACACGTCGTGTACTCGAAATCGGGGGAAGACACAGGTTCTCTCTATGACAAATAGCTGCTACTGCTGCCTTGTGTAGCCAACGGTTTTACGGAAAATGCAGATTAAAGATCGTAAAAAGCACTGAAAATCGGGGAGGGGGCGGAGGGGTGTCATAGCAATGCTTGATCGAAACGAAGTCAAAATGTGGTAAGTAGAAAAAGTTGTACGTAGCAGATCATATTGTTATGATGAAATCACATAGTTATGATTGGATCACATTGTTAGGATTGGATCACATAGTTAGGATTGGATCACATAGTTAGGATTTGATTATATTGTTAGGATTGGATCACATTGTAAGGATTGGATCACGTCGTTAAGATTTGATCACGTCGTTAGGATTGGATCACGACGTAAGGATTGCATCACATGGCTAGGATTGGATCACGTCGTTAGGATTGGATCACATGGCTAGGATTGGATCACGTCGTTAGGATAGGATCACACAGTCAAGATGGGATCACATAGTTAGGATTGGATCACGTCGTTAGGATGACAATCTGATCTTCCCAAGGACTGTCTGGGGCCAGCAAGTTTGATTGCCCTAGTTTGTCTGCACATATTTCCACCTCCGCGATAGTGCACAATTTTTTGTGTAATATTTACATCGTCATGCCATTTTGTAGCTGATCCAAAATTCCACGCTGTGTCAAACTCATTGGCGGTTCATTCTGATGCAACATACACACAATTACTATTAGTAAAAACCCTTGGTTTTGTACACCCAGAAAATAGAAACGCACTTCTTCAGTTTTTGCTTTGCTATATTTAACGCCAATTAATTATAGCTCTTTGCCGTGTACCTCCAGAAATAGAACTGCACTTTCTTAACTTTCGCTCGCCCATCTTACTTAACGAACATTTGTTATATTTTTTTTTAATGTCCTAACTATTTCTGAGTGCCATCCTATACAATGTGATCCAGTGCCATCACCCTGTTAGCCTGAAGTTGTGAGGGGTGGCAAGGGGAGGCACATATTTACTTATTATGGCAATCTTTGTTCTGGTTTCTTCTACCTCCATTTTCTAAAAAAAAAAAAAAAACCAAAAAACTGGACTTCATTTAGTATGTAGAAGTGGTATAACAAATCCACACTTTGACAATTGTTTAAAATGCGTTGTGGCACTCAGTAAGCTGTTTAACGGTTCTGGTTTATTCTAACTCTATATCATAATACTAAAGCTGCAAGCGTTTAACGTCGAATTTCTCAATTGTGCAAAAAGTGGAGTTGGAACAAACAAGAACTTTGGTCGCGATGTCCAATTTGTTTGTTCTACCGTCGGTGACCTAATTCCTTAGATTTAGTCCTAGGGCCTCTACGCCATCTCTCTCTCTCTCTTTCTTAACCCTTTAGGCCTAGGCGAGCACCAGTCCATGTTGATCGGCGGACTAATTGGATTGTGACGTCACGACTTTTACTTTCAGTGAGATCCACCTACTCCGCTTGTACACGAGGTCTCCTTGAAACTCAGTCTCGTGTCGTCACCGTCCAACCGTCGACCAATCAAAATCGACTGGTGTTCTCTCCTAAGCGAGCTTCTGACGCTGTGAATGCTGAATGTTGTGAAACTTGTTTTATTTTCAGGCTCACTTATTTTAATTATTTTAAATACGGTAGTAAAAAGTGCTGTCTTCCTCACTATTATCGGCCACAGATGGCTGGGGTTTTTGGCTGACTATGATTCCCCAATATTACGTGTGTATGAATGCAAAATGATTTTCATGAATATAATGCCTCTACGATTTAACCTTTGCCGCACGATGTGGGTCAAATGGGCCCAGAAGTAATTAAAAACGCTCGAGAGTATCTTGTTTCTGGTATTTTTTTCTTGAAACGTACATACATTTTTACATCCCTGGGTCTCACAGACAGCATATTTTTAAATTTGAGGATTTTATTGTCTTACACTTAGTCGTATGTCTAGGGGTCTCAGACACACCATTCTCGTAAAGAGAATTTTATTGCTATATTAAATACATGATAATAAATATGTATCAAAATCGGAGTTAATTCTTGATTTTAGCAGGTGGGTGGCGTTAGTTTGTTCTGACTTGTAAAGATTAGAACTGAATCCAGGACAGCTCAGCCTTGAACTGCAAGGGGATTTTCAGATAATCACGGTCAGTGGCTGGAATGCGTGAGTCCATGGGTGTACTGCTCACAGACAGATACAGAATGTAGCGAGCGAAAGGAGATTGAAAGGACTGGTGCAAAGTGCTCTCTGGTTTCTGTTTGCCGCAAGGGGTTGTCCTTGGAATACGTACGCTCGGAGGGTGGTGATGATGTATGTGTGAGTTTTTTTTGGGAGGGGGTGGGGGTTCCTCCCAGCGTATCAAAGGCCTACATGGGGGGGGGGGGGGGGGAGTGCCTGGCCTACGGGGAGCGCACTGCTCTGTGCAATTAATGCAATGAGTTAAAACGTTTGGTTTTGTGTACTTTTTGTTTTTGTCAATAAAGTATAAGGTAAAATTATAGAACCATTTTCAAATGAAATAGTCAAGTGTTCCATACAAAATGCCAGTTAAAGTCTTAAAATTTTAGAACATCAAGGACTCATCATGGACACGTACCGTTATATAGAACTCACGCTCGTGTGTATGAAAAGAATGCCTTAGAGAGGAGGAATGGGGTGAGGGGGTGGGGGGTTAAAGAAGTGCCAGAAATCGAGTACGTACGTACCGGTACTTTCTGGACGCCCTCCCAAACAGGTGGTGAAAGCCCCATCATTACAGTTTTGGCAACGGTCTCCCCTCGCTGGTGATACCGTCGTTTCCGAATCGTATCCACAGCGAATCATCAACGCGGGGCAAGGTCTTTGAAGTGTAATAAACCTACTTATCTCAAAATCATTTTGTAGCCCGGGGTTGTTTGGTGGAATCTTAGAGGAACGCTGGAACGTTTACCGGCTCTTTGAGCTAAGAAAACAACTGTCATCGATCACTCGTGAGTGGAAGCCACCCGTGACAAACAGACATACTATATGGTGATGCGACCTAGATACGCCACAATTTCCCCGTGCTAATTCAAGTTTGACGTCACTGAAAATGTCTCTTTCAGAACAATTCTGAGTAGATAAATGGGTAAACAAAGAGTTAAACAACAGCAGTAACAATTCACAAACCAGGAAATGGCTTTCTGAGTATTACAAGTTATGTACAGCACGCAAATTTATGCCTTCATTGTTTTCTTAAAGAGATTGTCTTGGACCATTAAGGTTCCTGTTTCAGAAAACTTATTTAATAGGAAGTGTTTCGGCAGGGACAGTTGCCAAGTGATTATAGTGAAAGATTTAGTAACTTTTCAGTACAGGTTGCTTTTCGGTCAGCAATGTGTAAAGAGAGGCGCAGAACCAAATTTCCGATCATTCCCTTTGATTCCACTTGACGAAAATGCGCCGTTTTATTTGCGGCAAATAAAATCTTAATCAAATCATATTAAAGACTGCATCCACGTAATTTATCGTAAAAACAAACAAATAAAACGAGGCAGTACACAAAATGTTCACGTTTTGATCATGCAGTTACGGAGTTTTAGATGGTTACAACCATGTTTAATCTCTGGCTCCATTATAGTATGATGATGATGATGATGTATATATAATGCTAGCAGAATAGCTCATACTTAGCCTGGGTTTACAAAACTTTCCTCTGCAGCTTGATACGCATTGTTTTAAACACCGTCACAATTTAATTCAGCGCCGGAAAGCGGAAAGATAATACCGGAGAGAAGAAACTTTTATTTTTAACAACACACAGATAGGAAAAGCTTGGAATATTAAACTATAAAACGGGATGTGGAAAGGGTAAGACTCAATTCGACAACTGTTTTCGCTGAGCATAATACGAATGATATTAAGTATCCACACGTTTGTGGGGTATTTGCCATATTGTTGTAAGCGATATTTTGCGTCTGAGGTTTAGTCATAGAAATGGTTCTCTCACTCCTAATTTCATTATGTAATAGTTGTCATTCCAATGGGTTAAAAACTTTTCGAGGTATGTGTTAGTGACGTCATTGTCCTCTGATTTTACAGAACTCTTCAAATTCATCCTCATTTTCTCGAAAAGACAAACATGCACATACATCGTTATGGGAAGATACCGGACGATTTCTTGCGACAATCGCAAAATAGACAATTTTTTTTTTTTTTTAATGTAGGTGAAAACTGCATGCTGTTAGGTCCTTTGGTTCATTATTCAGAGTTCTCGGCGCAAATTTTGGAACTCGTTCTTATTTATATACATTTATGTTTATGTTTTTTTTTTTCTGAACGCCAGTGGCATACTCGACGAACTTCACAGCTATTTGGCCGACTTTCTCTTTGGTGTCATCATTATCCAAATTGTTTTTCTTTATTGTCAAGAATTTGCTTTGCTTGTTGTTTTGCGGCGATGGTTGTGTTTCTCCCCAGTGTTTATTTTTTTCATACTTTGCCCCTACTGGCACAAATCTGCATTCAGGCATTGGTAGGTAAAGGAATGTGGTTGTCATCCTTTTTTTTCACATACACTGGTCGGTACTGTTTGTGTTCTGGCGTTTTACAGAGAAAGACTCATTGCTCCAATCTAGCTCAGATTCTGGGCAGAACAGATGACCGTCGGGGGCAGGTGGGCCAGTTGGCATGGGTTTACCATTTTGAGTGAGGCGTCCCCCCCTCCCCCCCCCCCCCCCCCCCCCGGTAGAGGCGACGGGAAAGAATACGTCTCTTTAGAATGCCTATCTAACTCCCTGCATGCCGTCAGCTTTTGAGAAAATGATCATTGGAGTTTCATGTACCCATAGCGTTTAGAGATATGACTTTTTTTTTTTGTCTTTAGTAATACTTGCAAAATTATAAATGAAATTAGCTTGATATTTTGACACACATTGGAGAAGGCCAGTAGAATTAGTGTGTAGTGTGTAACTCAGTTCAGCCAAAACATGGAGATAGAACGTTGTCATTTTTAAAGGGGCAAATACTGATATTGTAAAGAGAGTCGGGTTTGGGGGTGGGGATGGGGGGGGGGGGGTTCTAATAAAACGCACGTGGACTCCAAAATCATCGCATTTGTACCAGAACCAGTACAGTCCATCATCTGAACATTGGTGAGTGGGCCTGGCGGAATCGAGCGAAAGGTGAAATATTTTTTAAAAATCTAAATTAAACACCTCCAAGACGATTTCAAGCAAAATATTTTACCTGATTGCCACAAAAATGGCGATTCTTTCATTTTATAAGCAAAACTCAATTTCCGTAGAAAAAGTTTCTCCCTTATGGCGGAAGGATTTTCTCAGGAATTTGGTCTGTCACCTTTAGCCCGATTTTGCCAGATTCACTCACATTAAGGTTACCTCCATGCCATCTTCAGTCTTACCCCCCATCCTTCGTGATTCACTTTGTTAGTACGCCGGCCCCTCTGTCGCTGTGAGTTCGGTCAGAAACCCCCAGTGACATTACGCCTATGTATAAATCTGACCACAGTATATTTATTTCAACAGTAAGAATAGCTTACGTTTCCGTAAGAAAAAGAAACACTCAGTTTAACTGGCGTTTGGCGTACCGCATAGTAGTTCGTTAAGAGATAATGAAAGCGTATTTTGCTGGTAAGTCTCAGGTGCCAGAAATATTTCGGGGTGTAGTCGCACGTGATGACGTGTTTGTGGTGATGTAGTTCGGGTAGTTCTGTCTGTCTCCATTTTCCTTTCTTTCTCTCTTCCTCCCCCTCTTCCCTTCTTTTTCTTTCTCTCTCCCTCCCCCCTCCCCCTCTCTCTTTCCGTCTCCCGGCTCTCTCCCCATTCTTTTCTGCCTGGTTCTCCTTTGCTCTCTCTCTCTCTCTCTCTCTCATTTTCTTTCTCTTTCTCACTTTCTCTCTCTCTCTCTCATTTTCTTTCTCTTTCTCACTTTCTCTCTCTCTCTCTCTCTCTCTTTTCCCATCTCTCTCACAAACGCACAAACACATACACACGTATTGTCGCTGTCCCGGGACACTGTCGTATGTCAAATTTTTCCAAAAACTGAAAGTCTGATATTATATTTTTTATCTAGCCGATCTGCCTAGCTGTGTTGCACGTCGATAGCTGTTAACTACAGTTAGGAATCAGCTGGAATAAACTGCTATTCTTCTGTACGCCATTCACAATAGGAACCAAACAGTTTGCTGTTTGTTTTTTTTTCTCTCCTGAAAAGTTATGATTTTGATATACGACAGTTATTCTAGTCGGGGACTTTGTCCAAACCAACCCCTCCCCTCCCCCAAGAAAGCCAAGGACCATTCACTGACCTTAAGAAATCCTCGGTGAAGAGCTCGAGATTCAATAGAATAACTAAAATCACAGAGCACAACTCGTCAAAAGTTTGTTGAGAACCGGATGACAAAACCGAAAGATCAATCGCGCTAGCTTAAATGTAAAAAAAATTATAAAAAATGAAGGCCTCTCCTCGGGAAGCCTTGAAGATCGATTTTTTTTCGTTCTACTTTCAAGTCATCTAAAAGTGTCTACTGTAGTTTATCTAAATCCTGGCTTTCTCTGCTGTTTCATCCTTTCTGTTTCTCTTGTGGCTTATTGTAGAGTTTCATTGAAATTAAAATTAATAGATTAAAATTTATCCCTATCACCCCCCATATCACCAACGAAAATTCATAATTCATTATTCATAATAAGCATAATAATTCATAATTCAAATAATATTATAATACTTTAGAATACAAGATGTGAGTTGTGAACTGTTGTGAGTTGTGAACTGCGCCTAACAGGCTGCGTTACAATTTGCTCTGAGATAGAGAGAGATAGAGAGAGTGAGATAAAGAAAGAGAGAGTGAGAGAAAGAAAGAGAGAGTGAGAGAGATGCAGATGGAGAGAACAAGACTTTCTGTAAAGCGCCCAGAGCAAACTCGTTTGGATTAGGCGCTATATAAATGATCTTCATTATCATTATCTTTTCTGCTCCTAACGAGGGGCTTTATAACATACAGCATATTATATGGTTGCCTGCAGCGTATGAAAAGTTTTTTTTTTTGGGGGGGGGGGGGGTTCAGTGAAGCATGGTCTTTTCAAAAGTTTGGTTTTATTTATATTTTTCAGCAATAGACGTTGTAGGATTTTATAAAAGTAATAATAATAATAATACAAAGGCTTAGTTTCTAATGATGTTACAGTCAAATCGCAATAGTCCGCGCAAACTGCCATTTCAAAGTTTCAGAATATTAAGGCCCTATTATAAACATTCACCATTGGGATGGACGTACGCTCATCGTACAAAGGGAGGTGTGGATGGGGGTGGGTGAGGTTGAGGTCAAGCGTAAGAAAAACGACCCGCGGAGGGGTGGGGGTCGCCCAAATCGAGCAAATGTACTTTAAGGATGGGCCCCATTTTAAACCCCAAGCTTTCAGGAAGAAAGTAAACACTGTTTCGTGTTCAAAGAATTTACCTAGAAAATCAGGAAGAACAGATCGTAATCGGCTCAAAAGCACAATGGCGTTAATTCGCCCATTCATTCCTTTTCTGGCCTTTAATGACCTTGTCACAGTCACGAACGAGCAGTTGCGTGCATCTTTGGATTGTCACCGTATCGAGCGTGACACAATTTGTGACGATCTATCTCATTACTGCTCACCTTTGTATGTATGGATGTGTTTGGGGGTGGGATGGAAATTCCGTTGTTCTTAATCCTGAATCCACATTCCTCTATTAACCCTTTGAGTCCGGACAAATGTGAAAGTTAGATTTTCTGAAATCATGTTAATGTTCAGATTCAGTTATTTCAAGTATATATGTCTGAAAATTTCAGTGAATTGTGAATATGGATTTTGATAATATTCATCTGAAAGGCTAGGTGGTCGTATTCGACATTGTTGCGTTGCAGTCGTGTTTTATTTTATTTTTTAAAATCTAAATGAGTGAATGGAAATTGAGAGACATCGCCATATTGCAGGGTCGATACGAACATGAAATTGCATCACAACAGAAAGTCGCATGTGCGCGCCTTGTGAATGGAGTTGCTCGGAAACTTCGCTCGCCGAGTCAGGTGACAGGTGATTAGCAACGGTCTTCTTGTTATATGGGAAGAGGTTTTCAAAAGTGCCTCAAATATTGTTTCTTCAACGGTTTCCCAAAATGTCACACTATTTGCAGCCACCTCTGACGTGGCCACAGGGAGAATCTGACCATTTTCACTCAAACTTACTAATGGAGAGTGAACACAGGATATGGCAAAAAGAAAATGTTGTACATGTATATTATAGCCCCTTTTCCTGTGCGTTTGATTGTGTCGTGTCTGTATCACTTCTAGCGCGAGGCTTTGCTTCATGCAACATGTTCTTTTTGCGACATTTTCGTTTGCTTCAAGCCTTGCCGCAACTTCACAGATTTTCTGTTGTTTTTCTTTGATGGTGAGCCAAACTTGCAATTGATGGAACAGTAAAAAGTTACACAACCGATTGACTGAAAATGTCCATTTTAGGCTTTGCACATTTTGCACAGTATTATAGTATATTTTGTAATTATATAAGACGGAGAGAGAGAGGGAGAAAGAAAGAGAGGGAGAGAAAGCGAAAGAGAGAAGAGGGAGAGGGAGAGATAGACAGAGGGGAGAGGGAGAGATAGATAGAGGGGAGAGGGAGAGAGAGAGAGAGAGATAGATAGATAGATAGATAGATAGATAGATAGATAGATGGAGAGAGAGTGGAGAGAGAGAGAGAGAGAGAGAGAGAGAGAGAGAGTGAGAGAGAGAGAGAGAAATGGGTCCATGCTGTATGTCAATATACTACATCATTATTAATTTCACGACAATCAGTTCTGTGTTAAATAATATACAGTCTGGCCTCCGGGGTACAGGGTCAGTGGGCAGCTGTGTGGGCATCAAACAGGGTCAAGGTTACTGGCCTAGACCCCAGCCTGGAATGAGAAAATCAATACTAGAGGCAGACGTGCGTCATCGTTTCTGCCTTACTCGACCCAGCTCCCCCCCCCCCCCCCCTTTTTTTTTGGTTCATCTGTTGCACATAAATCAGCTTGCCCTAATCCTTCTGTACTCTCCCCTTCGTATGCCTGTCTCTGTCTGTCTGTCTGTCTGTTTGTCTGTCTGCCTCTCACCCAAGCTGTATGTTTTTTTTGTTGTTTTTTCTCTTCGTCCGATAGTTTTTCATTAGCATTGTAGCAGTTTGCTCATCGGCTTTTCCTATCTCCAGCCCCTCTCCGTGCATCAGTCTATTGGTCCTTCTTCCTTCCTTCCTTCCTTCCTTTCTTTCTTTTATATTTCCCTGTCTTTCTTTAGTCTTTCTTTCTTTCCGTTTCTTTGTCACCTTCTTTCTTTTCTTTCTTTCTTCTCTCCTTCCACTGTCTTGTGTTCTTTCATCCTTGTTTCTCTCTTTCTTTTCAAAAGAGGAGGAAACAGAGACACATGAAATTGCCTCTTTCTCCCCTATATCCTCTCCCATTTAACAAGAGCACCACCCCCCCCCCCTACATCTCAGTAATCCCCACCTTCTCTCCCGTTCGTCTTTCTCTCGATCCTCCTTGTTTGTCCTGTTTGTTTGTGCTGTCTGTCATTGTCCCGCTCATTTCATTTTCCCGTCTTTGTTTTTTACTATTCCCTTCCTTTACCGCCTTCTCCATTTTGTACCCAGTGGTTCTCAGAGTCCCAGGCGACATCCCGACCCCCCCTGCCCCCTTACGATCCCAGAATTCCTCACCCATTTTGAATTGCCATGTAATATCTTTTTTAACCATTTTACATAATTTACAGTGGTAATTATTAAACAATTCATGAAACTGAATTTCTCTTTTAATTGCAATTAAATGAAAGAAAGAAATCCTTATTTCAACAAAATTAATAATCATAAAAATGTGTATGTACATTCACAGTGCATAGAATACACCAAACCTTAGATTTGAAAAGCTCACCTGGGTTTCAGTTTTAGTTTGAGTCTTACGGCGCGTCGGCACGATAACGGCCACTTTGCACCTATCACGGTCTATCTGGATACTTTATTTATGTTTCGTATTGAACAGCTTCCAAATTTTACTTATAGAATTAAGAAGTTCCGTATAAATTTTTTACCACAGTGATAAGATTCTCAGAGGTTGTTTTGTATCGATCTGAAAAGATTATTGTAAATGAACATGGACGTTTTAAAATCAGGTTGCAGATCTTAGCCTCTCCCAGAAAGGACAGGACGCACTGTGTGTCCACATCAGGAAATAATTCTTTCATGGATCCGCAGGCATAAGGTTTTCTTCGTTTGAAAATCACTGATTAGGACTCAACAGGTCCCAACTCATGGCTCCTATAACTGTTATCCCTTGAAAACAGCACCTTTATGACATCAGATAGCCCGCATTCTTTGCTTATGTCTGTGTTTCTTCAGCTTGGCTTTGTTTATATATATTATTTATTTGCCAGCCACTCTTTCTGGGGTGCAGTTTGCTCCTTTGGGCTCCTCTTTTGACACCAAAATGAGCAACAGCTTTCAACCACTCACGCACGGACACAAATCACTTCCAGGTTTAAGAACATGCAGGTCTCATCCTGCAGGGCGTTTCCACAGTGGTTGCAGGCTCTAGTTTGTGTATTAGTATGTGTTCGTTATTTCCTTTTTCTCCCATGTTGTCCCCAGAGTAGATCAATAATACATCATCTACCTTGTCCCACTCTTACTTTCTCATCTACAGCACATTCATTCCCTCTTTCCCCTTATACGTTATCTTCATGTGATTACATAGTAATTTTATAATATTGGATGTCCAGAAAATCTATACACAAATTAACTGCCTAATGTTGTTGGCAACTCCATTGAACTGCGTTATCTTCAGTGTCGGGTGCTTCTTTGGTAGGGTCTTCTTCTGTCCTATCATTGTGGTATATTATTCTATCGCCGTGCACAATAATAGCTGTCATCATGTCGACACGCTTTGTCCAAACTCCATCTCAGTGCCAGGCCCAGAACGGTCATCAATATGAACACATGCGATAACTCAGATAATTACACATGTGCCTTCTTTATGTTTGAACTATAAATCTTGCATCTTAATTGACATTTTAACCCTTTGAGTGCTTAGAGCCATGGTCGTGGCAGTGCTTAAAGCCATTAGCTGGGCTCATGTCGGTGGTGCTTTAGAATGCTCCAAGAATTTGATTTTCATTGCTGTTGATCACCATAAATCACAGGTGCAAAGTTTACCATTCTATTGTGGGATTTTCATTTTTAAGCGACATTTCTGATAGTATTTAATCAGCACCCAAAGGGTTGATAATATATATTCAAAGTGTAGATACATATTAGACACGCTGTATAATTATCCTTTTCTTCTTTTTCCCCATGCACTCCATACATTTATTCCTTCACCTCAAACCCTCTACACAATTCTTCCTGGTTGACGATCCTTGTTTAGGGGGAGGATAGCTACTTTAGCTCTAGACAACTGCACCTCCCTTTCCTTGTTTGAGAATTTGTCGTTTCTCCTGGTTTTTTTGTCTTGACGTTTTTTTTTCTTCTGTCTTGATTGTCTGCCTTCTCTCCTTCCCAGCCTTCAGAAGGGTTCTTTATTAGCCGTCAAAAAGGTTGTTTGTTTAGCTGGACTCAAAACATAATTCTTCCTTCCCCCGTCATCTCCTTTCATATTCATTCCTCCATGGCACACTCTTTGTTGTTGCTTTTTTTTTTTCAATCTTCAAATTGTACCATGGCTCGTCCTTTTTCATCTCCATGGCAACATAAACATGCAGGGAAAAACCACTTGTGATACAGTGCAGTGGCTAACACTAACCACATTGCGCTCTTCGACTCCTTGAAGCCATCTTGAGGGAGTATGTTTAATCATTTCGTCCTGTCAAGCCCAGGGAACTATCCCTATAAATACCTACCTAAAGGGCTATCCATAAAGCGCATACGATGGATTTGAACAATGTTTTAAGCCCCCCCCCCCCTCAACCCCATATATGTTTTTCTACTTGCTTCACCCCCCCACCCCTCCTCCAACCCCATTATTATATGTTTTTATACTTGCTTCACCCCCCCCCCCCACGAAAAAAAAACAACAACAACAAAAAAACAAACAACCCTCTTGTACAAGCGCGCGGCCATTGCAATGGTGAATGTTCATGACAAAACTTTAATGTTCGTTCAAAAAAACTTAAAGAGGCATTTTTACATGAGTTTGAATTTGAGTTGATTTTCCCGTCGACGGGACAACGGCCACTTTGTGCTCTTCACGTTTGCATACTGCTTAAACTAGGCGAACGTATCATTAAAAACATAGCTTAAATTCGATTTTTATGTAATTTTACAACTCAATTGGCCAACAACAACAACAACAAAAAAATCTACAAGCAATTAAAATAAAACATTTGAATTTATTACTGTAATTGGAAAACGCACGGACGCTTTCTAGAATCCCCCTACCCCACCCCCCAGTTTGCTTTTCATGCAGTGGGGGCACCCGGCCCCCTCCCTTCCCCTGCCGAGCGTACTTACTTTACGCGTGGCCCCTACCACTTCCTCCCCACTGCCACCCTCCCCCTCACGACATTACGCTCTTGAATTCCCCAGAACTTTGAGCCAGCGATGCATTTCTCCTTCTCAGCATAACCCACGGACTCATTGCCATTGCCTCTTACAGCCTACCCAATACTTTCTGTGCAGCCTCCCCCCGTCTCTGCCCCTCCCTCCCGGCCCTTTCCCCCCCCATCCATGGGCGGATGGTTTGTGGCCTCTTCTAGTAGGGTCTCCTACTGTCGTGCAATTCTGTTCTATTCTGTCTATTGTCTTACTTCTTTCTAGCACAATATGGCCGTTATCGCGTCGACGTGCTTTTTCCGAACTCAAACTCCAATCGTGTCTGTGGTTTCTACCGGGATAATTATGTAAGGTGCAAGTGACGCCCGGAATTCCTGGCAATTTCTACGACATGTCTATCTCATTACAGCCGGAAGGAGACATGGAGGCAAAGCGGGAGAAGGCGGTTGTCATGCAACCCACGCGCAAAATCATACAATTGCCTAGGGGAGAAGGAGAGAGAAATAAAGGAAGGGTGGAATGAGAAAAGGAAAGAATGAGAGGCGCTGATATATTGCATGGGAAGGGACAAGCTAAGATGAGAATATTTCCTATTAAAAATAAAAAAAAGCTGGGGGGAAAAAGCGCGAGATTCCGCGTGATAAAATCTGGCACGTGAGAGATTTATTCAGCGGTGAATTCAGTCGAGCGCGTGATGCAGGTCTTGTGCAGCGGTGCTTTTCTCAGGCAGTTTGGTCGGGAAGCAGTCACAATAAGAGAACTTTCGGACTGGTGTAAACTGCTTGTTTCAATGGAGAAGTATCAAGGATTTCCTGTGATAACTGTAATGTCAGATGTCAAACTATGGAGCTATACATACACTGGATATCCGGATTAGGTTTAGTGATATTGGGGTGATACTGTTTAAACAGGAAAGCTATGTGGCATCTCTGTGCTCTCAAGCGATAATTGAGTGCCATGAGTGGTTGTATTGAGAAAAGGAAAAAAAAAATGGGATCGGCCACTATATTGGGGATGAACGTACGTGCTGGGTATTGTCTTAAGTGTTGAGGGGGCGGGTAGGGAGTCAACTCATGCATTTCGGTAGTCGTGAAGTCTGAGACATTCGATGATGGTCGCATTGAAGTCTGTGTCAACAGAGAACACAGCCAGTCCCACGGGAAACATCAGTGGCAATAGATAGCAATAAACGGATCCGATCAGCTTTCTATCCATTGTCTAGATGTAGTAACTAACTTAAGCCTGTCGTAAGCGAATTGCGTTATTGATTTGCTGATTTGCCAGAGCTTCTCCTCTGAATTCATTGAAATCGACTTTCTGGAAAAGTAACTAGATCTATATTTTATTGGGACTTCATGCATGATCCAAAATACAAATACAAGGTGATCACGTGAAGCTAAACAAAAAAAAAAAAAATGGCAGAGTACAGTGATTATTCCCAGACAGCTGTAGGCATGCCTCACCTTCTTTTATGAAGTGCGCACAGTCAGTCCAGAGTGGACTCTCATGGAAGCTCATCAAATTTTTACCTTGCCCGACGAACAAACAAATCCTTCTCAGGCACACGTGCGTGAAATACCTTTTTAAAACAATCATGGACAGAAAAAATATTTTAATGTCTTTGATCATTTAACATTTAAAATGAAAACATGAAATTGTGGAGTGGAAGATTAGTGAGCCATTTTAATTCCACTTTCTTTGATGAGCTCAGGCTTCCCCAGTCCCCAGGCGACGGTGCAGTCTTAAGATGTCTTGTGGAGTGATGGGGATGATTCATGGTTGTGTGCTGCTGCCAGGCGCCTGGGCCAGCGAATTTCATTTCGCCATGCTCTGGTCTGTTTTGGTATTGATATTTGTGCTGGATTCTTAAGCTGGAAAATTGTAGGCAGAAAATCAGAATGAAATGCGAAGACGTGTTTGGTTGGCTTATGGAAGCATCTGTTTTTAACTGAATTATGGTCTGTTGCTATCGAAAACAGTCATATTTTATGTGCGTGTTTTGAAGCCCAATAAGTGGATTAAATGATGTGATCTGTTCTAAGGATGAATCATTTTCGGAAAAACCTTCCGTGAAAGTGGGATATTTGTTGGAAAGATTCTGAGCCGCTCGGCTTGTTTTGTTTAATTTAGACTTTTTTCAAATTTGATTTTTCTTTTAATAGAAAACTTTAATAATTTTGTTGTGACAGAATTCCAGGCTGGTAAATGTGATGTGGTCTCTATTTAAGTTAGGCTGATACACACTGCCTTTTTAATGGAAGATTGGGGATGGGGGCATTTCTGGTGATGGGTGTTTTCAAAGGACAGACCTGAATCGAAGTGTACAGAAAAATGGTCGCGGTTCGTAAGAAAATCACAACTTACTGATCCATTGGCCAAGCTCAGATTTACTCTCTATAAGCTTAATTTATAGATGACTAAATACCCCTTAACTGAATGTGAGGCTGAAGTCGGCATGGGCACTGACAAGGAAGGCGAATCACCAGATTTCCATACTTAACATTTACTTTTCTGATCCAGTTGCCATCTGAGCTTGGCCTCTGTGGCCAGTTGATAATTTCCGTTCAGAATGACACCAGCCAGCAGTTTATCAAGAAAGGGGTGTGCAGATATTCTAGCATAATATAATTGGCCGTTTCCAACACTGTATGCATAGAACATTTGGAAAAAGCACTCAAAAAAAAAAAAAAATGAGGCAGAGCACAATTTGACTCCAAAGTAAGTTCAGTACGACACGTAGCCCTTCTTCGAACAGCTAACAGACAATGTAGCTAACGCCAGTCCTTTTACACACCAAAATCAATGAAACTCTGCAAGGTCTGCCAGGCGCTCCATTCTCTGGAGACGGTAGGCTTCGAATGTCGAACTTAAGAAAAACACAACAACTGAAGAACGGTGAAGTACATACGTTTGTGAAGCAGTCGGTGAACGCGGAAGTCTTCCCCCTGAACATGTAGTCTTGTCAGTAATCGTCAGTTTCCGAATTAGTACGCGTTAATTCTAAGTGATTTTAGTATCCAGAGATCTGTGCGTTGTTTGCTTCATGACGGACTGCCAGGTCGGGAACAAACTGTTGGCTTATAGAAGTATCTTTGAACATAGTTTGTTTAGTCATAATTCTCTCTCTCTCTCTCTCTTCCTGCCTTTCTCTCTTGTCTGTCCCCGTCTTTTTCTCTTTCTGTTTTTCTCTCGTTCTTTCTCTGTGTCTGTCTCTGTCGACCTCTCTCTTCTCTCTCTCTGTCTGTGCCTCTGTCTACCTCTCCCTGTTTCTCTCTCGCTGTTCCCCTCTCCCCCGCTGTCATTGGTGGTGAAACATCTTAAGAGCTCCGGATTAGGTTTTTGGCGCGACCAGCTGTAGACCAGGTATATTGTCCGTGCGACTCTGTAACCTGCCGGCCCTCCTGGATTTCATCTGATTTTCTCTTCTGTATAATGATTAGCATATATTTACCCTGCAAACATAACGCTGTACTGCACCTACATGGAGCGTGTGAAATCCGCCTGAGGCCGGTGTTAAGCTCTGTTACCATTTAAACCATTGGTTAAAGTCGATATAATGTACCAAATTACAGCCCTACAGCAGTAAGGAAATTGATAGCTTTGGGGCTGAAAGTTGGCGTGGTCTCAGGTTAAATTTGACACTGTGAGTGGCTGGGGGGGGGGGGGGAGAGGAATCGATTGATTTAAGTCCGACTGGCCACGAGTTGTGGACGAGTGTCACTTAGACGTGACAGTTAGCCCTAGTGTCAGTCAGTGAGGGCTCTGTCTGACCGTGCTCTGTCCACTGTCAGATGGCATAGCCAGTGTGAGATGGCTAGTAATGACAGGCCATACACTCAAATCATAGGGTAATGAGAGATGAAATCCGTATAAGTCAGAGCTGATATTGATACATTTAATTAGTCATACATGGATCTGTTTTTCTCTGTCGGTGGATGTGAACTTGAAACATGGGGAAAAAATGTGCCCTGTAATACATAGCTTCGCTTCTTCGTACAGATGTGTTAATGAGCGATTTATTTATTGTGATGGTATATAATAGCTTGTATGGATGTGTGCAAGTTCTTTAGTTCAAACAGGAGGTCTCTGGACCTGGCGAAAAATGTTCCAGCACTCGTAAGAACGTTACATATTATCATCCATGTAATATGTGCATTTGAATTGATGGGAATTCTTACTATCGTGACAGAAGTGAACGAATCAATGAGCAGGTTATTTTCTGGATCTTGCTAGAATTTTCAAGCTCATGTTCAAAGAAAAGAAAAGAAAAAGTGCTGGATTTTGTAGTAGGTGTAATAAACTAATAAGCCCAATGATTAAATTCATAAAAAGAATAATTTTTCCTGACATTTATACAATTATGGTAGAAATTAGTAATGATATTATTTTGACTGAACCTTGGGACTGGCGGGAGCAAAAAGAAAGAGACTGGCATTTTGATGGCAGTATGGCATAAAGAATACTCGGTGGATTTCAGTGATAAACCTTCATTAACCTCTCCCTAAGTGATCAGGATTTACGTGTATCCATCACGGTGTCCAGCCGAAGCAAGAACAGTATAATATTTCCTGTAGCACATAATGTATAATTCGTGCATCACACCTTTGACATGCGTCAGACTCTCTCCAGTGTGCAAATATGTGCTTTCTGCGGAAGTCTATTTCCCGAAATGACTCATGATGCAAAACCTACACCCAAAGTCTCCTGATGGGTGTAAATGCTTACATTGATACAAGTGATTGAAATTAGAGCAAAAAAAAAAGAACACACATTTCTTGTGGTTTATCCATCCACAGCAACTTCTTACATGGATACACAAGAGTGCCCACATTCAATACACATGCAATACCTTCCCCTGTGCCCTTCTCTAAAGCTATATTTGTCATCAGCGAGCCTGTGTTGTTTTAAAAAGAGTGCAAACATCAGGCTGAGTTTTATGGTTCGGGGCTGTCAGAAAATCATTACGAGTATATTATAAAACTGTACAACCGATAGATTACATACATCAGCCTTCTCCCCCTTTCCTCTCCGCTAGGGGGAACACTCGAGCACTATTGCAGTTTTGATTCCTAACGGCCCCTCTCATACTCAGGCAGCCGTATCTTGCTTTCAAGCTTGTATATATCTTACTGTACATGCACAGGTTTTTTGTTTTCATCAGGGCCACAGCCTGTTGTAACGTGTGAATTTTACCTTTTACTCGCGGATGTTGAATTCGTGAATGAGAGATTGATTATAATTATTATTGTGTGGTATTATATTGCCAGAAATGTGTTTTCATGTGTGATTCTGAGGATTATGAGCATTGACAGTGATGTGTTCCAAGGCCTTTGTTTTCTCTCACAGCAAAGAAATCAATTCGTGGCCAGTGTTTATTGTGAACAGTGTGATATTTTTGATTGGTCGTGGTTACATAGGGCATGTTATTTGTTTTTTTTTTGCTGAGATCGAATTTTACCTTTGCTCTTGAAAATAATCTCTCTCTCTTCTTCCGTTATCTCTCTCCCTCTCCTTTCTTACTCTCTCTTTCACTGTCTATCTATCTCTCTATCTGTCTGCCTGTCTGTCTGTCTGCCTCTCTCTCTCTCTCTCAGGCTGGTGTGTATACCTACTTTGTTAGGAAAAAAGAAACAAAGAAAATAATAAGGATTTTGTCCAGTCGAATAAATGAGAACAGAGACTTATATATTGACCGGGCAGGTCAAAGATATGACGGGAAAATCGATGGTGGCATAAATAAGTCGTTTCCCATATCGACTGATGGTCATGATTCCTAGTGTAATTGGTAGCCTGGGTCGCTTTCCGGTGACAAAGCGTCAAAGGCAAGGTGTTATACTCTGCCCTTGGGTGGAGGGAAGCGGTGGTTGGATTCATTTATTTTGGCACCAACTGTTCTACCAGATTCATAAACAATACGGAAGCAGGGGCTGCCAAAGTGGGTCACTGTGAGGCTTCTAGTTTTGTTTACTTTTGTACAAGAAGCACTGACGAGAACAATGAGAAATTAACTTGAATGATGTTTGGAGTTATACAGTAGATGGCATGTTTTATGACATCGTGTTAGGCACAAGGCCGACTGCGGCCCTGCTTAGCCTTTGGGGCAGGGATGGTGACATGGTAGTTTAACAACTACATTTACACCAAATTACCACCCGTATTACCAAAGTTACGCTGGACGCAAACCGTCTTGCCTAAAGACATTTCAAGTATTTCGTGAGACATAATCTCTAAGCACATGATTTTTGGAGGTCCAAATGCCGTACTAGCCAAGTGAGAAACAAATCATATGGGCAGCAAACCGTCGATCTTCCTTACAGAAATTAAAAATATTTCGTGGAACTAAATTTCTAAGAATTGTATAAAATGATTCAGCGAACGAAAGACCACAAAGAGCCATATGATATAGAAATCATTGAGTCGAAAAACTGATGCATATTCTTATCCTCATTCTCATTAAGACTAGGAGAAAAAATTAATGATGCCAGAGGGAGAATGCTAAAAGTCATTTATGATTATTCACCGTCAGTATTGGTGACGTTACGGTGCACATTTTGCGTTCTTTTGGGGAGAATTATTCTCATCCGTATTTGCATGCATTGTCCTGGCATGTTCTGCGTACAGTTTGTACCTGAACTGTGAATGCATTGTCAGAGTTCTATAACTACGAGCTATAGTTAATGGTCATTTCGTTTCATGATGTATTGGATACGGTCAGTGCAGTGGGTAATGTTTTCTTTGCGTGGTGAGAATACCGTGGCGGGCAGTCTGCATTGTTTCATCCGTACGATATCTCAAGCTGCAGAATGTTTTTGTACTTTTGTTCTTTTTTTTTTTTGGCCTAAAATACACACTGTACTTGACATGTTCCCAGTCTTGTCACTATAGAAAGCACAGAGATGCGTGTTGATGATATAGATTTCTCTGTTTTTTTTTTTTCATTGGAATAATGTGTGTTTGTGTGAAATTTATACCGAGGACAACAGTTAATTTGCTCACTGGGAACAAAAGTTTTTGTTTTTCACACTGTTTGTATAACGTAGCTTCGCCTGTTGATAAACTTTGCTAATGCATGTGGTTGAGTTTGCCGCCGGGCGGGGTCCCTTTGTCAACATTTTCTGTTTGTTCCCGGGACAGGTTTATAAACTGTGTGACTCTGGCTTTTCTGTGCTCGTGAGAGATCTTCAGGAATTATGGAACTTTATTTGACTAACTTCATGCATGCCAGTCTGGATAGTAAAAGTGCAGTACTTCCAACTAACATTTTATGGTGCTTGCTGTCTATTTAAATTTGAACATTCGTAACAGTTTCTGTGGGTCATCCTCAATTCGAAATCTCGTATTCACTCAGTTTGGCTTGTTGGGTGTTTTTCGGTAACCTGACGAACTCATTGGAATAATTTAATAATAGCTTTTGGATTCAATTTAGTTTTTAGTCGTCAAGAAATGCTATGGACGCAGTGATTGTCCAAAAGTTTGATCGCAAACATCTTCACGGCAACATGGGTAATGAGCATCACAAAGGTGTGTCACGCGGCAACGAGCGTCACAAAGGGTTAACTCACGGTAAACCCACATCTGGAGGGACAACACCACAGTCTACAGTGGCCACTTCATCTCCTTCTCGTGCTGACCAGTCAAAACCTGTCCATAACTCTTCATCATGTGACAAAGGGAAAAACAGACCACTGTCTATACATTCAGTTGACACAAGCAAAGCGGACCCAAGTCTGGATAATGGGCATAATTCCATAATTCCTTCCGAAATGACCCGGGAACTTTCGTCACAGACTGGAGACCCAGATGCCAAACTGGACGCTGTAGGGCAGAAAGTTGCTAAACAACAGCAACCTTCAGAGAGTAAACAAACCACCGTTCCCTTGACAACCATTCCTCAACTAACGCTGTCGGAATGTGCGACGGTTTCTGACAGCCCAGTTAAATCTTCCTCCACCACAGAAAAAACGACTGTGAAAGTTTCGCCCAATCCACGCTATGACTTAGGTTTTCTCAGTGACCTCCAGAGCAAATACAAGTTCACCACGGCCGTTTGTAAACAGAATGAAGTGGCTCAAACAGGTAAGCGTTGGTGAACTACGACACCATGTGTTTAATAGAACCCCTCCCCCAACAGGCACGCCCACATACATACCCACACACACTCATTATTATGCCCACGTAATTATTAGATTTTTTTTAAATTTTGGATCGATTACATAACGGCTTGCAGTTCAAGCTTAATTCACGGAAGATGGACAAGAATAAATTTATTACATCACCGTTCTCAGAAGCGGCGCTTTTTCTTGGGGTGAAATAGATGACAAAAATGCTGGTCCCAGTTTCTTACTTCAGTGAACTTTATTTGTGGAGAGACTATTTTATTAGGGTCTTACAAATCATACACCGACGCCATGGCTGAGAACCCAGAGAACTTCACCTGGAGGTGAGGGGTCTCATGTTTGGAACTCAGTTTGGGCCAGATCTAACCCGCTGGGGGTCAAGGGTGGAGATCAAACCGAATTCTGGTATTGTTTAAAAGAAGTAATTAAGTTTATCGGCAATCTGGCGGGAGCCCAGGCCTCGTTTCTGATAATAGTCTCAATATGCTGAAAAGAATCGTAAGTAAATCCGATCAACCAGACAAACGAACCAACAAAATTATAATTTGCGGAAATGATAAAAGACAAGAAACACGGCCACCTTGGCATCATTTTCGGACCACTGCAAAATTTACATGTAGTGGCTCACAACGAAGGAGCGGTGTGATGTTTTAGGGATGTTCCATAAGTATTTACGTTCGATTTTAGCGACATTTTTGCTAGGAATTTTCCCATTTACGTTTTCCACCTGCCGGGGTCAATCCTCCCAGCCTTTTAACGAGCTTACGACCATCAGATTTGTGATTATCCATGATGAGGCCTTGATGTTCTGGGACTTTAAATAAGTGCCATTTTATATAATAGACTATTTCATTTAAAAAAAATGAGTTTTATATTATAGCCCTGCAGCTTTATTTAAAAATATGGATACAAGGAAACTTTAACAAAAAATAAAAAAATTATTGTTTTATCACGATTGAAAAGGTTACCCACTTTTATTCGCCGGGACTCCCCGATCGCCTTTCAGCGCAAAAACTGTCTGGATGGGCTCATATCTTCGTTAGCTATGCCACAGAGAGAGAGAGAGAGAGAGAGAGAGAGAGAGAGAGAGAGAGAGAGAGAGAGAGAGAGAGAGAGAGAGAGAGAGAGAGAGGGAGAGAGAGAGAGAGAGAGAGCGAGAGAGAGAGAGAGAGCGAGAGAGAGAGAGAGAGAGAGAGAGAGAGAGAGAGAGAGAGAGAGAGAGAGAGAGAGAGAGAGAGAGAGCTGTATGTTTATATTTGTTGTTTTAAATAACAAAGAAAACTCAAAGTTAAGACAGGTTTAATAAACGAGACTTTGGGAAATGTAGTTTGCTAATTAGTGATGCATATGGTGAGAACTCTGAAGAGGTGGCAGGGTAATTAATATAGAGCAAATAAACAGAACAGAACACTGGGTGAAGGTGACCCTAGCAACCTGAAAGAGTAATTAGTAAACTTTTAAGATTTTACTGCCTTTTGTCCTAGCACGGGGCCAGATGTTAGTTTCACTTGACATATCAGGGAAAGAAATTAATTCTTGAGATTTTTTTCCGACAGTAAAATACATAGGGCCCCCCCCCCCCCACCCCCACCCTTTCCCGTCTGTGTCTGTCTCTGTGTGTGTCTCTCTGTCCCTCTCTCCATCTTTCTCTCCCTCTCGGCTGTTTCTCACATAGACACACATTTAATGTATAAGCACACAATTCTTCCCTGAGACGAAAAAGGTGTTTAAAGTTGCATAAGCTCGCACTTTTAATTCCATCGAACAGAACCACAAGGGCTAAAAAACTCTTTTCCATTCGTTATTTACAGTTAATTCTTTTTCTTTAACTTAGGAGAGGGCTGGCGGTTGGGAATTGGGCGAGAGTTAGGAAAGGGGTGTGGGGGATTCTGTCTTGGCTTCCTGGCTTTGGAGATAGCCTGCTAATTGAGCAGCTAAAGCGGCCATTTCCATTTGTGAGTTGTTTGCTAATTGTTTTTTTTTTTTTCTTTTAGTTTTATTTAAGAGAGGGCTGGCGGTTGGGAAATGGGGTGGGAGTTGAGAAAAACGGAAGGGGTGGGAGAGGGGGGAAGGGGGGGGGGAAGGCAGGAAGGGGATTCTTTTGTTGGCTTCTTAAAGACACTGGCTCACGAGATAGCCCCATCATAATTAAGATGTGCCTGCAAAATTATTTCCTGGACCCCTTTGGCAAAGAAAGTGCTGCTGGCTGATGTAGGCCTAATTGGAATCTGCAGTTCATAAAGTCTTTTTGCAATTTGTGTGTGTGGGTTTTTTTTTAAAACAGGAGAGACATGAGAAATGCAATGCCAAGTTTGAGCTAACGAGATTAAAAGATAGCGGAAGGGTGAAAAATGGGACCCGTCCTTGCACAGTACACTGCTGTCATGTTCTGCTTTCCCATTTTTTTGGCAACGTCACCAGCTTACTCACCTGTCTCTAATTAAGACTAATAGCTTACCTGATGTGATTCACACGAGAGACATTAAACCCGCCTGGATGATAAACGAGTTGTCAGAGAAATTTCTTTTCTAATTTCAGCCGACAAAAGCCAAAAATTTAAAGTTCCTGTCTTAATTCACTGGGGGTCGCCATCAAATCTAGGTTGTTAACGTTTCTAACTAGGATTGCCTGGAAAGAATGTCGAAACTGACTGGTGACAATGTGAGGGGGTTGGGTATGTTCGGACTTGTGAGATGTCTGAAATTAGTAGCTTTGGAACAGAGAAGTGACCGACTTTTCTTGTATGTGTTTGTGTGAGTTTTTGTGCGTGTGTGTACGTACGTGTGTTTTTGTTTCATGTTGATTCTTGAGTGAGATCTCTAAATCTGCTCGCTCTCTCTCTCTCTCCTTCTCTCACTCCTCCTGTCTCTCCTTGTCTTTCTCTCTCTCTATCCTCTATCTTTGTCTCTTTCTGTCGCTGTCTGTCTCTCTGTCCCTCTCTTTCTGTCTCTTTGTCATCACCACACGCTTTATTTGAATAATTATTTTATTAATGCGTCACGCCGACGGCAGTGATTAAGCATTCAGGAAAATTACCATCCTATTCTGACTTTCCAATTTTTGGGAACTTATAGCTGAATTTTTTTATGCTATCGCTTTGCCAGAGCAGTTTCAGCTCTAACCATATTCCCCAACCTTACTTAAGCCCTTTCCATTTCCCCAGTGGAAAATGGTCTTCACAAATTGCCAGAAATGCGTTTTTCAGTACAGCGGCAATTTTGGGCTATTTCGCCCCAAAACAATCAGAGAAGCCTTTTTTGTTGTTTTTTTTTTTGTCTTCAGTTTGAGGCCAGTTTCCGAAACTTTGATCCCTTCTAACTCCCTCAATTGAGACAATAAATAAGAGGGGGTTAGAAGGTATCTGAGCGCCAATCTAAGCGCCATTGGCACTTAGACCCCCTTTTAATTCTAACCTCCCTTGTGGCCAATTCGCCAACGAAAAGGTTACTGTTGCCAGCTGGGCAAACTTAATCCTAATTTGAACTCGAAATCTTTCCGAAAATTTCCCTGCGCAAACAAAACGACCTAGGCAGTAATTCACGGTGCAGAGCGAGGCGTATGGAATAGTAGGCCTAATCAGCATTCCCTTACTATTAATTAATTTTCCTAGTGCTTTGTCTCCCTCAGGCTTCTGCTTACTAAATACTTCTTTACTTAGACAGAAGCCACTCCGCATGTTGAAATCCAACAGCAGTAGCATTTTCAACGACAATATTGGAAGGGTGAAAGAGTGCAGAATAAAGCAGCCTTGGTTGCTAGTCCTGTTTGTGTTCTAAACATCTGATATTTAGAATCATCTCCAGGTGTATACTCATTTACCTTCCAAATTACTTTTTATGCTAGCACACGGAGGACATATTTCCCGCACTCTGCGAGTATCGATTTTTATAGCATAATTTTTTTGTTGTTATGGAAACAAACCACATCCTGCCTGCCTAAAAAATTCAGTGGTCCACGGTACCCCAAGTGAAAACATCACTACCGAAGTATGGAGAAAATTATTTAGGATATTATTGGCCAAATTTATGAGTTTTTATTTCCTTCACGTGACAGACATGTGGAAGTAATGATTGGCATTTAATTATAAAATTAAAATAAAAACAAATCCGAACAAAACTAACCTTCCACCCCATTCCCTCAAAACAGGATCAGCGTACAACTGCACAATTAACACTGAACGTGCCTCTGTCAAGAGCAAACAAACTTGTTATTCTGCACTTGTCAGAACCCCATTTTTGAGTTTGGCCAAAACTTCTCTGCAACTGATTTTTTTCTGCTGCCAGGTAGTTTTTCCAGCCACATCTTGCAACCAGACTTTTACCGGTCATATAAACAGTTTAGTTGTCTTTGCCGGCTTGGCCGGTGCTTTCGGTGAAGCCTGCGCATGATTGAAGTTGGTTTTACTTTTTTTTTCTTCTCATAAATATCGATTGTTGTTCTGCGCTGTTACGTGAAATCTCTGCCATTCTGCAAACACGTAGCATTTAGCCGCCCACGGATGTCTGTAATGTCTTTACTCTCATTATTTTCACTCGCTGTTTTCCTATGTAATCTGCTTATTATCTTCATGTGGTGTTTTTCTGTCTGTCATTATAGCATTATGCGCCATCTTCCTTCATCTGTCACGCAACATACGTGTCTGTAATAATTTTTGTTGTGTCTTCATTATAATTATTTAGTTGTCACGTTGCCTGTCACCTGAACAAACATTTATTATTTATCTAATCCTGTTTGTTTATTACTTTCCTATTTGTTCATTTTGTTTCCTTTGGTGAATTGAAAAAATATTTCTTTTATGTTTCTAATCCTATTTTGTTTCTTTGTTTTCTTTTGGTGAATTGAATATATTTTTTTTCATGTGGCTAATGTTATTTGTTTGTTAGTTTTCTTTGGTTCAGATTATTGACACGGCATTTATCAATAAATCTATCATTAAGCCTGCTTATCTTTCTGAACGTCGTTTTTAAAATCAGCATTGTCTATTTACAAGGGCGGGCGTTCTATTTTTGTGTTCTTTATGTTCTACTCAAAAAATGCATACAAATGGTGTACTATTCTGCTCACCCAGCCTCCCATACATACCGTACCCAGATTCATGACTGTGGCTCGGTCCTCAGTGACTGTAACACTTGTTGGACGGGGGGCTCTCTTCCTCTGGAGATGTCCTGGAGTCTCGCTGTTCCAAGTGTTTCAACGCTTGCTTGAGGGGGTCGCTTTTTCTGCGAAGATCTCCTACAGTCTCGTTCTTCCTCGAGATGTCAGTTTTTCTTCCAAAAGTAACTCGACTTTAGACATCATTATTTTATTGATAAGTTAGCAGAAGAACGAGAAAACATTTTGCGCATTTTGCAGTCGTGACCGCTGGGTGGGGGAAATTCAGTCAGTAGACTTTAGGCTCACAGCGCACGGAGACAAATCTATTTTTCCTCAGTTTTGTGGGCTATGTGGGACCTCGGGCTTGTTGATTGAAAGGAAATTCAAGTCTTGAGACAAAACCCAGCAAAACAATCAGTAGTTCGCTACCATAGCGTTATCTGAACCATGGAAATGTGGGTCTAATATTAATGTCGATAGAATTTGGCAACGAGCCTATGCAGCACTCACAGCGTTACCAGATATATACTACCTAGTTGACACGCCGATGATTCTTGTTAACGGGATAATTTGCTACATCTGATGAAGAAACACAAAAAGTACACATCAAACCCCATTCCTGAATGGAAATGATTGTTTCAGAAGAAAAAAAATGTGCTTATTTTCAGACACTCAGCGTGGAAGAATTTAATTATCTCGAACACGAGCGCGCAAATTCGTAGCATGTGCAAGCGTTATAAGGAAGCAGGTTCTGGGATATCGCATGAATGAAGCGGTCCTGGATTATCACCCGTCAAAGAAATCATTATAAGCGAGCATGTCGTCAGTGTTGTTCAAAAACGCTGCAATCACCAAAAGAATTTACACCCTGAGATTGAACCCTAGTGTCAGGATACTGAGACGAATCAGCTCGCCAAATTCCGTCGGTCGCGCTGTGCGCGTATCAGCGATGTCAACAATGCACACGATATCTTTTCACGATAGAACGAACACCGCACAGTTTTCGGACATGAAAGAAAGCAATGGTTCGTCTCGCTATCCGGTGTCTCGAGTGGAACAAGTTTAAGAGATAAATTTGTCGGCACTGGGCTATTCATGCATCATTTTGGGACATTTTCGGGCGGGGATTTTTGATATATCTGTCACTTGAGCAGATTCAAGACTCATTATCAAATTAATGGGAGACCGAGGCTGTGCCGGTTCAGTTTTTTTCAATGCGGCAAACGATTTTAAAAAGTTATATTTAAACAGCCTAACGGAGATGAATGGGTATGACAGAATTTGACATACTCGAAAACCATGATCAACTAATGCAAAATTGCGGGGTTGCTGCACTAGATTATTTTTTATTCTTGGAGACATTCTCATTGTTCTGACGTCTGTGTTGCTGAACGTAGCAAGATAAATACCGAAAGCGTATCCTATTCATTGTTCTTTGTCTGATAAGGTATGAATAATGGGGTTTTTTTGTTTTTTTCTTTTGCAGTCGGAGATCGTCGTGGACAAATGTGATCTGTTTAAGCGCATGAGGGATGACGAATGCATTGGGAATGTTTCAGTCTAGGCCTGTCAAAAACAAACGTGACTGATTTATATCAAAATTGATAGCAGGCAGATGTTATCATAAACGCGGAGTCCTAAAGTTTTGCTTGTAGTGAGGTACAGAATGCCTGAAGCAACGATCCTCTATATAAACACATTTCTCTGCACAAAGTTTCCCTGTTGCTCTAATCATGTCATTTCTTGAAACCCAAATTGTCTGTGGCACACTTTATTACAAAGCTATATTCCAGGGAAAGCAGAGCAGTATTTCCACGCCCCAGACATCTTCTTACATAGTTTTCAAATTTCCCTTCTCATGTTTCAGGAAAAAAATCATACTAGGATTTTTTTTCTCTTCATCCCAATTTATCTTATAGCTGTTATGTTATTGCATAGCATTGGGGACTGTTGGGAATTTGGAGATGCATTATCTAGATCCTTCTCCCCAAATGCTTTGGAGGAAGATAAATTGCACAGGGAAGACGACGGGAGACCTAGCGTGACGCATTGGGCTGTTGCGAGGAAATTGGGAGAATTTTCAGAAACGCCAGGGCTTTTGACAGGCATGGAGAACTCGTTGAACGGCAACCTTAGCTCCAACCTAAACTCATCTCTAAAGTAACTGTGAAAGTTTTAAAACCATAGAAGATAAGCCTATAAGCCTACTAATAACTTTATCCGCCCCTCCTGTTGTTTCGCTCATAGCAAATAGCTCAGAAAGTGATAACTTAATCGTGGTGTAGAGGATAATTATACATATTTTTAGACTGATCTAGAATTCTCTACCCTACAATATGTAAGGCAGCGAAACCCCATGCATTATGCAGGGTCAGGAACAGGCGTTTGTAAAAGGGCACAGCATATTCAACAGAGAGAAAGAGAGAGAGTGAGAGAGAGAGAGAAAGAGTGAGAGAGAGAGAGAGAGAGAGAGAGAGAGAGAGAGACAGACAGAGAAAGAGAGAGAGAGAGGAGAGGAGACTTGTCCATTCGTTGGCGCGAGTGAGTAGTTTGGGCGCAACGCCTGAAGGCAAAAGTTCGCGAGTAAAGTTTTTGGCGCGTTGGCAATCCGACATACTGTCAAGCGAACAGGTGGACAAGCAGATAGATCAGAGAAAAGGCTGGGGGGGGGGGAACAGGTTGGCAGATCGCCATGCTGAGTGCCCGGGCTGATTATCGCGTGAGTGCAGGCCAACATAACCTGACCACGCACCTGATGAAGACACTCATTAGACACCGATAAAAGCACAAACGAGGCAGGCCATTAATCCTGCTTTCAGAAGAAAAGGTGCAGAAAACACGACGGTGAAGGCTGTAGCAGACACTCCCATTAATCGTACAATTTATAAACAAACAAGCCAACGCCTTCAGGAGAAATCTGTGAACGAGCTGACTTGTCAGCCTTATCCATGTCATACTAAGGCCGAAGAGAGAGAGAGAGAGAGAGAGAGAGAGAGAGAGAGAGAGAGAGAGAGAGAGAGAGAGAGAGAGAGAGGGAGAGAGAGAGAAAGAGGGAGAGAGAAAGTGTGTATGTGTGTGTGTGTGCATGCGTGCGTTCGTGCGTGCGTGCTTGCTCAGTGGGTGGAAGTTGTAGCAGTGTGCGCACGGGGCTGTGTGTTTTGTGAGTGCAAACATAATTTATTGAACAGTGAGTTTTAAATGGGGTCCCATAGGTTTTCTGTGTCTTGTTTGTTTGTTAATAATGTGTACACATCACCTCTGTCACCCCATATTTTACCGCACCCGCCGATGTTTCCCCCCGCCTCCCATCTTTCTCCTTTCCCGCGCCTTATAGATTTTGTGTGTTTGTTTGTTTGTTTTTTTTTTTTTCCATTTATTAAATTTAATAATTTGTTCACGCCTATGTCATCCCACAGTGTGCCCGGTCCACCTTACGCGTAATTTCAACCCCCTTTCCTCTTCCCAGTTCCCCAGATTTTCAGCTTGCCTCCCTGCTATTTGCCATACATTTATCATGTCTCCAGATAAACGTGCCATTTCCCCCATGTTTACATGGATTGTTTGGCAACACCCACGCTGGGTGACTCAACCCACGATTTCCACCATACAGGCCAGGCAATCTTACCTGCATGCAAATCTGTGGGGAGACAGCTGTGAAACGCTAGCACTGTTGCATGTCCAGTGACAGTTTTTAATTTCTTGAGCGTGCTCGGGAATATTTTTTGTTATAGGTAGAATGCGCATGACGTCACAGAGTTTTTGTTTTGTACTTCCGCCAAACAAGATGGCCGGTGGATCAGCTGATGAGTGTAACTTCGAGATGTGTCTAAGCAGTTAAAATGCCTGCTGGTTGCATTGCAGTTGCCTGTTGTGACAGGGGTGGAAAGGATGTATCCAAACTGGTCCGATTCCCTACCATCCGTGTAAACAAGAGAAAGGAAGTGAAAAAATTGACCGAACGTCTCCCATGTGCGTATACACACGTGTCATTGTTTACAGTAGTGAACTCGCCGCCGATTGGTTCGCGACGCCTTAAGTGGGTCCGAACAGACAAGATGGTGGATGCGCATTCTACCTAATGAGGGGTGGGGGGGGGGATGAAGGGAGAGAAAATGTTTCTTTCTGTAGGACATCACTGAGTAAACACTGTGCTGTTGTTTATCATGTGACGTTTTTTAAAGTCTTTTTAACGTTGGGTATTTTCCATTGTTGTATGTGTATTTTAGCCTTTTCGAGAGAATGAGGATTAAAAGTTTGAAGAGTTGTGTAAAATCCGGGTTTTGTTCCGTATACTTCAAAATCGAAACTTGCGTGAAAATGCCCACGAAAAATACACCCGTATGGTACTTGTACTTCATAAAATTAGGTAAAAACGCAAAATCGGCAAAATGTCGCATACAATAATATGGCAAATACATCTCGATATAATGCGTGTTCGGCAATAGAATTTTTAAAAAAAGGGGGTGGGGGTGGAGGGCGAGTATGAAGAGAGAGAGAGAGAGAGAGGTGGGGTGGGGTGGCTGGGAATGGGGGGGGGGGGTAATTATCGCGAGCACTGGTTTGCATGTTCAGGCGTCTGTTTCTGTGAGTCACTGGAGCTGTTGGTAATCAAGTAAATCAGTAGTAAGGTGATTGAGTGATACTGTTCTATGTAGTGATGAGTCCGAAAGAAGACAGACACTAGAACACAGCATAAAAGTGTATGGTCGATGTGTGTACGTTTGGGAAGGAAGCTGTTAGTCTTTGTCACATCAAAAGGCCTCGTCGTTATGACTTGTATCGGCTTTTAAGCTCAAATCTATTTACGAAACCGTTCATCTGAGAGTGGCAAAAAGAGAAGAATGTGTTGTATGCAAGTGTGCGCCATTCTGAAACTGGGCATGAGTCCATAACAATATTATAAACAACAATCATCAACAACAACAACAACAACAAACACACACACACACAGAAAATCTGTGGGGTCGCTGCAAGACTTGGAGGAAATTCGCCAAATTTTGACTATGATTCTATAATACATTGTATCTGAGTAAAAATCCACAGTTCTGTATAAGTTCGAGTGAACGCCGAGATTATCTGGTGTCCCCGCCCTCCTTGTCACCCCCCCCCCGCCCATCCCCCTCCTTTTTTTTCTGTAAACAAAATAAAATTAGCCTCCATAGAAAATGGGTATTCTTTATGTAAGTCTGTTTTAAGCGCACGCACATAGTCAAAATGTTACAGAGCCAATGTATTTATGCCCTACGTCATCATTTTGCGACTGCCGTAAGAATAGCCACAGCCTATTATGTTTGCCACAGTAAGGGAATGGTGAATGGAAACGTTCAATGGCAAGCCGGAGATGAGCACAGCTTGAGTCTTCTGTTGGATTTCCCGTGTGATTTGCTGTGAAGAGAAGTAAGAAGGATTGGGTGGGGTGGGATGGCTTGAGGACGGCAGCGGGCTTGGGCGGGGGTTTTAAAGACTTGATTGAGAATTATAACATACTGGTAAACGCGCGAGTTGATAACGCGCGAATGACGTGATCACTGAAACCAGTAATCACATCACACTGTCTTACTGGCCTGCGATTGTTCCACTGCGTTCAGCGGCTGAGTTCATTTTTGCGCCATCAACTGGCCATAGCTCTGATCGATTCTAAGGTGCAAAATGTACTTAAAAGAACTGATAGACGGACAGACGGGCAACTGAATGAAGATCGAATAATGTCCAGGAAGCGAAAAAAATAGATAATTATTGATTATTTCACAGTGAAGACCAACACTTAAAGGACCGTTTGCAATGGCTTGTGCCTTGCTGTACAGCTGTTTCGGTGTTTGAGTAGGAGATACTAGACTGCAAGTCATATACATTTAGCTTACACGGCTTCTCCTTCTTTTTCTCTCCCCCCCCCCCCTCCAAAGGGTCCTCTGCAGAGATAATTATAAGCATTGAATATAAAACACAATATTTTTTTTAATTTAAAAAATGTGTTTACACTGAGTCGTTTCTGTTACTTTACATGTTCCGTGCAGGTGTTCAGTGATTAATTACAACTGTAACATCAAGAAAAATTAGAAAAATGATTATTATTATTTTTTTTTTTTGCAGAGACGATTTGGGGAAATAAAATTAAACGGGGTATGGCCTCATGCGTGTCATAAGAAGGAATTCATGCCCACAGACCAGAGTATCACTTTTTACAAGAAATAGTTAATGCCTTAGGCTACACACAGTCTTCTCCCCCTCCCTCTTTCTACTCCCTCCACATTCTTTTTCCCCCAGTGTTGTAAGCTTATCTTCATTCTGAGCCAGCACGAACGTGCAGTTTTTGTAGGATTCTTGCCGCCATTTATAATGTGTACCAGGTGAAATATAGCAACATATTCTCGCATACTCTACATGGTAATATAATTATGCATTATTTTGCATTAGGAAAATGAAAGGTATGACGTGGGTTTTTGAAGAACAAAGTCAGTCAGCTCGGGCATCGAGTATGAGGCAATAAAAAAGAATCTTAACTCCCATGTGAAATAAATGGGTTGCCGTTTCTGTCAAAATTTTCTAAAATTTTAGGCAGTTCAAGTGTCTTTGATACCGGTTAGATTCTACACTCACTTCATTTCATTTTGGGTACACGTCATACGCTGCGTTATTCTTGAGTTGCCACACTGTCGCGTGTTTTGTATTCTTGATGCCACTGTTGATGTTAGGTTTGAAAACATCGATCTAAACCATGTTTCTGTCTTGACAGTATCGTTATTTTCAAAGCTGTTCCCACAAGATCCAGCACTGGCATTTTCCTTCTCTTTTTAATCATATACTTTTACTGAGCTGAACGATAAGGTATCAGACAGTTTTTATCTGTATTGACTCTCCGCAAGTATCGGTCACACACGCGAGGTTTTGAAGCACAGTCCTTGAGTCTTGAGGCATTTAGTATTGATTTTAAACAGTCTTGGCTTCTGATTTTTGTTTTTGTCTTTTGTCGCATTATTACGTTGTTGACTCTTCGACCCTTTTTCGCGTGCTATTTTTCTCAGTTTCCCCGTCTGTGTGTTATGTTTTCCAGACTGTCTTTCTTCATATAGATTTTCTGACTCCTTGTGTCTCCATGGTGGTAGGTGGGCACTTGTGGTTGGGTCTCTCTCTGTCATGTCATTCTGCTCTGTTACTGTTCTGGTCTGTCGTCTCGTTTCTCCCTAGCACAATATGGTCGTTGTCGTGTCGATGTGCTGTCTCCAATTTCAAACTCCTCGTTATTTTCCCCGTCTCCACGTTTCCACAACCCCCCCCCCTCCCCGCCCCAGCCTCTTTTTCTTTGTGTTATTTTGTTCCTGTTCCCTACGCCAATAGGATTTTACCAAGCTTTTCGTCTCTGTCTTATGTATCCCGGCTCCCCTGCCTCTAGTGTTGTTTTTCCATTTGTCTCTGGAACATTCCCCAAGCGTATAATAAAGATCATGCATGGGTCCAATGGGTGATACATAAAGCTGTCGGCCTTAAAGGGGTCTGTGGACTACAATTTGTGATTAGCATGTTGTGACAAACTGACAAAAAATGTAAAAAAAAAAAAAATAAAAAAAAATAAAACAACAAATTCAGAAAATCTATGAGATGGCAGCAGGGCTTGGAATGAAGTTAAAATTTAGTTGCTTTTCTTTTTCAATTCTGATTCATTATAGCATTTCTTTATTGATTCTTATGTGGGGCTTTGTAACATACAATCATACAGTCTCTCTCCCCCAACAACCACCCCCCCCCTCTTTTTTTAGCCGTGTTGTAATATAGACGTCATTGATGAGTTTCATTCAATATGCACCTGGCCTAGGTCTTCCCTGACACTGTGGCCAGACCCGATCCGCCTTATCCTCTCTCGGTGAACACCATTCCTTCTTGATATCTGACTTTCTCCCTTGTTTCAGCCTTGATAATAATGCCGAGCTCACTTTCTGTTTCAGCCATCCAATCTCTTGACTGTCTCAACGATCAGATTGTCCAGTATATCGTGTCCAGCCAGAACTCAGCCAACAAAGATGATACAGATCCTGTGTCCAATGAAACTGTCCAGTCATCTATGGTCATCATCCGACGTTTGTTGCTCGATGCCCAGTCAAGATTCAGGAAAATGGTAGAGGACAATAAACAGTTGGCGTCTCACATTGACACGTCCATTCAGGTGAGCACCGAGCACTGCAGTCTGTAAAAGATAAGAAGAGCATGCGAAAAAGAAGTTAGACAAAGGGTGACTGGCGATGGTGTCACAGTCTTGACATTATTTTTCCATGCCGTGTTCTCTCAGGTTTCCCATCATCATGTTACTTTCTTCCTGTCTTAAGTTACTTTTCCAGGCTTCCCGAGGCCATGTCTCCAAGTTATTATATTATTTTTTCATGTTCACTGTCTATGTTATTTTTCCAGATATCCAGTCTCCATTGTATTTTTCCATTGTGTCTGAAATGGCGACACTGCCCAACTCCCTCGTAAAATATTTACAGCCAGTCTGGGGTGGGGATTGGGGTATTATTTCGGGAGGGTGATGATGGTGTCACAGCCAACCCTTATGTCATTCTTCACGTCTCCTTCTTAAAATGATATTTACATAGCTACTAAGATGTGGGAATGGGACTATTTTGGGGGGGGGGGGGCGCTGGGGTAATTACAGCGTCACGACCCTGATGTCACTATTCATGTCAGCCACTCAAAATATTTACAAGTACTCAGTGATGTTAAATATGACGTCACAACACTGATGTTGTTTTTGCACAACTTCTCAGCCTCCAACGAAGAGTAATGGGAAATAACTTACCTATCATGGCAAACTTAAGTTAAATTTGCTCGGTGTCAAGTACACCTGTCAGGGACTTACCACAAACACCAGCGCCAGTTAATTTTGAATTTTTCGTTAGGATAAATGCCTTTTATAATTAATGCCTACAGAACAGTGCTTTTTGTGGTGTGTGTGTGTGTTTTTTTTGTTGTTTTTTTCATTTCAACACTTTTCATTCACCTGAAGTACATCGAATTTAATTGGTCCATGCTTCGATGTTAACCCTCTTGTACTTTTTCAGGCAGCTAATCAGGAGGTGAATATGTTGAGGGCGGAACTAGCATCAACCAATAAGAGACTGAGTCAAATCAGTGTGCAAGATGAAAATGGAAAGAAAGAGAGAGCTACACAAACAGACAGAAGTCTGTCCTCAAGTAAGTAGATCCCCAACCAGCAAAATCCTATGGAGATCCGAGGTGTAGCATGGACGTCAAGTTTGTAAGCAGGAATGACGGTGTACCTATGTAGACCCACCAGTTATGACGCGGCACCAGTATTGTTTTCACAAGGGGAACCAGCCCCCCCCCCCCCCCCCTGGTAATCCAGCCAATCCCAATCTCACAGAAATGTACATTGGAGTGACACTGGGTTCCTGGCTGGGTTGAAATATTCAAACACAGCCCAACTGCTTTATTTGAAGCCTCAAAAAATTGCAAATGTTGAGGTTGGTTTGATCACAAATGAACATGTAAACTTATAAATATTTTAGTCATGCAAAGCAAATTACTTGTATGGTATCAAAGATACTAGATACAATAAGATGAGACAGCTAGTGCATTTAGTGTGCACAAATTTCACACCGCCGCCTAGCGGCGAATAGGTGGAAGTCATGAACAATATCATATTTCACGAAGCCAATATAAGGAAAATGCTGAATTTTTGTCACTGTTCAGCTATTGCTGTTGGCCTTGATTGAAGTCACTAATTATTTTGTTATTTTTTATAACTTCAGTCACTGTAGGCAAACTCTGGCTTTTTTTTTTTTTTAGTGGCAGTAACACTGTATCAAATCTGCATCATTAATTTATTATTATACTAAGCATTCTTTTCATGTAGTCTGCCATGGGCCCTGCCCCCGATCACTGAGAAAACTGTGTGGACAACTTTTTTTTCGAGGTGTGAAGAAGGGAGTGTCTCATCTTACTGTATCTAGTACCTTTGACGGTATTTCTTGTTACGTCTTGCCAGGTCCCCAGAAATCTCCAGAGAAATCAGACTCGGACAAAGAAGATGCAGAAACAACAGTACAGACCTTGACACGAGAGAATGCACAGTTAGTGGAAGACTACAAACATTTGATAGAGGATCATGATGTGTTGAAGTGCTCACATGAGGAAATGAAGGTATACCTCTCATGCATGGGTGACAGTGGTATGAAGCTGAGCTGGCGTTAAGCCAGTTGGATTAATTGCTCCCAAGGGGCCCCATGCCTTAGGGGGCCCATGCTAGTGTAATCTAGTCTTGTCGGTTACAACAACACACTGCACATACACTTAACACCACATTGCAGTTTAGACAGAAAACAGCAACAATTATATTTATTGCAACCTTGAAGGCGCTTCAGAGTAATCTAATCTTCTCAGTTATATACAACAAAACATTATTTTGCAACATACACTTAACATCACATTGCAGGTTTTACAGACAACAGCAATAATTAAAATTATAGGGGCCCACAGCTCTTAAAGCTGGCTCTGTTGATGATTATGGTACGAAGAATAGTCATAAAGTTTTTGATGTTTGGGTGAACAGAATTTGAACTATTCTCCTTCATTGATAAAGATGATGTTTCAAGCAAAGTTCAATTTGATGTTTGTAAAGCCTACTATTCTGTGATCCAGTGATGTATCACCGAAGACCAGCAAAGACACAATATTCTGTGCCAAGATGACGTCTTGTCTTGTTACAATTACAATTAGCCTACCAATGCTAATAACAGGTCTATAGGACATACCCTGTAATATAGAAATGCAATGAAAATAGGTACTCTTGTTTTCATAACAGTGCAGTGTTTGGCCAGTACGATACAAAAGTAAACATAAATATTGTCACCAAAGGCTCTGTTTTCTTTAAAAAAATCAATCTCAAAGATAAACATTAAGTTTGACTAAGCTTGTTATGTGACTCCAACATTTCAGCAAGCAAATGAAAGTCTGAAGATGGAAAATACCAGATTGCAAGGGCAACTGGAAGCATTAAGGAAAGAATATGATGACCTCCGCCAGGTCAAAGATGAAGGGGCAACAGGTGATCATAAGCCTAGTTATGGGGAGCTGAAGTTGGAACTGATACAGACACGGCAAGAACTCAGTCGAGCTAAGGAAGTTTTACAAGGTATACCTTACTTTTTATTCACTGGCTTCTGTTTTTTACATAGCGTTGGTTTCATGACAAGGATATGAACAGATATCAACAGCTGTACAATGAAATGACAAATACTTAACTTCTCTGTATGATGAAGGGGTGAACCACCAAAATCAGTGTTTCAAGAAATTCAGGTTTGAAAATTTTGTACTACTCGCAACATTGATTTCTCGCCTTTTCATCAAACTGTGTAACACAAAATGAGATTTAACAAAATTGCTCATGTTGGTAAAGACCCCGCAATATACTTTTGATAACCACTAAAGAGTAAATATCTCAAATTTGACCTATTCGTCCCTTCGTCATGCAGGTAAGTTAAGCATTCACCTCTTCATTGTACAGCTGTTGTTATCTATTTGCCCATACGTCATGAAACCGGCGAAAGATATTCCACAATGAAACTTTATGAATGATAGACTATATTAATCTATTAAATAGTAAATAATAATAAATGAAATTCATGATCTGGGTGTGGTCTGGTCCTGTGAGGGTGTAGGAATGGCAAGAGCTGAAACTACGTGTTTAACAGGGTTTCTCTAGCTGTGGTGATCTCTTGTAGTCTCACTCTCCCCAGAATGTCAGTTCATTCTTTTAAATTTTGTGAACAATTCCTCCTTCTGTCCTATCATGCTGTTATGTATTATTCTGTCTGTCGTTTCGCTTCTCCCTAGCACAGTGTGACAGTTATCATGTCAGTGTGCTTTCTCTAAACTCAAACTCAAACCCATTATCTGTTACAGCGTGTTTTTTTATAACTGGGTCTAATTTAGTTAATACACAGTGTCTGCTGAAAAATGAAACCCATGGAGGATGATCTCTATGAACCCATCTTGAGAGCTAGCAATGTTGATGAATAATGCATTCCACACATGGCATGCTTTGATGTTTAATCATAACTTGAATTCTCTCCACAGACCAGGAAAACCCAAGTATTTCACTGAACAATCTATCAACAATAATTGTGACTTTTCTTTTTCTTTCTAGGAATGAAGAGTGACAGAAAGAGATTGAAGGGAGAGAAACTGGATCTTCTCAGTCAAATGAAGCAACTCTACACAACTCTGGAGGAGAAAGAGACAGAATTAAGGGACTTTATCAAGAATTATGAGCAACGAGTGAAGGAAAGTGATGACATGATTAAGCAGGTAGTTGAATTTTCTTGGCTGTACCTTATGATATGGCTTCATGCCAGGTTGATTAGCAAGAGCGAAGGAAAAGAATGAGTTGTATATTTGTTTTCACAGGTTTGTGATGAAAACTGGGTAATGTGGAAAACCGAGAACAAAGAAGAAAAAATTTTATGTACTGCATAGATGAGATAAGAGTTTGAAGAGGGAAATGACATAATTGTTATAAATTTAGCAAATGAGGAACTCAAATGGAAATTATCAGGTTGTGATGAAAATGGCAACAAGACGCTCTGAGAATGGTGTAAAAAAACAGAAGAAGAAAAATACGGGGAGAGGATAAGAAGAGAGAGGAAAAGGTAAGAAAGAACAAATTGGTGAAAAAAAAAGGAACAGTTAAAAATAGATACAGAAAAGAAGTACATGGAAAATGAATGAAGACTGCTGAGAATTGAAGATGAGGAAAATCTGAGAAAGGAGATTTTACTGGTTCACGTCTAGCCAGTTTATGAAAACTGATCAAAGCCTTCATGAATCATGCTCAACATTCAGCAGTTTTCAGAGGTATTAGGAGACATGATTGACAGATCAGACATTTAACACAGAATATTACGAAGCTGAGTAAATTACTTTTGAGCCACGCAGAGCAGTGTGCAGGATAGAATCAGTTAACAGTTGTGAAATGTGGGGGAAAAAAGGTAGAAAAGGTAGTTAGCATATCGGCAATTCTTAAATACAATCATGCTGACAATCAGTTTGTAACCATACATCCTGTATGTACAATCCACAGCTGGCCAAAGAGAAAGAAGATCTAGTCCAGGAGAAGTGGGAGATTGTTACCAAAGCTAAAGAGGCAGCTGAAAGAGCCATGTTCCTGAAGGCTCAGTGTGACACAAAAGACCAAAACATGAAGGATATGGAGAGTGAACTGAAGGAGGTATGCCTTACCCATATTTGAGTTCTTTCAGTACACATATGATTCAATGGGAAAATAACTCATAATGGGGTGATGAAAAGGCGGCATGCAGAAACAAAGTGTGTGGATTTACAGCCTGTTAAGTTAAATATTTCAGTATATGCAGCACAATATTAATTACATGATATTATGAGATAGCACTTTGTGAATAAGTATATAATTATTACTCTAGTGCATCTAACTCAGATTTTGAAGAGCACAATTTAGCCTATAAATAGTCCATCACCACAGCCATGCTGCAATCTAAATAATATATATTGATGTTAACATAAGATGTCTGGAATGTTGCATTTTCAGTCACTTAATCCATTTACTATTTTGTAAATTGTAATTTAAATATTCGTGAGCCAGACATTCACCTGTCACCTTTCACCTTAGGCATTGTCCATCCGCTGCAGGATGTAGGCCTCCAACAACGACTTCCATTCCTTTCTGTGGGATGTCTTCCTCTTCCATGTTGTTCCCCCTCTCTTTTTAATATCATCCTGCCATCTTCTTCCTGGTCATCCTCGTGTTAATTATCACTTTTAAATGCCTCATGAAAAATTTCAAAATCAGAGTTAGGTGAACATTAACATGTGGTAACATTGTATTTCCGACAGTAGAGACCTGAAGCAGAGTTTGTTAGTTCATGTTACTATTTCCCTTGTTTCTGGAATTTTGATCCTCAGATATCTTATATTTTATAATTCTCTTTTGATATTGCTATAGTTGTACTTGGTAGATCAGCTACATGGGATCGAAAAGCATTTTAGGATAGTGTCAAAAACATGGTATAACTTTTGTCTACATATGAAAGCTAAGCCTGATTTTCCATTATCTAGTCATCTTTATGTTAATTTTATGTAATGAAGACTGGTAACTTTATTCCATAGACTAAAGACAAACTTTCTACCCATGAAAGTCAAAAGAACTCCATTACATCCAGCATAACAACAGCGAGTGATGGAAATATCCACGATGAAGAAGTGTTTGTTGATGATCTTGGATTCTCTACTGCCGAAGAGTCGTCAGTTCTTAACAGTACTTTCACGCAGGAGGTGGACACAGCTCCTCAACAAAGTATGTTTCCACAGAATAATTGTTTTCTTTGTATGATTTAAAAGTAAATTGAGAACTAGGCTCATGTTATGACTTAGATTTTGTATAAAAATCGTTTGGTGTGATCGAAGGCTTTATGATAAATGGCGCTGTTCTTTTGTAATCAATCAGAAAATTGTTGATTAAATTAAAATCTCTAAGATATTCTTTGAGGAATATGAATTTTATTGTGCTGTTCCATTGAAGATATACTGAATGCCCCTTTGATTGTTTTTTTTCTTGGTATGTATGAAATATAAGTGTATGCCTTTTCTTTTTTAGCTCTGGACTGATATGTATCTGCCATTAAACATCTTAATGAATTACAAGGAGAGTTTTCTGAATTGTTATTTATGACAGATGATGTCAACTGGAAAAATGATTTTGTATATATCGGGTAGTGGGTTGTGATTACTTTCCTTTGGCTTGAGGTTCTTGGCTGCCTCCTCAGATCTTAAGCCATTTAACTCATTAAGAAGTGATTAAGTGTACATTTCAATATTCTGTGACAGCTTATAGGTTTTTGTTTTGTTTTTTTGATTGGTATCATGATCGGTGACAAGCCTGGAGTTTTTGCTGATCTGCGTTTATCTGATATTTCTATTTGTGTCAGTCCTGAGTGTCAGTCCAGCCAGCACCACAGATTCACTAGACTCTGCAGCTGGTCCCATGTTCCGCTGGTTCACACAAAGTTCAGACTTTGAAATTCCCCTGGAAGCCAAGCCAAGCAAAAAGAAAAGAAAGAACTTCAGCTCTTTGTCTCGAGTGTTCAGTCGAGGACGATTACGTCGGTCGATTGCACTCCCTCATGCAGAGAGTCTGATGGCTGATGGTGAGTATTCAGTATGAAATTGCTCCCTCACTCACTTCAGTTTGATATGAAAGGAGCAGAAACAATAGTTTCTTCAGTAAAATCAGTAGTTAGGTTACTCTTCCTGTCTATGGCTCTTAGAAAACTAATGCAATATTATAAAAACCACAGAAAATCTGTGGAGTTGCAGCAAGGCTTGAAGCAAAGTCAAAACATGGCAAAAAGAAAACGTTACATGTAGCAAAGCCTCATGTAAGAAACAATACAGAAATGATGCAACAAAATGCAAAGGAAAAGAGAAGACATATCAAGCTTTCTATATATTAACCTTTTTCAGGAAAAAAAAAATGTAATGGGATGGAAAATTGAACCAATAAAACCGTGGAACAAATAAAAAACATTTGTACAATATAAAACCACCACGAGTACTAAGAAATGCTCTTAGAAAACTAATTGACATTCCTGCAGTACCTTAAAAATCTGCTAGATTTGCTGGACATCTAATAGCATGGAGATGCTAAGCACATCACTAATATCAGGATTCCCAGCTATCACCATCTGAGTAAACTCACTAGTCCATAATTACTTCAGGATTATACAATTATTATTATAGTCCCCACCATTAAAAGTCGCATGATAATTATTGTAGCTATAGTGCAGAAGCTTGACAGTTCTAACTACGATTATTTCAATCTGATATTGTTAATTCAGGCAATAATATTCTTTGGTGTCATAGTGCATACATCTCGTGCTAAATGACATGTGGCACAAAACTTAGCCTTTAAGGTAGTCTTCATCACATAACAAACGATGCACCAGGATTCAGTGTACTGCTGTATTATGATTGTTGATGCAAGAGCAATAGTTTAATAATTAATGGTTCACACATGTGGGGCAAATGAGAGTAATAATAGTCTTCAAATTGTTTTGTATTCAAAAAGCATGTGCAGTAACTAGAAATACAGATATAATAGTTATGCCTGATTGTAAAATCTTCTTTGATATGGATCAGTGTTTCTCTGCCTTTTTTGTCCTGTACCCCACCTCAATTTAAAAAAAATTACCAACAACATGGACCCCACCATAACTGGACAAAGGTAGCATACAGTATATAAACAAAGATTCAAAAACATATTCATAGAGACAGTATGTATAAATTCAAAAGAAATCTTAATCAAAACAATATAAACAAATGACAGTTTATCTATACAGTAAAGTTAAAATATACTATGAACTGAAGATTTCTATGAGAACTCCCTAGGCCCCATTCTTAAGACACACACTCCACCAAATGTTCCCAGGCCCCACCGAAGGGGCATGTGCCCTACTTTGAGAAACACTGATATAGAGTGTACTCTCTTTAATCGATATCGGCCCAATCTTTTGTTTTGGTGTCACAGAGGCGAGTCCTCGTCTGTGTGTGTTGAGCCAGGACAACTATCAGGAGAAGCTGAACACAATAGAGAGGATGGTGGGTGTGGACATGAAGGAATGGCGAGCCCACCAAGTCTTAGCATGGCTAGAAATCACCCTGGCCATGCCGATGTATGCTCAGAATTGTTTGCTGAATGTGAAGAGTGGGCAGGTAAGTTTTCATACTTTTTACCAGTTTTTTTCTTGTCTCTGGCCGTATTTCTGATTATCTGACCATTCTTTTTATATATTCTTTTCTCTTTACATTTCCTTTTCGTCTGTATCATCATCTGTCCATCTTTCTTTTTATCATCCATCCATTTATCCACCCATGCATCCATCCATCCATCAACCCACCCACACACCCACCCATCCACCCACCCACCCACCCACCCACCCACCCATCCATCCATCCATCCATCCATCCACCCATCCACCCATCCATCCATCCATCCATCCATCTGTGCATTAGTCTGCCATTTTGTCCATCCATCTGTCCATCCGTCCTTCCATCCATCCCTTCATCTATCCAACCCTTTTTTCTTTTATCTTTTATTGTTTCTTTCTCTTATCCCTGCTACTTTCTTTCAGTCCCTTCTTTAGTTCATTCTTTCTTTCCTGCCAACAGCTTTGTTAATCTTCCTTTGCATTCTCTTAAATAACCAAACATTTATTAACAATCATGCTTCCAATATGATCTTGAATGTTCTCATCATCCGTTTCTGTGCAGATTCTATTGGGACTGAGTGACAATGAGTTGAGTGCTGCATTAGGAGTGACCAATCCCATGCACAGACGGAAACTGAGAATTGCCATAGAGCAGCACAGAAACCCAGATGAAATGTGAGATAATCCAAATCCTTAATACATTTTGAAAGTGATCTTTTGGTATTTCAGAGAATTCAGTACCATACTTTAAGAATAGGGATGGAAAATTCTCTTTACTGCACCGGTTTTTTTCTATGAAACAATAGCGGAAATTTTGGTAAAGAGCACCATCTTGTCTCTTCAAACAAAATCAAGCTTACAGCGTCACTGAGGTTTTATTTTCACATGGGTAGTAGTAGTGACAAACGCTAGTGCAGTTTTATATTTGCATTTTGAGAAAACAAGAAATTTTAGGGAAATGTTTATACCTTATACATAATTACAGCCATAAGAGCAAACTTTCTCCTCTTGTGCTCAACTCTGTTGTGTGTATGAAACCTAATCGTCTTGCCCAAATGATCCAGATGCATTATTTTGACATACAAGCAGAGAAAAATGTAATGTATGTATGTTATAGTTCAAAGGCAGTTCCGTGACTAATTTGACAATGTGCTATTTGATCAGAAAATATCTGAAGGCCAGTGAAATGGACCCAACTTGGATTGCTCATCGACTGTTGCCTGATCTAGGATTACCTCAGTACACAGATGTGTTTGAGGAGCAGCTGTGTGATGGACATGTGTTGAATACACTGACCCGCCGTGACCTAGAAAAGCACTTTGCAGTACACAGAAAGTTTCATCAGTCTTCCATTTTACATGCCGTGGAACTGCTGAGGAGAATTGACTTTAACAAGGAGGTAAATATTTTTATCTGTGGAGGTCAGAAGGAAGATTTACTATTTAGGGGGACAGGGGTTGCTAATGGTGTTTTTGTACCTATGTAGTATTTCCTGTCATGTACTTGCAAGCAAAAGTGTTCTTGACCCTTCAGTTATGGTGATAGTGTAGTGGAACACTGTTGTGGAGAAGAGGGAGTATTCTGGCATGGTCCATACTCGTAAGTGATTCATTTTTGTGTACGTATAAAATGCCCAGCCAGCATCTCTATGGTTTGGTCAGATTAACTTAGAGGCAGAGGATTCTCAACATCAAACCTATATTGGCACAATGTTGCAACAAGTGGATCTACATGGGCACGGGAATGATATCCTTCCTAGATATATGTGAGCTTGACATCAGTGCTACCCATTGGATTTTGATAGGGTTTCTAGCGGGCTGGTTTTCCCAACTATGTTTGTATTTCATGTTCCCTAGTTCTAACATGGCAGGTTTACAATTTTCTTGATTCAAACTTCTCCACTTTATTCCCCTTCATCTTATTTCTTTGCCTTCCTTCTCACTTTTCTGTCCTTGGAGTTTGTAAAATTGGAGGTTTTTTTCATCATTCCTTCAATCACATTCTACTCATGACTTTTGAAAAGCAACCTTAATTTTCAGAGGCATTTTGCATTGTGAACATCTGCCATTATTTCCGAAAACATTTTCTTGTGGATTATATCGTCATCAGTGCCCTAAAGCTGTAGTCCCTGCTTTTGGCTACTTTTCAGGAGAACCAAAAAAAAAACAGTTTTATTTTAGCACAGCTGGTCATGTTACAATGATTTTTTGGAAGTTTGCTATTCCTTTGTTTTTCGGCCAAGGAGTCTATAACCAAGATCATGCGATGTGGCATTGAATGTATTTGGATGTGTATGAAAATCAGTTTTTTAATTTTTTGAGTTACTACAGTCTTAGGCAACAGTGATTGTATTGAACTAATCCATTTCCATGGGAGACAATGACAAAGAATCATCATGTTAAGTCTGGGTAATATCTGGTGTAACACTGGATTTGGAGAAATATTACTTGCATTTAATTAAACCATTTTTGTATTTTCTTTTTTTCAGAAACTATATCATCGACGCAACATGAGTGAAGAGAAAGATGCTGATTTGATTGTGTGGACAAATGAGCGCCTGATGAAGTGGCTTAGGAGTATTGATCTTGGAGTGAGCATAGAATTAATGTCTGGCAGTCTTAGGAATTGATTTCTAATTCATTTCAATGTTGCTTCAGCTCATAATAATCTGTGGATAAAGATGGGACATAGCAAATCTTAACTGAACACTTGCACCATGTCTTACACTAATTTTGAATGGCAATCTGAAAGGGGCCATAACTCCTGCAAAATTTGACTTATCCAGTTTTGGAAAAACGGTTTTCAATTGTGAATGGATCTGATGAAATCAGGCCTAAGATGAAAGACTAAATTCCTGAGAAAACCCCTCAAAAGGGGGAAATTTTTCTATGGAAATTGAGATTCGCTTGCAATATGAAAGATCAGCCATTTCTCAGCAATCAGTCAAAATATTTTGATTGAAATTGTCTTAGAAATATTTTATTTTGATTTTTTAACCCTTTGACTACTGAGGCTGTGAAAGCTAGATTTTCTCAAATCCAGTTTATATTGAGATACACTTATTTCAGCTATTTTAATGTATATATTTGAATCTAAATCAGGCTACTCATCTGTATTTAAAAGTTAGTAATGCAGAACTAAAACCTGCAGCGGATGGAGCAGAACCGAGCTAACAGCAATGCCCTTTCAGTATTGAAAGGGTTAAAGAGATATAAAAATTTCACCTTTAACCCAGTTTTGTCAGATTCACTCTCATATTACACTTTTGTGCTTTCCTTTCCCTGCTGGGGCTAAATGACAGCCAAAATTCACTGTGAAAACTTTGGTAACCAAAACAGATGTATTTGTCTGGGTGTAATAATACTCCTAATTCAGTTTTTAAGAAGAGTAAATTTACAGTGTTCTGGCCCTACCTTGATTTATCTATGATTTATGTTACATTTATGTTCTCCATTACTCCACAATCCATCCATCTGATTTCCCATAATTCCTGTCTTTACCCTTCTATGCCAGCCTTAACACTATTTTGCAAAAGACTTTCTACTCGTTACTGTCCTAGCCGTTCAAGGTAAATCTGCTTTCATCATCAAGTGTGCTGTTTTTAGTCACTGCTCTTTATGCAAAAGGATTTAGGAAAAAAAAAAATTAAACTCCTGGGAAAGTCAGATGGTAGGAAAATCATCGGGGGAAAGGAACCCCTGCCAGACAAGTGTTTAAGAAAAAATGAAAAATGTGTTAAAAGTATTAAGTGTGCAGGGTGTCCCAAAAAAGGTATGCACACTTTGAATATTTCATACAATATGAATTAAATTACAACCAAATTAAAGGACATGTAATCATTTGATTTATTGCATGGGTTCAAACCGATGGCTGTTCTGGTCAGACACTGATACCAGTGGAATTCAGCAGAGTTGCAAACAACGTTAAACAGTGTACACATTTTTTTGGAGACACTCCATAGTGTAAATAATTCAGATACACAGCTATCCATTTCAGAATGTCAGTTATTTAGTCAAATTCTTTCTCTTTGTTAGGTATAGGGTAATGTTTATTTGATGTTATTATATTAGTTCTTTTTTTATTGTAGGAATACTGTGAAAGCCTGGTAGAGAGTGGAGTGCATGGTGCTCTCATGGTGCTAGAGCCTTCCTTCAATGCAGAATCCTTGGCAGCCATCTTGGGTATCGCGCCATCCAAGTCTTACATCAGGAGGCATTTGACCACTGAACTGGACAAGATCCTGAAACCTGCCAGGTAGGTCTAGAGCAAACCAAATGATAATAGATATTTTGTTTGAAACTAAATTTGCTGCCTTACTAAATACTGACCAATGCTTCCACCCCACATGATCATGTTTTCAGTACTCACCATATTAAACTGTCAAAGATGTTTGTACCCTTGTGGGCTTTAATGTAGAAGGTTATTTACTTTAATAAGAAGTACACACTTACTATTTTAATGTGAGACAGTCACCCTTGAGTTGCAAAAGAAGGTTTGAGTTTTCAGACATTTTCCTTCTACTGCAATATTATGACCAGGTGCAAACTAGCCAACTTTGATCGACCAACGAGACGCATGGTGACATCATGACAGTGAATTTCATTGAGATCCTACCAGTTGGCTGGTGTTTGAGATCTCAATGAAAATCAATGTCGCGACGTCACCAACAAACTCGTAGGCCGATCAAAATTTGCAGGTGTGTGCGTTATCGTATCAGTCGAGTGACAGTGCGTTGCAGGTAACCACAGAAGTTTTTCACAAAAATCAATGAATGATTTTGAATTTAAGTCTTGGTCCCTCCTTGGCAGGAAGAGATAAGCAATATCCCGTTGAGTATGCATTCAGCGGAATTTTGTAGGTTTCATATTGTTTTAAATTGCAGTGAAATGTTTTGGATTTACTGCAAAATAACAAAATATACAAGTGTTAAAAACAGAATTCAGTGACAGAGTAAAATTAATGTCAGACAAGATGAGGTGAGAAAATACATCAGGATCAGACAGGCATTATTAGCTCTTTGACCAGGGGACTTGGCCTAGACATAAGATTGTAAGGTTTATCAGGACAAAAATTTGCTCCTCTTTATTGATTAGGCCTTTTTTTTTATTTGAAAGAAAGAAAATCATAAAAGTACCATGGTTTTAACATTTACATAAACTGGTTTGAATGCAACTCATATACATAACAAACTAAATAACCAAAGTGTGAAGTGCTAGACTAGTTCATTACTATCCTTTACTGCTTGTTTGTATTGCATGTTCCGAGCCATATAGCCATTGTGTTTTATATTCTTGTTTGTGATTTTGATAATATTAACGTAGTAAAATCTTATTCATGACCAAAAAAAAAAAAAATGAATTAATAAATTGTTATTCATCAACATATATGAACTTGTGGTCTAGGCATACAAACTTTTCTAACATATCATATTTACATACCATAATTTTCAGGTCTTACCAAAAAGGAATGAAAATACTGAGGTATTAAGAGTTGTCTGGCCCAGCCAGAATTCCTACATCAATCCAACATAGATTTGTGTACAATTAGTAGGATTATAGGGGCAGGTCTCCTGCACATCAGACTGCTGTTGGCGTAAAGTAATAACTAGTGGGTCTCCTTAGGAACGATGTCATGCCTTTGTGCAAACTTGACGTCAATCCTAAGTGTTGAATATCCTTGGGGTTGCTGGCTGGGCTCCTATATGTGAGTGTGCATGAGAAAACCCACAATAAGTCGGCAACATGACATTTTGAGTTCTGTACACATAATAAAAGACAAGACATTTCTGATAAATTGAAGTCAGTGACCTCCTAAAACAAGATTTTGAGAAAGCGGCATTTAATCCTAAATGTGGCAATAGCTACTTGACCCATTAATATTGGAGTGATTGCTGTTAGGAGACCGTAGTCTAATAACTAAGCCGTTGTAGAGATCATACTGAGTAGTGTTCACTGCTCATCTAGTTTACCATGTAGCATGCCATGGTCCCCTAAACAACAGCCAAGTTGGAAGTTTGTGTCGGACCCATATTTTCACTTCAAAGCCGTTTTTCTCAAAATCAACTCTATCGACTTATTGTAGGTTTTCTCATGCACACTCACATATTTGTTGGATGTATTAATATTATCTTTGTTGACTATTGCATTCTTTATTTGACGTCTGTGATTTTTAGATTTCATTTTCAGCTAGGCAGATTAGTGTTGGTAATATGAAGAAAATGTAACGGCAGATTTCTCAGTGACCTTCACTTTTGCATACTTCTATTTTAATAATTAATATTCTTTCCTGTTAGAGACGTTTTGTAAGGTTCCCATGTTGTGTGACTCTAAACACTGTCTTTGATATTTTCAAAATCTACAGAAGGAAAATCTATAAAAAAAGGAAAAAACTATAGAGAAGGGGGAAAAAATCAGAAAAAGAAGGGGAGAGAATGGAAAAAAACAAAGGAAGAGAAATTTATATTTAATCAGCTTTATTATTCTATACTCTGTGTACGACATGATGTGGCTGTTCTTCTGTTGACTGATTCTGTTGATATGATTCATTTAGTATGAAAAAGCCTTTAAAGTTGAACGTGATATGTTCGATTTTTGTTGAAAATATCCTTTCATGATGAAAATAAAACAGTGGAAAAGGATTTCAAAAATATTGAAGTAATGATTTATTTTGCCTTTGGGAAAGACAATTTCTGACTGTCATGGAAACTTTTCTTTACCTCGCTGTAATTCAACTGTTCAGTTCAAACCCTACATCGTACAGCGTGTTGTTGACTATGCAATATTGATTAACCTTCTTTTTACAGAGAGATAAAGTTGCGCCTTTGTCAGTTTTGCAATGTTTTTGAAATAAATTGACATTTCATACTGCAAAACATCGATAATGTAATTGATTTTACTTGTCTCCCTTAAATTCCAAAGCTCATCATCTGATGCCAATTTCAGCGGCTCCTCCTTTCAGTGTAAAACACTGTAACGCGCCACTTTTGCTTTTGTTCTTTGTTTATTTTTTATTTTTCTTCATGAAAAAAAGGTGATGAAGTGAAGATTTACCTTTCTCTTTACCCATGCACTATTGTTTCCTGTGTTTCAACATCTGTGGTGTTGTGATGCTTTGGGGCTTCAAAAACTTATTTTTCTTTTGTTTGCAACCCTTCATTTAAGTATAGTTACAGGTTGATAAGCAGTGTGTTAATGAGACGTTTATAGGTAGATCCATAGATGCATCCAGATACTACTCCAAAGATCATGTGAGAGAACCTCCCAGATATATAAAAACTCACATGATATGGAGACTCTTTCTGAGTCCAGACACAATATACCTTTATTTCTGAATTTGCCCTGTTCTTTATTTTCGAATACAATACTATCATTTTTAGTTGGCAGATGGAGTTATCTTAATGTCCAAACTGAAGTTAAAACTACTTATTTGTATCTTACAGTAATAACTATTTGCTATGAAATCAGCAGAAATTATCGTGACGATCGTTGTAACAAAATCTGGGTTTCTTTGTCTTACATCATTGTGGATGTCAATGTTTAAACTTTATTTTATTATTTTTCCCACTCAGAGCTGCACTGGATACTGCTGAGTCTCATGAAAATGGGTCTTCCTCTAAGAACAAAAGTCGAAAGAGTTCACAGGACCGGGGTCAGAAAGTGTTTGAAGATAAAGGTCGCAGGAAATCAGAAGAAGAAGGAAGGTCTAGACTGAGTTTTAGGGTTTGTGAGAATTACTACATTGTCTGGTGGCGGTCGCTTCCCTCAGTTTTTCTCACATTCTCTTTATGCATGCACTTTGTATTGATGTTGTGTTGCGCACACTTTAGCATATACTCTGCACACAAGAGTTAAGCAACAGTATTTATATAAATTATATTTTTTCCACTTCTCCTGCTTTATGTCAGTGTATCACACGAACTGGATGTCTGCAGAGGTGAAATTCTACCGCGAAAGCAATAAACTCTCTAAATTTTAAAGGAACAAACTATGTTACAACCTTTTCAACAATGCACTTATCACTCTCTTTTCTGGATTTTCTGAAATTTGAATTTTATCTTTTGCAGATATCTGGTTAGCGTAATACACTGATGATTAGTAAAGTATGAATTATGAGCATAAATTGTATACAAATTATATACATGCTACAAGATATGTATCTCTATTTAGTGATATAGCTTGCACTGAAAAGTTGCTTAGCTTTTTAGTGCAGAGTTTGCCAGATCACAGAGATTTTAAAAATATCTGTATGAATACGTTTTTGGAATTGAACACATCTTGATGAGACTACATGATGGACAAGAAAGCATTGTGTGAATCTGGGCCTAGCTGGGCCTAGATTTGGATGGGAGTTTACATTAAATTTATTTGATCTGTTACTCCAGTCATATGAGCAAAAAATTAGTCACAATCTTTGCACAAAATGTTCTTATTAAGGTATTATAATGTTGGAATATGCCAGCAGAAAAGTAACTGCTTTGCCAACATCTTGTGTGACGCATGACAAAGTGATTTATCTTAACAGATGTTTGTAAGCCTTAAAGATACCTGATGGGTATAAACCCAGTGATTTTAAGAAATAGTATATATACATTGCTAGCAGCTTTTCGTTTTTTAGCATATATTTCTGTTCTATTATATCTGTGATCAGGAAACAGTTATTCAGTGTAATTTATGTATCATCATACCGACTTAGAATGAGATTTTCATGTTATATCTCAATATTTCACCATGAAAACACCTTCTTCACCAATCTTGATGTAGATCTTGCATGCCTCCATTTATGATAGTTACATTTCTCTGTATGTTCTTCATTGTAATTTTATGCACATTTAAATGCTTTCTTTATTCTATTTGTTAGTTTTTCTCTTCTTTTCTACAAATCTTATCTGCCCTGCTGTCGTACATTTGATGTATTATCTGTTGTGATGCATAGATAAATGAAAAGCGATAGATATAAAGTTGGTTAAACATTAAAGAGAATAATTGCAGGATGAATTCGTATTAGTCCCTGGTGATATTGAAATCCCTTGCAATATTAGAAGAGCACAAAGCAAAGGGTGGAATAAAAATTTCAGATAATTTATGTGCATTATTTATGGTAGAATTATTCATCTAAAATGAGACAAAGTCTCAAAGGTCATAAGATATAAGAAAATTGTATGTTCACATTTCTCTGAAACCAAGAAGATTTTCATTTGTTAAGTGAAGATTTTACTTTACTTTCTGAAGTATTGTTGATAAGGGGAGTTTTAGATTGTTGTTCCTTTGAGTAAGATTAATTTCCAATAAGGACTACATTGAATCCACAATCAGAGCAAAATTTGCAGGGAGAGAAAAGCAAAATGTGTGGAACTGTCCTTGTCATGTAGGACTTAGGTTTCTTATTTTTCATATCATCACATTTTCATAAGACTGTACTAACTCGGAAATTTGAAAAGTCGATATTTGTATATATGTACAACTACATTCAAAGCTGCTTTGAATAATCTTGTTCTAGTGTCCATAGCCGAAAAATAACTGAATAGCAAACTTTTAAAAAGTTTTCATAACTAGACCAGTTGTGCTTAACTAAAACAGGTTCTTGCACCTCCTGAAAAGTAACCAAAATCAGTTACAACAGTTTTAGGGAATGGTGATGTTATTGTCTCATTACATATAGGCCATAGACTCAGCTAAGCCATCTATTACAAGATTACAGACCCTAGTGCATGATATGTAAACATATGTTGCTAGGGAGTTTCTGAAATTTCTGATCATTCAAGTCCCAAGTCCCACAGGTTTGTCCATATCCCATGGATTTCCTGATACAGCCATGTTCTCTTAACTAATATGCATGTAGGATTCTTCTAACATAGTGTAACTCACAATATCTTAGACTTGAGGTAACATCTGTGTTTGACATTCTTTTCAGGGCTCTTTTGGCCGAGCTTTTGGGAAGAAAGTACGAGACGACTTAAAGATGTTTGACTCTGATTCATCCAGGAAAAAGATTTCTGCACCAATACCCATTCAGCATTCAAGTCTTTCTGCATTAGACAGTGAGTCTGAACTAATTAGAAAAGGATTCTGCGTCAAAACCTCTCAGCGACACTCAAGCTACGGACCCCAAGGAGACCCCATAATCAATGGGATCTTGACACAAAATTTAAGACAAAAATACATGGCACAGTCAGATCAAGCTCTGCATCGCAGCCTGGATTTACAAGTTATTCGGGAAAAAGACATTAACGCCCAGACAAATGAGGAATTCACTCAGGGCAAAAACAGTTTGAGCAGTGGCAATATTGGCTGTGTGGCACAACATAGCAGTGAAAAAACATCAGCAGCATCCTCACAGGAAACTCTCACAGACCAAACCAGCGATCATAGGAAAAGTATTAATACAAGAGGTGACATTGTTACATTACAGAATGAAATCATTGTTCATCAGCATGTTCCGGAAAGTTTTCTCCAATCATCAAACATCATAAAGACAAAAGGGGAAAATGAACACCTGTTAAAGTCTCAAGATTCTAAGATTTCGTCAACAAACCATACACAAAAAGTGGTGGACAGTCATCAGATAATGAACTCTTCCAGTGACAGTGGTTATCAAGTAGCGAGAGATCTTGCATCAGAAAATAGGCCAATTGGAGTGAAGGGACACATCAAGGCAGGCAGTGGCAGAGACAGGAAATGTGGTCCAAAGAAAAGAGGGTCTATCCAAGACGTGTTTCCTCAGACAACATCAGTGTAACTTTACAAACTATTGACCAGAAAGCATTTATGTACTTCAGTATTAAGAACTCAACTCAGTACAATTTCAGTATGACAGTCTGTTTCAAAATTATAATAAATATAAACAATGCTGTTGTTGGCATACATTTCAGTGTTCACATGAATGAAAATTCCCACTGTTTTGTTAGTGTTTGCAGTTGAGTACCAAATTTCTACCAAATTGTACAGGAAGAAATGTTATTAAATTCAGTTTAAAAAAAATTTTAATCACAATTTGTATTTTTAAACAAAAAATCCCTGTCATCATGGTGCAGGGGCAACAGAATCAAGTATATGGTGTGGTTAGGTTGGAGGACTTGTGTCTTGGAATAAATGAAAACAATGGCAGGACCAGTACATAATGAGTGCTGAAAATCACATGTCTGAAAGTATTGAAAGTGTTCACATCCAGCTTTCTGTCATACATCATCATTTTTACATTGCTATTGTGGTTTCATCCATCCGTTTGCTATGGGTCGAAAATGGAGGAAAACAGTTATAAATTTCTTCATCATAATTATTCTTGAATTACATTTTTCAGAAGTTAACTCATGTCTTATGCCTCCAATAATATAGTACTAAATTAAACTTATAGGAGATATTTGAAAGCTCTTTACCGTAATTTTCTTTTTGTTTTAAAAGATTACAATTGCACCAAATTTTTTATATAAAAGGAAATTCGAGAGATAATATGAAAAGTTTAGAATAATACAAAATCTTTTATTCTAGAAGACATCAAATCAACAAATTCCCATACAAATATTTCACCTCTCCATATGGTTCATCGTTGTATAGTTTCATTTAAAGTGTTGTTGCTGGAATGGAAAGTTTTGATCTGAAGAATTGAAAGAGTCATAATTTATCCATGAATTTATGAATGTTGCCAAAGAATATAATTATGATAAGACAGTGTCCAGCATGAAGAATAACATATTGCAGCAAAAGTTCAAAATGGTGCTAATTGCTTTGTTCATTTGTGTTTGCTTGATGTCATCATTATTTTGATTGTTGAGTAGTGTAGCTCTAAGTAAGGTTAAATATTTTCCTTTGCAACTTTTTCTCATGGTGTTTTTTTTTTAACCCTTTCAGCATGCATTAATATAACAGATTCCATTCTCTGTGTGATTTTCAAAAATATAACTGGGCTCTATTTTTTTTCATGGATTTTCAGACCTGAGATGTCAATCTAAAGATATTTGGGCAGGAAAAAATTATCAACACTCATGTCACTCCCATTTCTACTCACATTATGCTGAGGCAGATCTAGAAATAAAAGGTCTTAATTCCTATATCTGTGTCAGTTTGGTTAAAGATGTCGCAGTGTTCTCGCTCCAGAATAATATTCACTGTGTCTGAATTCACATTGTAGTCTTAGTTCGATTCACCTAATTTTAATGTTGGTTTTGTCGTCGTCAAAACTGTTCATAAAAAAATTATTTTTATAAACATAGCCTCCTCTTTGAGGCTGCTGTCTTGTTAACAATTTCACATTTCCCTCCTCGTTTAGTGCTGATTTCATAAGGACAAAGATCTTTCAGATTCGATCATTGATCAGAAGGGAGGTGTCAATAAAAAATTCGAAAGAGACTTATTTAATTAGAAATAGTAGTACTGTCCAGTGAAAATTGTTTCGCCTTTCGTAAAAAAGTTTCGAACTTCAAATGCTAGACAGTCTAGCGTCATAAGCTCAACATTCAGTTTGGCTGATGCAAGACAGTCTGACATTGCAAGCTGAAAGGGTTAAAGCACTCTTTCGTATGTGGCCCAGGCCTCTCTCTGATAATTACAGTTTGTGTTCACTTTATATCCTCTTCTTCATTCATTCAGACAGGAGATTTGAAAGAGAGAGGCATTCACCACCCATTTTTTTTGTTCTTAGTGTTTTTGCTTTTGTTTTGTGGTTTGCAAAAATGTTCAGCAGACTTCCTATGCCAGTAGTGAACTTGGGCCACGTACAAAAAATGTTCAGCAGACTTCCTATGCCAGTAGTGAACTTGGGCCACGTACAAAAAATGTTCAGCAGACTTCCTATGCCAGTAGTGAACTTGGGCCACGTACAAAAAATGTTCAGCAGACTTCCTATGCCAGTAGTGAACTTGGGCCACGTACAAAAAATGTTCAGCAGACTTCCTATGCCAGTAGTGAACTTGGGCCACGTACAAAAAATGTTCAGCAGACTTCCTATGCCAGTAGTGAACTTGGGCCACGTACAAAAAATGTTCAGCAGACTTCCTATGCCAGTAGTGAACTTGGGCCACGTACAAAAAATGTTGCTAAGCCTACCCAGCCAGCATCCCTGTGTATTTTGGAAGGATTGGTAGGATCACAGTAGGGATGGATTTTCTGCATCAGACTGCAATGTTGTAGCTAGAGGATCTACGTTGGAACGATGTCATTGCTATGTGCAAACTTGATGTTAATCCTACATGACAGATTTCCATAGGGTCTCTGGCTGGGTAGCAGTTTGCCAGACTTAGCAATGCTTTGTGTGTTATGGCCTTATGTATGTGTATGTCTGCACCCTTCATTTTAGACAAAAAGTTAAGTCACCACTATTTTCATTTTTTTCTATCTTTGTGCTGTTCTTTTGTAGGTAGGGTAATTTTAGTTTTGCTTGAATATTTTTCTGAAATACTGGAATGTCTAAAGAACAAGGCATGTTTCATGATTAGATGGTGTTACTGCTCTAAATGAGACAGACATATTTGACATTTTGAAATATTGGATTATTAAGAAAATCTTGAATACTAGGTGAAGGCATATAGGAATGTGAAGAAGACATAGAATTCCAAGTCTTCATCTTTAACAGTACAGGTGTTATGGTTGATTGAATGAAGGTTTGGGGGTATATCGCACTTCAAGGGCTGATAAGGGTAAGTTTCCGTGAACGAATTATAATTTTTACCGTGTCATTAAGTATTTTGAGGTTCATATACTTTGTCAAACTGTTTCTTTTGCCATAAAAGACATCTGTCAGTAAGTGCAATAATTCATTTTATCAGTTGTTTGCATTAAGTTCTCCTTCGTTTGTAACATAGTATTATAGCTCTATATCCTGACCATGACCTTGGTTGTGTCATTGGACATTTGTTTTTATCTGCATCAAATGTTTTTTATCATTTCGTTCTCTATTTTTATACTGATTTTACAGTCATATTACCTGCTATCATATTATTGTTCATTGTGTTACATATAATGAGTTTCAATATTTACTGGTTTATCTGTCATGATGTGCTTTCCCAAAGACATCCAAACCTTAAACCCTCGTTCACCTTTTAAACCATATCTTTCCTCCTCCCTCAGACCTGTGTTTGTGCCCGCCCACCCCAATTTTTTCCCTTAGACTGTGACCAAATGTGTTTTTTTTTCATTTTTTCTAATTTCAGAATTGTGCTGTAACTATAGATTTAATTAGAAATACAGAAAACAGTGTTTTATAATTCAGCTGGCAAGTGTGAAGGTTTATAATTATTAGTGTTCCTTTGCCAAAGAAACAATAAATGCAGAGAACAACAACATGTAATGAAGCAATTAAAGCAATTTCATGTCCTAAAGCATTGGTAATACATAAGTTGCTCTAACAGTTAACATTATTTACCAGGGTGGGTCTAAGAAAATTTTTTATAACAATTAATTTTACTTGCAATTTAATTAGAACTATTAAATCTATTTTGCAGTGCATCATGCAAGAGCACATTCTTGTATTTATTCTGATCAAGAAGAACTTTGTTAAATTTGTCACAGTGAAACGCTGGCCTGTGATTAGAGAGCATTCACAAAAAAGAAACATAAGCTGAGCATCTGTCAGATGAGGAACTCAACTTTGTCTGTTTCAGTCTGTCTCTCCGTCAAGAACAGTTTAATAAAGTTCTAGTATCTATGTCCAGACTCAGTCTAAGATTTGAAATGATAGAACAGTAAAGAGCTGTGAATTGGCCCTGTGGTTAGACTGCTTGACTTGGATAAGGAAGATGCCAGGTCCAAATCTGGCTGAAAAATGGGGTAGAGGGAGAATCAAACAGAACATCACATATTATTTTGAAGGCTTTCTCATATCAGTATCTTGACTTCAGCTGAAAACTTGTTTCTGATTTAGTTTCATGTAGCTTAAAAAGTATGTTGATGTCCAACTAAACAAAAGCCCCCCCAAACAAATAGGAGATATGAGATATTGAGAGAAGATAAACCCATTATGAATTGCTTGGTTGAGTAAAAAGTTTTAAGAAACACAATAATTTGCCTTTTAATTAACAAGCTTCACATCTACGTCAAGAATAAGAAACAGCATTTTCAATTGTTGTCCCAAAAGAATGTATAACTATCACTGGCAGATAAATATGTTATGAATTTTATACATGTGTTTTTTGTACATTTGTAATCTGTAACTTATCCTAAAAATATTATATTATGTAATTATCACTGTAAACATAGTAATACTGTTCTCGTGTTTTAGTGTTACTGTACAGTCAATGTGTATTTTACAAGCCATGAAAGAACAAACTACAAAAGTCAAGTTTATGAGTTCTACATTTGTTGGGAAAAGCAGTGGGTGTGAGTTGGTCCATTGGCAAGGTTTCTAGTGCATTTGACCCAGGTGCAAGAAGGTTTTGTGTTCAACAGATCGTCCCCTTAAAATGACAAGGTTCTATTTCCACTTTTTGGTTGAACTGATTTACACATTACTCTACTTCTAGAGGCCTTCTCCATTGTGTATCAAGGTACAAAGTGGATTCAGTATGTAATTTATAAGTATTACTAAAATGAAAAAAAAGTATCTCAAAAAGCTATGATCAGACATCAATTTCTCAAAAGTTGATGGAAGAGAGTTAGAACCTTGTCATTTTAAGGGAACAAAATCCCTTTCCGGGAACGATCTAGCCTAATAATATTTCTCATGATGTCTTGAAGGACTTTCTTATTGTACTGAAAAGGATGTAAAACTCCAACAATAACAACTAACAACTAGAATTGGAACAACATAAAGAAGGGCAAGGGATATCAAAAATGCTAGATACAGCAAGATGAGACACCCCCTTCTTTGTGCCTCTAGGAAAATTGTGCACATAATTTGGGTGCTGATCAGGGGGTTGATGCAATGGTAAATCAATGATGCAGATTTGTTACTCTGCTACTGTGATCGAAAAAAAAATAAAAAAAATAGCCAGAATTTTCCTACAACAATTGAAGTTCAGATTACAAAATAAGTGACTTCAATCAAGGCCTAAAATGGTAACTAAACAATGAACAAATTTCAGTATTTTCCCTGTATTGGCTTTGTAAAATACGGTATTGTTCATGACTTCCGCACATTCACAACTAGGTGGCAGTGCGAAATCTGTGCACACATAATACGCTAGCTGTCTCATCTTATTGTATCTAGTACCTTTGGTATTACCATGTAAAACATACAGTAATGTTAATGAATAGAAGTGAAGCAAGGCAGTCAATACTACAAGAGATTTTTATTCAAATCTTTCACATTAAATCAATGTAATAATTTACAAACATACAAATCATTAAATATTCTTTCACAGCACTTGTTTCTGAAAAAGCTCATAATAATATCTGAGTCATAATTCTGCTAACAAAGCATAAATAACTTGTATCACAATATGTCCTGGTACAGGAATTCTCTAAACATCAAGTCTGAAATATTAAAATTCTTTAGGGAATCAAAATTTTCTTTCTTCATTATTTGCTAACAATTTTGAAGTGTTCATATTTTTGCATTCAGAGACAGGCAACAATAATATGAACAAAATTTTCAAACACGTAAACTATCTTACACATAAACATGTTTCTGAGCTTAAAGAAAAAAAAGGTATTGAATTTATTATCAAGGCAAGAATTTGGATAAGAAGGATGTGAAAGAAATCCTCGCATGTATAATTGATCATAATGCATAATCATAAAATTTGATCTTTGTTGGAGTAGAAAAATATCTGGCTTAACCGCCTCATTTCATAGGAAGTGAATACTTAGTGAAAAAATGCCCAATTTCTCTATTTTCACTGACATTGATCACAACAAACAAAATATAAATTTTAGAACGGCATTCTAATAATTACTTTTTAAACCTTTTAGAACAATTAGGTGTCTATCTTGTAAGATATCAGATAAAACAAAGTTTAATTTCCTGGAAACAATTGGAGAATGGCATTTCATAAACCAAATGTTAATTATATGAAAAAAAAAAAAAGAATGTTTAAGATAATTCACTGAAAGTATCACCACTAACCCACTAATTATGTACATTAACACAGTGCACTGCAGGCTTTACAAGTAAGACAGTTGAAAAGTTGGTGCAATATAAAAGGAATCGGTGTCAGGCCCATTAATCAATTTCTCTTTCCATATCCAGGTATTGTGAAGAAACACACAAACACTGCAAAGTTTATGTATAGTGAGAAAATAGAATGTGCAAAAATCTAGTTCCATCTAGATTCAAAACACTAGCTTGGCAAAGTGAAAACCTCTTTGGATAGGCCAAAATTCTTCAATTCAATGACCATTTATACCCATCTTCTCTCATGAAGTAAACAATATCTTTTCCAGTCCTGGCTACCATAAAACAACATACTGATATATCAAACCCTATTTTACTGACAAACGTGTCCTATTGATGAAACAATGACAGTTGGCAGAAAACAATATTTAACTAACATAATCTTAAACTTAACCCTTCGTCTGTGCTGTGAATGTACCCCACACATCTCAAAATGAATAGTGCTAGTGCGCTGTAGAGGTGTACATCCAAAAACCGACAGTGCAAGGGCGCTGTTTACATACACTGTACATTCCGTAAAAACCACGTTATCCTTAAGTTAATGCACTTTAAAAATGTTTTTCAGCTTGTGGTGGGGAAAAGCATGTACCAATGAAGAGGAATGTGGGAAGAAATGAGAAAATTGACAGACATACATAAAGAGTCCAAGCTGAGACCTTACATCTGCCATACCATGTGAGCATTCTTTTTTACTGCCCCACTGTGAGGACACCAAAGTCTGATTTTCAGCTCTTCAGTTCACCATCACTGTAACCATCTCTCCAGTCACCCATGAACACATGCTTAATATTATAAATAAAGTTCATGAACACTGTTTTGCTTGCTAGCAAAATCATCCTCCTCCACCTGTGCACAAAGATTAATTAAGAACGTGCTAGGAATAAATATGTGAGGTTCGATCTGACAAGTTGAAGACATTGTTATAAGGTGCTAGATTGGGAATCTTATTGTTATTTGTTTCAGCAACAGCCAGGTGCTTGATGCTTTGGTTGAATGTCAGGAATGTCCACAAAACTACATGTATAACTTAGTAACTAGTCAAAATGCCAAGACCAAATCTTTCTTAACCAAATTAAGCAATGGTGTTATTATTTTTTTTTTTTTGTGTGTGTGATAAAGTTTTGAGCATTGGCCTGAGATTAGACCACTGTGCTAACCCTGTGTACTGCTTGAAATATAACAACTGCAGTCATTTATAATAAAGGAAAAAAAATTCTTGGAAATTAAAAATTTTAACATAGGAAGTGGATGCAGCAAGTGAAGGAAGATGTTACCATACTAGCTTAGGGCTTTCATCGCAATGCACTTGTTGTAATAAATAAATTAAATAAATAACCTAATGTGAACTAATAATTACTGTAAATGTTTGACTGAAAGTATAAGACAGGATAAATAAATAAATAATTTGTCGCTGACCTGGAAAACTGACCAATGTCCAGGATCACTGCATTTCAGAAGAAGCATAAAACAGCTTTATTCCTATTGTGTATGTCTTACAGGAGAGCTATTTATTCCAGATTAATTCCTAAAAATAGGAAGGTAAAAGACTATAACAAATCACTTTCAGTTTTTGGAAAATTTGACATACAGCAATTTTTCTGGACTGCAACAACTTGCTCATTACATGAGAGCGATAATGAAAATTGAATATCAGATGTAAACACTGAAACAAATATCTGTGACAATGATATCACAACAAGGTCAAAATCTTTTCAGGTAATCAAGTATTGATAGATCTGCGAGAAGATCAAACACACAAAATGTGCCAAGGTCTATAATAAAATTTTTCTTTCAGACATAATTTCAGGAGGATCAAACATTCAAATACTGTACAGAAAAAGATATGAATTTGAAAAGAGACACAAGTTTCAAAAAAATCACATTTCAAATCCCGAAAATTGCTCCAAAACATCAGCCCTAATATACTTTGTTGCAAGTGTCATCTTGAAATGCCTAACAGCTACATCAAAGACATTAACAATGAAAGGAAATAAAGCATCACAAACTTCTACTTTGATCCAAAATGATACATTATGCACTGCAAAATTCCTTCTTAAAACAATGTGCAACTGACCTGGTGGATCACACCATGCTTTTTCTGCAAGTGCAATTGGTGATACATAAAATGACAGGTAAAACTGGCTTGCAGTCAGTAAAAGCTGAGTTCAGTGGATGAGGAATCAAAACAGATCAATGAAATATTATGATATAAATTGACAATAATGATAATGATAAATATAATCATCCAATATCAAATCTGGCAGGTCCAGCTTGAACACAAAGCTACTAGTCTTAACTCTCAGTGAGCCAAAACTTATAATACATATACACTGTTTTACTATATCTGTTACTCATGTTATGACTCGACAGACGTATGACGCATATTATCTCATTCCTATCATAGGAATGCAAATTACCGTTCGTTATGTAAACTCTGGATGAGTTTTGTTTATTTCTAAGTACAAAAAATGGCCTGGTTGCAATTTACTTCACATTGCCTTTTTTAAATTATGGGAAGTCACATATGTGCTTAATTTACTTTGGTAATTAAAATTGCTACATTAGGTTAATAAGACAAATGTGCCATCAAGTTTAGATATACGTAGACAGATTTTCTTTTTATGCCATTGATAAAACACCTGCAAGTTCCATTGTCTACCATCGATCTGCTAAATATACTACATTATAAGGCTCGGTAAAGAAGTGGATTATCTCCTAATTTGTAACAATGGAAATAATTGCTTCTTGCACAGAACTGACAAAATACTGAAAGGTTTTGGAACTTTTGTGTTGGCTCTGTGAGAGTCAGACTCCTTGTTTACATCAAATACATTATGCTGGCTGCCAGATTGCAGGTACATCATTCTAGCATTCTCAAATATTCTCAAGTATTTAAAACCAACATCCCTCTTTCTCACATTTGTCTTTCAACACACTATTCATACATCCCATGCATATAGTTGCATCATATTTCACACCAGAACGTCTAGCAATGTGAAAAAAAAATAATATTGTTGTCTAACAAGAAACCAGTGCAAAAAGTTACAACAGCAAACAATGAATGAGCCCAATAAATAAATTAACATTGAACCATCACCAAAGGAGAGCTAATATCGAACAGAAGATTACAAAGAACTGATGTTATGTTACTTTACAGAAAGCAACTAGCGGTGATTCAATATTTAAAATTGTGGAATTGAGGGACATAAATGTTCCAAAACAAATGTCTGTCAACTTTGGTTTTCCAAACAGGTAATCTAATTTGAAGACAGCAATACTTCTAATTCCATGCTTACATTTACAATACTTATGGTGAGCTTCAAAGGCAGATGCTAATAACTGCAAGAAAACATCAAGTTCTGTGGAAACCTCATTTTTAAGATAAACAGTATACAACATAGCAAATCATGTACATGCTTTTAAATTTTCGTGACAAGAAAAAAAGTACAATAAATATGGCATGGAAAGATGCTGACACATTTTAAAATCTACAGAAATTAAATGTATATAATTAGGTTAAAAACAAAATAAATAAAGAGTGAGAAAATAAAAAAATCCCATCAGGACGGCATTCGAAGTCACGCTATATATGTATTTATAGATGTCTGTTACAATGGACGGAAGATGATAGTTTTACTGGAATGTAGACAAAAGGAATAATTATATAAAAAAATTGGAGGGATGGTTTAAATCAAACCAACTGGCTGTATTATGGCTGTTTGGCCAAAAGATGAGTCAGATGATGCCAACACTAAACAGATGACACAATGCTAATGGTATCAAAAAGCTAAATTAACAGTAGCCAAATAACCTGTTTGTAAAGCCAAAAAATCCATACTGTAGTTTACTAGCCTGATGAAAAGTTTCACAGGTATAACAAGTCACAAAATGAGATACACTAACTGTCATGCACTGACTAGCTGGTGTAGTTTTGCTCATAAATGAATTTCTCTTCTTTCAGATTTCCGTGACATGTGGCTAATAGTGCCACTAATTTATTTAATTTTAAATGTTTAAATTCTCCGTGGGTGATTTCAGTTTGAGACAATGGAATGTACCAGAAACAAACTAATACTGAGGCCCTTCTGCATACCAGCACATTGAAGGTCTGCTTGCTCACTGAAAGCTAGGAATATTTATATGCTCAAAATATATAAATATCGGTGGCCTGACAAAATTAATGGCACATGGACTAGAAATTGTGGAATGGGCCTGCCTTGAAAAACATCATTACTGAGAGCATATGATTTCAATATTCCAGAAAACTTTTCTTGTTTAACTGTACGAAAACGAAACAGCGAAGATTCGAAACTTAAACAAGAAAAGTGAAATTATGCAGATAGTTGAGAATATCCAAAGCAAGCAATCAAATATTCAGCAAAAGTTTCTTCCTTGATTGCCATAGTATATATGATACTTTTATTAAAAAAAGCGTTTAAAATCCCCGATTGTGGTCTGCTTTGTGTTATGAACCAAAATGGACAAAAAATGGACATTCATCAATCTTTTTACAAATTACCTGCTAACATTATTTATTTTGACCAACAAACCATGGAATAGTAAAATGGCCAAGATAGACCTATTAGGATTTGAAATACTGTATATAAATAGATAGATATATCACAATTGATTTAGAATTATACATTCTTTGCAGGGCATCCAAAAACAAAAAGTAAAGCTAAAAGCATTATGTAAACCATCGTTTTCAAAGTTATTTGACAAGCTTGAAACACTCTAGAATATCAGAAAAAAGGATGTAATCCACAACGGTACATGTACAATAACAGATATTATGTGACACAACTTCAAATTGTACATTAATAATGATATCAAAATTCTGTCATTTTGTCTGAGGCAATGACTCGGTCTATTTATGGTATATGAATCACATATAAAAGAAGATTTAGGAGTGATTAAATATTTTCACATTGGAATGGTTTAAGTTTTATATATCACAGAATGAGCTTTGTCTTATTTACACTTGTACAATATGAAACAAATTAAATCAGTAATAATTACCAGCTGGTATTTTCATCCCCCTTAGTGAAGTACATGATGACAATAGCCAAGTTCACTTTTAATGCTTTGATGACAAATAGCAACATATCAAGGGATGGAGACACTGTATATCCAAGTTCCAAAATTTTAGATTCCGTATGAAATTTGTGAACAAAGCAGGATGTCTAATATAAGATTGCTGGGGCCTGGAAAAATATCAATGCATTTCACGAAGTGGACCTTACAAACTTCAGTTTAGGTTCTCTGATAGCAAAGAGAATGGCATTTTGAATAGCAAAACGGCATTTGAGTCAAACTGTGGAGTGAAAGATGTTCATCTTGTCAAAAACCTATAACTTATCCATATCTTTTCTTTACACCCCTCCCCCCCTTTTCTTACTTATGTGAACAATCAGCTTAGGAATATTCTGAGTAAAAAAATGTACTTTATGTTCCAATTACATCTTGGTGTATTTTGTATTAATTATAAATAGCCAATTCTGGTGTTCAGCTAGAGCAAATACACTTATGTTTAGCTGTTTCTAGTTTTGCTTTACCCTTTAATGACAAATTTCACAGAAGAACTGATAAATATTCTTCAAACATCACAGTTAACTGCAACAATGCTGCCTGATCAACCTCATGTTTTTGAGATATCATAATAATGCCATCAAGAACCCTGATCACAGCAGAATTTCCTCACCACAAAATAATAATAATGATAAATAAAGACAGTTATTCATGCCAAATCCATGTTACCAAACCCAGTCACCAATAATGTCCCCATATCAGCATTTTTCTGAGTTAACTCTTTGTAATCTGGGATTGGTGCATTCAGTTTCCATATTTCTTCTCTTCTTCATTCCACAAGGAATGGAAAGATCTGTATGTCCCCACACTGCAACTCTTCAGCATAGAAATATCATTCCATAAAATCGAGCTTCCATGCATTTGGCGGACGGACGTGCTTTGGTGCTGCTAATGAAGCAAGAACTCGCAGCTAAGTAAACTGTTTCGCTTCGTTCTGGTTGAAGTATTTTATTGTTCGGATTTTTTTTTTTCACTCGAAAAAGGCGAAAGCCGAAAATTTTGTGTATTTTCTGTCTTCTCTTTTAGTTTGCTCTGTATTGTTTGGGTTTTATTTCTCACGCAGGGTTTCGCAACATACAACCTTTTCTTTCTTCAGCATAGAGTACTTGTGAGTTCTCCAAGATCATGGGCAAATCAGTGTGCATCTTGAGCGTTGTTTGTCTTATCACAAGCAGTCATAGATTCTTACCAAACCCCCTTAGATGTTTAAATATGCATGACCAATTCTGACAGCATCTGCGGGAAATTTTGTTCCATGCTAAGGGAAGGAAGCGTGACAGTTTTGTCTCCTTCTTTCAGAGTGATCAGCTGTAAGGAAGTGTTGCCTCCCCCTGACGTGTGGCGCGAGCCTTCCAAGGTCAGCTGCGGGAAGATTTTCTCTGTCATGGCTTCCACCAAGTGCGGATCGTTGCCAAGGAAGAGACCTTTGGTGTTGCTCTTGGGCACTGATTTTCTGGGTCTGGAGAAGCACAAAATAACAATTACAACTAAATATATATACAATTTTTATATAAAAAGCATTTAGTTTTGTTTGGTTTGGTGGGGTTATTTGGACCATATATCTAGTTACATAGGTCTTCTCTGCGTTCAGAAGAGTAATTAATAATAAACATTATTGTTTTTGTTTCGTTTTGAAAAACTCTGAGTAACAAATTGCAGCTGTGGCAGATGAGACCAACCTTAGTATTAACTTCCTTCTCAGACGAGACAGATCTACATGTGTACTCTGGGAATGATGTGTGAGCTTGTCGTGTGTTTGAGAGAAGGAGAGAGAGACACATACACACACACACACACATACACACACAGAGGTTTAGGTCTTCAGCTTTACATGGGTGACATTCTTTTCCTTTGGAAAATTCCATAATAAATCTGATCCTCACTGATCTCATTATGTGTAACTTACTTGGCCCCTCGAGTCCTGGTTGTGGACTGTGACTTTTTCTCCTCTCCGACCCCCTCAAACAGTTTAAACAACAGGTCTGTATTGGCCACTGTCAGTTTCCGTTCTGGGGCAGGTTGTTTCTTACTGGCCTCCCGCTCATCGGGAGGAGTCACGGGTCTGACATCTGAAACAATGAAAGAACAATTGAAACTCTTGGGCTAGTTAGAAGATCTTCAGAGGAAGAGAACCCCGGTCAAACAAAATTTAGTGACTTCCCTACACTCTAGAGTCCAGCCACATTCAGGTTTTAGGCCTATGTTGATCTTGGGGCCTCTTTGGGTTGTCCTTGCATTCAAAACCCACCAGATTTTTGTCTCCAACTTGTCACTCAACTTGATAATTTATTACGAATCCATCCAGTTATGCGAGTCCTGACAATTTATCGATGGTGCAACAAGCCTGAATTTCAAGTCCATCATTATTTAGCCAGACATCACATCTCTGGACATGGGCTTTTAGGCCAACCCTCTTCTTTTTAACCCTACAGATGTTACAGGGGAGGGGAGCCTTACCAAAGATGTTTAGGCTGAAAAAGGCAATCTTATACTGGATACTCAGAAAGGTCATGTAATGGAGACTTACGCAAACTACAGATTTCTGGATCCGGATTTCAAGCAAAAAATATTTTAACTGAATGCAGAAAAATGGCTAATCTTTCATATTACTGTATAAGCAAATCTCAATTTCCATAGAAAAATGTTCCCCATTTGGAGGGGTTTCTCAGGAACTTGAGGTTTTCACCTTATGCTCGATTTCGCCAGATCCACTCACATTTCATATCAGTGAAAAGGACAACATAATAAACAACCAACATCCAAAGCGAAGATGCACAGGAAAGTCATCATCCACCCCTAACCCCGAGGGTGAACATCCTGGCCTATTGTCCTACCTGTCACGCTGTCACGTGGCTATTGATTGTTGATTGCTCACAAGTCACCCCCAAGACAAGGCATTGATCCATACTGATCAATCATTTATTGGCAACGGTTTATGGACGCAAGGAAAAGGGGGAAACAGGAATCGATAAGCTGGGTCAAAGTTGTTGTTATTATAATGACGGACTGGATATCCTCCAAGAAACACTCAGAGGGTGACACTTTTTTTTGTTTTGTTTTTTTATTTTCACAAGCTTTATTTTTCCAGGGGATACGATCACCTCAGAAATAACTGAATGAAAAAGAAGAGGAAAATAGAAGCGACAACACACAAACAAAGAAATTAAAAACAAAATACACACTAGAAATATTCCATTTAGAAACTCATCAGACATTGCGTTTTTACAATAATAATATACATTATCTTGTTACACAATAGTACATGCGAGCATAGTGCCCCCCCCCCCCAACACACACACACCCCGTTTTTTGCCCGTGCACACACAACACACAAAACACACTCATATATCTTTGAGATAAAGATGTCATTTTTCTTTAACACTCTAGTGCCCAAACGAAAATTGCCAATACCAAAGCTTCTGAAATAATATGCTCTACTAATTTTAAATTGTCAGATTAATACAAAAATATAAATATTTCATGGGAAAAATTATTTGTTAATATAATAAGAGAGAATGCGAATGAAAAAGAACATTTCAGCTTCAGAATGATCTGTCTCAAATATGATACACTAGGCGCTAGAGGGCTAAGTGATAATATACTGGAAAAATAATATAACCCAGCCAGCCATCCTACGGAAAGCTGACGCCAGGGACTGAGGTCAAGTTTGCACATAGGAATGACATCCTTGCTACATAGATCCGTTGGCTACCACATCGCGTCGGCGTCGGATTGATGTAGGGAACCCGTCCCTACGATAATCCAACAAATCCTACAGAAATACTACATCGGGTTGGCGTAGGCAGCGTTGCTGGCTAAGGAAGTTTTAGTCTTTACATTCAAAAGTTTATTGATTTCTGTTATGTTCTTTCTTTTTCTAGATGGCAAACTGCGAGGGCATAATAATCTATAAATAAAACCTTGGCCCCTGGAGCGAGCCTAGTACACAAAGTTCAAACAGCGCCGGGGATTAAGAATACACACACGTCACAACATGCACAGATTTTACAGGCCCGCCATTTGATTTGTTCCACTTCCACTGCAAACTTCGCGAAGAATAACACTTTTTACAGTGACATTACCGCTTCAGAAACATCGGCCATGCTGGGTGTTTTATATCCCATACATGTCCCATTAGATCAGGCATGGGCAACTCTTGATGATTTAGAGGGCCGGATACTCATACTAACCCGCGCGGAACGTCACACCCAGTTGCTGCCAGCCAAAATGTACACCAAAGAAATCGTGGCAGAAGCTGAGTGGCAGAAGCTGACTATGTCTGACCCGGTTTAGAATGATAGGGTGCTCCTGGATTTACGAAGAAAATACAGGAAATTGTGGTGTGCACTACTTGTCTACCAGCAGCTGACTACGCCGGTCCGGGCTCAGTATGACACCCCTCTTAGAAGGACAACTTCAAAAGACGCACGACAAAACCATCAGTTGCGCTGAATTTTAAAATGAATCTGTATTTGTTTGTTTGTATTCTTTTTCCCATATCTCATTTCACAACATTTAACATAATAATTATTGATCATGGTCCCGAAGAAAAAAAACAACAACATTGGTGCTCAAACGAAAGGCGGGAAAAGGAACTAAAATAGCCCCCTGCGAGAAGCTTTTAATTTCATATTATCAGGTCATCTATAATTAATATCTCTTGGATGACATGTTCAAACGAAAGCAAACACACGTGAACACGCAGTCTTGCGACACAGCGAAAGAGCCTTTGAGAACCCATGTAGCCATGACCTTTACGATTACTTCGTTTTTTGTTTTGTTTTTTAAAATTTTCATTCTAACTTCCGCAGTGCAAAAAAGTCACCAGTTCATTTCACTCCATCCCCCCCCCCCCCCACCCTAATGAACTTAGAAAAGTACATCTGATACGGGCATGCATTTTTAATTTCTTTTCTGAGACAGGAAATAGCAGCACAGCGGGGAAAGGAAAGAGAGGAGAATAGAATGGAGTGGGGACTAGAGAGAAAGACAGAGACAGAGACACAGAGAGAGAGAGAGAGAGAGAGAGAGAGAGAAAGCTTCGTAGAAATGCCCCTTCTATGCCTACTGGGGTAAAGACATGAAATCACAAAACGAAAGAGCGAAAACTCCGTGCAGAAAAGACATCAGCTCATTTCTCTGTATTTATTTTCAACTGCAAAAGGTGGATCTGATCCAGGAGAACATTTTGGGGGGGGGGGGGGTTCAAGCTGGAAGGCAGAAATGGCGGCTACGCATCGGAATAGCGAGCTTGTGTAATATGTTCGCTAACCCTGCCCCCTACAGCTCGCTATTCGTTGAACAATATGTAAAATCGCTCGCTATTCGGATGTTCTACCGAAATGGCACGGTAAGGTGGAGGGGGGAGGGGGATTTGAGGTTGAGTTAGCACATCGACCCGATAACAGTCACATTGTGCTATAAAAAAAGCAAGAGGATAGACCGAATATTAACAGGATGAAAGGACAGGATGGAGACCCTACCAGAAACGTCCACCAATCACCCACAGAAATAGAATCTACCCTTTCTTTGCCTTTTGAGATGGCGACAAAAACAATCGTGAAACAAAAGCACAGTAAGAAAGGTGAAACCCCCTGTGAATTGAAGTCCAAACCGAGTAATGATTTGGTAAACAAGGCAGGTACTGTTCTCAGCTTAATCAATGACACCAATGAACGAGGTCGAATTGATTTCACGACCCTGAACAATGCAGGCCACAAAATCGCTTGTTGTTCCATAAATCACCGTAAAAACTTTAAACCACAGTGTAGTTTGGAACCGTTTGGCCAAGTTTAGAAACATAGTTGCGTTGAGTCACGAGGCAGATAATACCCCCCCCCCCCCACTTTCACCTTACAACACTAGTTAAAAGTAACTAAATCAAAAGCATAAATATTTAAGACGGAAAAACATTTGTTTATCACGTGAAATATAGCTGTCAACTAAAAATGATTGGGGACAAGGTGGTCTAGAGGCAAGGTGCTCGCCTCTCATGCCAAGGGTCCCGGGTTCAAAACCCGGGCAGTGCAGGCATGTTGGAAATTGGATTTTTCTCATATTTTCATAGTTTGGAACCGTTTGGCCAAGTTTAGAAACATAGTTGCGTTGAGTCACGAGGCAGATAATACCCCCTCCCCCCCCCCCCACTTTCACCTTACAACACTAGTTAAAAGTAACTAAATCAAAAGCATAAATATTTAAGACGGAAAAACATTTGTTTATCACGTGAAATATAGCTGTCAACTAAAAATGATTTGGGGACAAGGTGGTCTAGAGGCAAGGTGCTCGCCTCTCATGCCAAGGGTCCCGGGTTCAAAACCCGGGCAGTGCAGGCATGTTGGAAATTGGATTTTTCTCATATTTTCAAGTCCCTGGTCCTATTTGGGGGTAGGATCGAGTACCTAGTCTTCTCGGATAAGGACGAAAAAATTCGGAGGGCCCGTGTGCACGTTGCGCACGTTAAAGATACCTTGGCAGTTGGAAATCGTAAAGAGCAGGCCGAAAGGCCGCTGCCCGGGCAAAATTGAAAATTGAAATTAATAGATTAAAATTTATCCATATCACCCCCCCTCCCCCCACCACCAGCAACAACAAAATTTATTATTCATTATTAAATATATATTGTTATTAATAAATATTCAAATATTATTTGAGTTGTGTGTTGTGAACTGTTGTGAGTTGTGAACTGCGCCTAACAGGCTGCGTTACAATTTGCTCTGAGATAGAGAGAGAGAGTAAGCGAGACACAGGGAGAGAGAAAGAAGCAGTGCAGTGTGTTGAGCGCTTCGCAGGCGCTCCATTCTGCTCTGTGGTTGACATGTTGTTTCTGTAAAGCGCATAGAGCATTTTAAATGGATATGCGCTATATAAATGCTATACATTATTATTATTATTATTATAACTTCCATGAAGGTCACTTTGTATAAAGACAAACTGCAACTACCATATCAGTTAGTTGTGACTGTTACGGAAATGAGAGTACAAATTATATAAAATACAATAAGACCCCGATTACGGAACAATACTGTAAAACACAGGGCGGTCAACAGGCAGGGCTGGATTAACCATTAAGCAAAATAAACACGTGAATCAAGAGAAATGGGGGCAACACAGAAAATTTTTCGTTGCCGGATTTACCATGGACCATATGGTGCAAAAATGCAAATGATACAGTTGAGCCAGGGTTCGCAAAAATGGGCCCGTAGTGCAAAAGAAAAAATTAAAGTATCTGTTGGCGTATAAGACTCACTTTTTTTTAAAAATTTGTAAATGTATCAAAACTTGCCCTGCGTCTAATGACAGGGAGGGGGATGGGGGTGTGGGGCACCAAATCTTTTAAGTGCTCAGGGCCTCTAAAGGTCATGACCCAGCCCTGTCAACAGGTCTTTAAATTGAACACTTGGGATGAGGTGACGTGTTTCACTGTCATGTTAGTGGATCTGGCGAAGTCGGGCGTAAGGTGAAAGATCAAATTCTTGAGAAAACTCTTCCAAAGTGGAAAAAATGCTCCGCGGAAATTAAATTTTTCGAAAGATTAGCCATTTTTCTGCATTCAGATAAAATATTTTGCTTGAAATCGTTTTAGGAATATTTTACTTTGTTTTTATTAAAAAGGTATAAACATTTTTACCACAAGCCCGATTTCTCTAGACCCACACACATTATTTGTGAAACTCTGAACACAATAGGACTAATTCCCTCATTTCACACCTTATGGTTTGGGACAGCACGAATGTACAGCAAATTATTCAGTTTCTTTGGTTCCGTTCCCGGCTGCGCAAAGGGCCATGCAACATTGCACAAGTATGGTACATGTTCCAACCGATTCTATTCATACCCCGGTTCCTTGGCAAACAGGGTGCTGACGTTAGTGAATGCGCTATCAAAGCCAGCAATCCGATAAACGTACCCTGAATATCGACCCTTCTGGAATCTTCATTCAGCTGCGACCAGATTTAGCACTGTGCCCAAAAAAGACCGCGCTGTTAAAAAACGTGCCTCAATAGTGTATCATTGCCCTAGTCGGGTTCCCATTAATACAGCGCTGTGCATAATGCATGCCCTAAATTCCTGTTTTAAAATAATTTATTTATTGCTCTATCTATTTTCCACATGACATGAATTGCTTATGCAAATAAAGTCGTGTTGTTTGAAAGTTTGTCTATTTATCTATTCAGCTGCATACCAACGTGTGGTAAATGTAGGTGTGGCAGATCACACACAAAAACAGGCATAGAAATTATTGAACGCATTGTGATAATATTTTTTATATTCAAAGGGATACGGGCAGGCACAACAAATTACTGAGTGGGTGGGATAAAGTTTCGATTCTCGTCATTCCTATCCTTTGAACAAGACAATAAAAGTACGATAAACTGGAGAAACAACAACAACAACGACAAGAAAATACAAGAGACAATACAATGTAAACCCACTTTTACAGAACTGACTGTTAACATATGTAGGCAGCCTAAGGGAAACCATAGTCTTACAGAGGCGAACTGCTTTAATATAAATTGAATGAGTCAATTCCGCAAAAACCTCCCACCCGTTCCAGTGTTACAGAGACATGATTGCAGCAAGGACATTGTCCTTGTGAAGTCAATGTGCTCTCTTTACGACAGATGAATTGCTGATTGAGGAGAGAGGAAAGCTATCGAATACTGATTTATGTGCACGAAGACACGTATTTCCCAACATGTCTGCAGCTCTTGACACACTAATCCTCTAGCGCGCGGACACTGACGACATCAGAGAAAGACATAATTTCGCCTCAACATGACACTATTGCTAGATGTATGCCATACTTCACTAAGATTCTTTACCATGTCACTTCATGTGATGTGCCTGTTACTGTGTATATTGAATTGTGATATGTTCATGTAATGATGCATACTAAGATGTGTGGATCATGTAGGCCCTATGTGTTCTTAAACGCCCCATGAAAGAGAATTTCCCTCAAGTCAGGATATCAAAGTGATTCTTATCTCCTCTTATCTCATCGTAGACTCCTACAAATCCAAAACTGATTCGAAACAGCCAAATGAACGCAAAAGTATAATTAATATTTCAACAAATAATACAGCAGAGTATAAATTATTTGTTGACGATTAAAAAGGGTTCCCAAAATAGATTATAAGGTACCAGGTGACATGTTCCAAATATTGAACACTGGGCGCTTAAGGGTTAAAATATTTATTACGTGCTAGTGGAACCCGCCCAGTCTCGTGTTTTGATCACTATGTTTGCACAAAACAATAGAGAACTGCCTGCGCCACGTACAGTACTGAAACCCTAAACCGAGACAAACAGGACGTCAAGTGAGTAATATAATATGCGTGAAGCTTTTAACTTTTAGCAGATCGCATGATCAACAGTTGTTGGCAGTTCATAGACAGTTCAGTGAATCTAGAAACAAAACAAGACCGATTTGTTTCATGATTCTATCACTCTCTGGGTTGCAAAATTTTAACTTTAAGAAAACAGTCATTTCCTCAAATCTTCTAAGTTACGTTGACTTCATTTTAATTGTGAAAAACGGCTTGAACTGTTAAGAGTTAAAAGCATGTACACCAATCTGGCAGGTCATGACACGAAACCTGAAATAAAACAGCAGCGTAACGATTTTCTCTTCACACGCTCAATGCCATTGCCAACGGCCTTTCTATCGTCCAACAAAATAATAAGGTCGTGGCTATGGGTCATAAAATTCTGGGCTATATCACGGACATTTTCATAGTAAAGAAGATTAACGTTTACACGGATCTTCTCGAATATTCTGGAACATTGGGTTTCATTCATAATATTATCTGTAGGTAAAAGTTTGCAAACTAAGAATTGGTTCCTTAAACAGATGGCTTTTCCTACCGGTGGGGCTGCTAAGGCTATAAAGCTGTAATTTTGGGTTAAAGCATGAACCGTGAGGATTTTCCAAGCATAAACATTATCAGAAATCTCTCTGTTAGCCACCGTCTCTGGGATCATGAAATCGATGTCCTCTGAAAGAGTGAGGGAGGGGGGTGATTGAGGTGGGATAAAGGTGCAAGGACAAAACATTATAAGGGCTGAGAATAGACCACAGAAGTCAATTGGATATTTTGCACGTCGTAGGTTGAATAAAAGAGAGTCTTTGGACACCCTGCACTGCCCTGAATGTGTGGTAGGCAGTTGCCAACTATCAGTTAAGCGTATTTTGACTGAATGTGTAGATTTCAGCATATTCGCAGAAGGCACCATGCCCGCGGATCCATGAAATAATTATTTTATGATGTGGACCCCATAGTGCGTCTTGTCCTTTCTTAAAGAGGCTAAGATCTACAACTTGATTTACAAGCGTTTATACACGTTTACGAAGCTCTTTTCAGATCTATACAAAACAGTGTGTGGGCATTTCACCAACGTAATAATATTCATACCGATCTATCTGATTCTATTTGTGAAATTTCAACTGATGAAGCTCTGAATACCAGACATAAATGAAGTACCCACATAGACCATGAAAGCCGCAAAGTGGCCGCTATCATGCCGACCAGCAGTAAAAAAAAAAAAAAAACTCAGTAAAACCCAAACTCAGCTCAGAACTAACTATTTTCACCTACCAATTAAAAAAAAAATATCACGAGATGTCCAGACCAGAACTCGCTTGATTTTGACTCCATTCTGCCTGCAGGCCTGTGTCTTATGTTGATCACTTTCACTAAATATGTAAATTAAATGCATAGGGAGGACGAGAGAAAGAAGGGATGGAAGACGGGATGAGGAAGCAAAAAAGGTGAAAAGGCGAGGCGAGAGAGAGAGAGAGAGAGAGAGAGAGGTGGGGAGCGAGCCAGAAGGAACGAAAAAGAGAGAGAGAGAGAGAAAGGGATACAGAAGGGAAAGAGAGGATGCAGAAGGGGAGAGAGAGAGAGAGAGAGAGAGAGAAAGAAGAGGGGTGGGGGAGGTTCAGAACATAGAAAGAAAGAAAAAGAAATGGAAATACACCCGAGAGGAAGGTGGGGTGGGCGGCAGGACAAAGGAAGAGAAAGAAAGAAAGAATTCGAACAACATACACTGCAACAACAGAACACCGCACACCATTTTATTATTCATTATACTTTTATAGAAACTACCTTTTGAAATCAATATTGAGCTTCATTCCTGCATGCACCGAGTTGCTGAGCCAGAAGCCAGATTACAGTCTATGTATACACCGCTCTCAGAGAATTTACTGACCGTGTGAGGCGTAGCTCGGTTAAGTAAAATTACGAGTTAATGTAGAAACCAAATCTGAACCCGTTTTTTTTTTTACAGGGTTCAGATCAAATTGTGATTTTGTTAATATCAGTTGCTTGAGCTTGAATTTTTTTTTGCTTTTTTTGTTTTTGTTGTTGGACAATCACTTGCACGGCTGGAACTGTTGAATGAGCAATTAATGAATAGAGGCATATCGGGGGAAAATAGATGAATGAGTAGATTTTATATTTCATAGGCTAAAGTTCAGAAAACAAAAGAAGAAGAAGAAGAAGAAGAAGATAGAAAGAAAGAAAGAAAGAGAGACAGAAAGAACACAAAAGTAGATTTCTAGTTGGGACAACAACAACAACGACGACAACAACACAATTAAAGTAATACAAAATTAATGTGTCTGCAGCTTGCAAAAACTAATACTATATAATGACATTGGTAAAACTAATACGGATCATAACACTGGCAAAAGTAATACAGGGAAACTACTAAAAGGATAATTATTAGTTTTATATCACATTGCCAGCTATCCTTCAATGACTATCCCGAGGCACCACACTCAACGTAAGTCGTGATAATGACTCGAGTTTGCCGTTTTCCCTTCCCCGATGAATTGGGTCAACTCATCCAAATTGCATATAATTCATTTAGAACGGCGTAAACACGATGCGATTTATCCCTGTTTATTTGTCCTAGTTATCTCTCTGTCTATCTCACGCACAGTCGCAGCTCGTCAATATTCAGTGTCAATAATTCCACTGACAATGAACTACAAAGCAGTTGGCGGTGATATGTTTCATTTACGTCATCAAAATCAAGATGTGGACCGTCACGCAATGCCCTACCGCCATGGGGAGAAAAGGTAATTTTTTTGAAAACTTCGGAGAAAAGCATGTTTTGTGACGTCAAGTATGCCAAGCCATTGTCTAAATTTCTTTCAAAATATATTTTTAGTAATTCAATGTTCGGAAGTTGGGGAAAGGTGGAGGGGGGGGGGTATATTAATAACAATATATGGAGGGGTATTTGCCAATTGTTGTATGCGACATTTTACCGATTTTGAGGTTTTGTCATGAAAATCGTTCTCTCACTTCCGATTTTATTATGATTGTGTAGATGACATTTGACATTCCAATCGGTTTAAAACTTTTCGAGATATGTGCTTGTGATGTAATGTTGTTAGCGTTTCGGCCCTGATAATTATTACACAACCTTTTTATTTAAAAGAACTACTCTGTCCCTATGCACCTACGAGAGATCTTAGGTCACAAAATTCAAAATTTTTAGAGGTACCAAGATCCAAACTTAAGAGATATGGTGACAGAGCTTTTAGTATTGTCGGACCATCTGTTTGGAATTCATTGCCATTTTCATTGAGGTCTGCATGCAGTGTTGCAATATTCAAAAAACACCTCAAGACTTACCTTTTTAAGAAATATTTGTCAAACTAACTTCTATAGCATTAGGAATCTGTGCATGTGCTTGAGTGAGATTGTGTGCATATTATGTACAATTAGAATGTGGGAGTGAATGCGTTTGTAAAGCGCTTTGAGGTCTAGGCATAAAGCGCTATATAAATGTACTTATTATTATTATTATTAACTCTTCGAACTTTCAACACCCTTTTTCCAGTAAGGCAAAAATGCACATATAATATGGAAAATTATCCGTCGATATTTTAGATGTGGAATGGATTTTAGGTGACCATTTTCCCCCTCTCCTGTAAAAAGTTGGTCCCTCGCACTTATGCGGTTTCCCAATAGGGCCTGAGATTTGTCATGTCTTGAGATCAACTTCACATTACACTGTCTAAATTCACAGCCGCTCGTGACAAATCTATGGGCGCTAGTTCCCCAACAAACCTGCCGTGTCATTCTGTCGTCAGCGCCAAGACCGGAATGTTTCGCTTTTATCCCCAAGTTCAAGCTTCTACTCGACCTTCAGAGATTACGTTCTGCTATCATTAGCGACTTTCGCCAGATTATAAGAGCTATAAATAGTTTGACTACTACTGGCGGTACAACCACAGGGTATTATGACTGTGTATACGTATTCTCTGATACACCCCTAGGTAACTGGTAATTTAAGACGGACAGTTTGATATTAAAATTGTGAATGGGTCTGGCGAAATCGGACTTGGTGGGAAAGGCCAAATTCGTGAGAAAACCCCTCCAGAGGGGGAAAGAAATTTCTATGGAAATTGAGACTTTCTTATTAATGAAAGGATAGCAAGGATAGCCATTTTCCGCATTCAGTTAAAAATTTTTGATTGAAATCATTTTAGAAAATGTATGTTTTGATTTTGATTTTTTAAAGAGGTATAAAAATTTCATCTTAAGTCCGATTTCACCAGATCCACTCACATTTACATAAAGTAAAACTGACATCCGTCGACAATTTATGAGCTTTCTTCGTTCTCAGAAGGTTCTGTCTCTGACCAAGTGTTTCTGTGCTCTCTTCCCTCCCCATAGTCTTTTAAAGTGTTGACTAAGCCTATGTACATGCCTGATTACCCCTGAGTGGGACTCTCGCCAGGGTATAATGCTCATAGCAAGGACATGGACCGTCAACAAAGGGGCCTTTGGTGCTCCGTATCCCATCAAACGCTAAAGACACACCGACTCCTCGCCCCTAATAGAGGCTGCACAGTGTGAAATAAAGGATCATAGTTTGTAAATTAATCTCCTAGCTCGCTAAATGGTTATTATTGACTGCAATTCCGTGCCCTAAACGTGAAACCAACCGTGAGACCAAAGATAATACAATCAGGGTGACTATTTGGGCCATGTGACCAAATTGAGTTTTTGTTTTCGCGGGGACTTTTTTGGGGAAAGGATTAGAGTTGGGGTTACTTTTTGGCCCCTTAGCGAAATGGCCATGGCCGGTTTTGGGAAGTTGGCCACTGAATGGTTAAAAAAAAAAAAAGCTACAGTGAATATTTCAGCTATAGGCCCAAAAAACTCTCTACAAAAAAAAAAAAAAAAAGCAAAAAAAAAAGAAAAGTATGTGTAAAATGACTTTGAAGTATTCAGTATAAACCTACAATAAAACTCCCTCTCCATTAAGGCCCCATACAGAAAGTTTATTTTCGTCCACACAGCATTCTGGCACTGCCAAGAACAAGATTTGCTATTGTGGTGAAAACTCGATCCGCTCAATTGTTCTCTCAGGAATCAATAACCGCAAGCATTCATAGAAATACGATTGCATGGCAGTTGGCACTGAAACACTGAAGTGATCCACTTGAGAATAGCTGGCCTCTGTATCTAAACCCAGTTTAACCCAGCATCACACCGCCAAGCTCACAGAACCTTTCTATAGCTTTAAGCCGGTGTACACAAGAAACAAAGGAACAAAGAAACAAACTCTACCCTGAATACGTAAAAGAATACGTTTTCCAGGTATTCTACTACTCACAAGGCACACTGCACGCTGAAATACACAGTTTATCATTTTGCGGTGTAAGCATAACTGTACCATCTGACTATTTTGACCAAAAACTAATTTTGCACCATTAACGAAGACGAAACATAGATGGTTTTTGAGTTTGAACGCACATCGACACGAGAATGGTCACATTGTGCCACGAAAGAGAAAGGCGATAGACAAAATATAACAGAAGGATATGTCAAGAGGAGACCCTTCCAGAAGTATCACCCAACCACGAGCTCACAAAAAAGAAAATCAATTTTATAGCAAAGGCATAGTTTACACTCTCAAACACAGACATATAACGGGTACACTCGTACAAGGGAACACACATTACATGCATGGGCAAAATATAAATTTGTTCATGCAAGTGTCCCACTCTTGGAATTAAGAGAAATTATCACGTGAAATACACTCTCAAACACAGGCATGCAAGTGTACAAGGGTACACACATGTACAGGGTAAAACATGATTTTGCTCCATGCAAGTATGCCCTACACTTGGAAGAAAGAGAAATTATCAAATGAAATACACTCTCAAATACACACACGCAAGCGTACAAGGGTACACACATGTACGCGGTGAAACATAATTTTGCTCCATGCAAGTATGCCCTGCATTTGGAAGGAAGAGAAATTATTACCCGAAATACACTTTCAAACACAGACATGCCAGTTTTCACACGTCATGTCTCCACGAAAAAATATAACTGTGCTCTACTTGGAAGGAAGAGAAATTATTAAGTTAAAAGAGGGGAGTTATATTGTATGTGTGTATGTGGCCGGGGCGGGGATGGTAGTGAACAAACTAGATAATGGAAAGCAAATCTCATCTGATCCACTAATTTAAGTGCAGAGCACAGAAGCATCCGCCAATCAATGTTATGGGTTTGCTGCAACGCCAGACAAGAACATGAATTACCGTTAGCGTTGGTAAAGGGGATGACCGGCAGTAGCACAAAAGACACACTGCATGGTGGGTATGGTGGTGAAAGGGGCCCCGGGGGGGGGGGGTATTCATTAAGTAAATTGACTGACATCATGGATTAAATGACAGGGGTGCACTCTTACTGTGCAGAAAGAATTGATTTGCGTTTGGAGAAAGCGAGTCGGCACGATAAAGGCCATATTGTGATATGAAGAAGCAAGAAAATAGATTGAATATAACAGAGTCATCGGACAGAAGGAGACCCCACCAGAAGTATAACATTTTTTTCTACATTTACTGCCACTCACAGGGTCTTGTAAACCCCCCCAAGTAGAACACTACTTACGTTGTGCCACATAATTTCTCAAAAACAACGACAGAAATCATATCAGTGATAAAAACAGTGAGAGGAAACTGACAAGACACTCAAGTATTTTTCCGTGTGTCCGTCGGTGTGTCTGTCCCTCTTGTGCAAACCGCGTTATCTGCTCTTATCTGCTGTACGCCGCCATCTGCTTTAAAAACTCGTTTCTCCTTTAAAGAACATCCATAAAACCACGCCTGTCTAATGCCAAACTTTGTAATCCATCTGTCTCCAATGGAGTGTCCGTCATGTTTCGTCAAATTTCTGTTTCTAGATCATCCAAAAACAACAGAATAATACAATGAAAGTATACAGAGAAAGGCACGGAAGATCTCTTTTGTCCTCCGCAATTCGCCACAACAAGACACTTTAGCCAGATGTGTGCCATATTTCACTAAGGTTCCTTACAATATGACTCCATGAATGCCTGTTAATGAGTAGTGATTTATGTTTAATTAATGATGCGTAAGATGTGTGTACCATGTATGTGCTTTCAAAACCTTACCTTATCTTATATTATCTACAGATCTACAGATCTGACATTTTCATTTCCAGCTAATCTCTTCCTTTTTTTAATGCTGTCTTCAAAATGAAAGCAAAACAAACCCCACACAGCAATTCTAACCTCAGGCCGGGTTGGTTTAGAAATTGAACCGGTTCTTGGCAAAGAAGGAACTCTGCGGTGAAATTTGAATCATGAATGACTAATAGAAAGCAACAAAGAACAGCGCTGTTTTCTTTCTGGCTTTCCTTTTCTATATTTTGTCATTACTATTCTTCGGAGACCACATAAGAATCCCTATCTCTTATTTATGACAAGCAGATTCAATGCTTCACCGTGACCCCTGCCCTAAACGTCAGAGACCCCAAATTCTTTGCCCCCCGGGGGGAAATACAGGGAGACCTATACAGTGAAAGGATCACCCATGGACCCCACAAATCTGGGATAATGGCGGTGGGGCCGATCAGATCGCAGACAAAATCAATAGATCGATGGCAGAGCAGTGCATGTAAACAATGATCTGGCAGATGACTAAGCTATAAGCCCTTACCATGCTAATTAGGACTCTGTCGTGCTGATTAGAACTGCGGAATGCTGATAGACCAGTTCTGCTACCAACCGCAGTTGACATCGATATGGACTTACAAGTATCAGATGGTAAATAAAATGTTGTACTACAATATCGTATCAAGTAAATCGCCCACTGTGCTGCCACGTCAACTCAACTCCGATCGTTTCCTCTTTATTAGAACGATGGCATGATAAGGGTTGTTGGGGGGGGGGGGGTATCATACCAAGCCCGGAACGTCACAGCCAATTGCTGCCAGCAGAATGGTCACCCAAGAAATAATGGCACAAGCTGACTGTGTCTGCCCGGGCTTACTTTGATATAGTCTTCCGGGATTTAATAAGAAAATTTAATACTGGAGATTGTGGCGTGCACTTCTTGTTTGCCAGCAGCTGACTGCACCACTCTGGGCTTCGTATTATGATACCCCCTTAAAGCTCACGGCGCATGGGACAAATCATTTTTGTCTTGGTTTTGGTGTGAGATGTGAACTATGGAGTTAAACGGAACCTGGCGCACTGGCCAGACTGAAACAAGCCTGTGTCATTAGTTTGGGCGCGTCAAAACTGTCTTGAATCAGCTGGAGGAGACAGAGACATCCCAGCCAGAATCCCAATGTCAATCCCACGTAGATTTGTAGTGGATTTCCATGGGATTGGTAGGATTACTGATTGAGGCGGGTTAGCGACATCAGATCGATATCGGTGCCATGTCGTAACCCGCGGACCTACATAGGAACGATGTCATTACTATGTGCAAATCTGATGTCAATCGTACGCGTCTGATTTCCGTTCGGTTGCTGGCTGAAATCGGGCACTGAGTCAAAACCGTCTCAAGACAGACTTGACTCGGAGGCCATCAGCCTGGCCCTGCCATGGGAGGAGTCTTCAAAGTAGAGCTCTGCATGTCATGCGGACTAAGCTGTGTCAACATGTAACACTGGGTTTATTTCCCTTATCCTTTCGCAGCTTGCTGAATTCGTCCAAAGAGGGACATGTCTGTGTTTTCTTTGGGGACCCCTTCAAATCAACCTGAATCCATGAAACTGACCAAAACAAATAAAAAACAACAGAAAATCTGTGGGGCCGCAGCAAAGGCTTGAAGCAGAGTCAAAATATTGACCTAAGTCAATAGACAGAAAACTTGATTTGTCTGTACTTTTTCTTTGCATTTTATTGTATTGTTTCTGTGTTATTTGGTACGCCAGGCTTTCCTGCATACAATGTTTTCTTTTTGCCATATTTTGACTGAACCCATAAATGCTTTACTGGATTTGGGACACGTTAGCTCCACAGTGGGTCTACTGCGCCATGCTGGGATTATTGTTAACAGTACGACCGTGTGTGGTACTTCAGTCGAAGATTTAAATATGAAATAACAAAATAATTCTATAAAAATAGAAACACTATCTGAAAAAAGAATGAAACAAAGGGCACATCAAGGAAGTAAAAGGTCATCACAAACAATGTCACTCTGTTTCTGTTAGTACTTTTCAGAATTCCTACAGGTCCTTCAGAATCATGAGCAAAGGATTTTTAATAAAAAAAATCAGGACTTTTCATGGACCTTTCAGACCGAGGCTAAGGTGTCCATTCGGGTCGAAAATTGATGAAGGCGAGGCTGTAACTTAAAAGAAACAAACAAAATCTCGAAAATTGTGGCACCGCAACAAAACAAAAAAGTTATGACAATCTGGTATTTTAAATTAAAGAATTTTTGAGGATCTCTGGACACATTATGAAAATTTAGGATTTTTTAAGGCCTTAAAAAAATTTTGAGAAAATTCCGGACTTCAAAGACTTTTTAATTGCTGGTGCTCGGTGCCCTATCTGTAGTTAGTTCGACATGAACATACTATGGATCTTTCTCTTCTTTATCATTTCCATGCCCATTTTTGGAAGCTTCTCCAGCTTAATCACTTGTACTGCATGGTTAGTTCAGGCATGCAGGGATTATAAACTCTGTGCACAGATTTTGGGTAAGTCGAGGACAACGTTACAGGGATAATCTAAGGAGTAGCAACTTTTATGGTACCACCGATTCATTTTCTGCAATGTGTGGCCAGGCCGGTCTCGGAGACTTGATCGGATTTGCTGAGCGGTTCATAATGCTGTGTCAGATTGCCACTACATTCCGGAAAAAGTGGGAGGTGGCTTAAGATTAAGAGTCCAAGTATAACCAGGCAAAATATGCGGCCTTAAAATGTGTATTGTGCCTTTTTGTTCCACGTCTTCCTTATAATCCTTCAATGAACAGTGCAAACTGCATGCTTAGCCCTTTCTTATTCAATCGCTCAGAGAACAGTGCAAACCCTATGCCTTCACCCTTTAATACCCAGCGTCCTCCTTAAAATCTGTTAATGAACAGGGCAAACCACATGTCTTTAGCTCTTTAGTATACACGGTCCTTTTTGTAATCCTTCAATGAACAGTGCAAAAAAACTGCATGCCTTTAACCTTTTAGTACCCATGGTCCTACTTATAATTCTTTTGTGAACAGCACAAACCATATGCCTGTAATGCTTTAGGACACAGCATTTAATTTTTGATACGACACCTGATATCCAATATTCTGTATGTCGAGCATAATTATCTTCATTCAGGAAGAAATAAATGTTTATGATTAATAATTATGTAAATTTTCGGCATTTTGGGGGCTTTTTTAAAGAGGTTTTGTAAGTTTCAGAATTTTTTTTTTATTTTAAAGGCAGTCTATGTCTGTCTCAGCACTGGAGGGTTAACATCCTGCATTTCACGCACTGGAAAATCGTAACAGTTGTTACGATGGGCAATTTATTCCATCATCAACTAGGATGTTACAATAATGTCGTCATCTTGATCGTAATCTGTGCACAGTTGAATTATGTCCTGCGTGTCAGGTCAATGTGTTTTAGTTAGGGAAGCATATTGTGTGCACTGTTAATTTTGTTAATTTAGTTAATTTATCAGTGTGTGTGTATATATGTGTGTGTGCGCGCTATGTATCATACTTTCTGCTTCTGTAACTGTATTGTTATGTATTCAATGATCAAAACAAATTTCCTTGTACAAGGACGAATAAAATTTATCTTATCTTATCTTATCTTAATTGGTTGTAAAATTCGATCGAACATGGCTATATTTTTACTTCCCAAGCTTGTTGCAGCTTAAGACCACAGAGATAGAGAGCGCTGCTAATTGAAGGAGCCATCCATCCATCCATCTACCTATCCACCTATCCATTCATCCATCCATCCATCCTTCCCTCTCTCACCAATCCATCCAGCAATCTATAGTTCTCATGTTACCAAAGTCCAGACCGTGACTACCAATCAATACCAAGATAATTTTGTCCTTGTATCTCTTTACCGCAATCAATTGCAACGCCATTTTTACCATGCCAGATATAATCAGGTATTTATTTACATTAATTATCTCACGCGTTCTCTGAACTCTTTAAATCAATAACCCTGCCGAGCCCGATGAAGTTCTTATCTCTACTTTATCTTCATAACCGCTATAATAATAATATCGTAACTTCTAAGTGCCGCCAGTATTATTCTTTGATCCTTCACACTGAAAGATCGAAAGAAAGAATAGACAGACAGACAGACAGACAGACGGACAGGCGGTCGGACGGACGTGTGGATGGATGGATGGATGGATGGATGGAAGGATGGATGGATAGATAGATAAATACATATAGGTAGTTAGATAGATAGATAAATAAATAGATAGATAGATAGATAGATAGATAGATAGATAGATAGATAGATAGATAGATAGATAGATAGATAGATAGATAGATAGATAGATAGTTAGATAGATAGATAGATAAATTCGCACTCTTTATTAGCATCACAGACTACTGATCCCGGCTATGCCGTGCCACTATCCATTTCCCTACCACCATCATCATTATGAACTGCATCACCAGTATCATAGCCTTATCGGCCACTGTCACTACTACTGCCCGTGTCACTACCAACATCTTCACAATTGCTGACCATCACCACGACCATCTCATTCACCACCAGCAGCAGTCGTTGTAGAGGATACCCGGACAGTTTGCCTACAAACAGTTTGAATACCGAACATTCTGCCTACAGGGTGGAATGCCTAAAGGATGACACGCCTAACAGACGCAGCTCATAAAGGCATCGTCTTTATTTCATTTTATGTTATTTCATTTTATTTTCATCTACTTAATTTCATTTTATTTACATTTATTATATTCTTAATATAAATTTAAAAAAAGAATAAAATGCATAACATACTATATAAAGTTAGTCTTAAAATATTTCCAAAATGGATTCATTTAATGATTAAGAAGCAATCTCACAAGAGATTTACTGTAGGGTAAACATAGCTGCGACTGAATTTTAATGTCCTTCAGGCATCATGTCCGTTACTGTTAGGCAAAATATCCGGTAGGCATGATATGTCTGTAGGCATAATGTGCTGTAGGCAACCTGTCCATAAGCATACTGTCAGCAGGCAAACTATCCGCCCACTAGAGTACAGACAACACCATAATGAAAGTTTTAACTCACCCATCATGACCTCCTCGCTGTCTTTGCTCTGCAAAGGTGGTAGGTACAATGTTGAAGGGGAAATCTGATGTGCCACGTTCGGCTGTTGCCAGAAGGATAGAGGCAAGGCCCGCAACTTCATGGGCAAGGGCTCTAAAACAAGGGAACGATAAAATCGCCGTTAGCGAACTATAATAATTAAACTGACTGAATGCGTTTAAATGCCCTGAAAGAGGAAAGTGTATGTCAGTTTACCAAAGAATAATTATACCCTTCCTCATTTAAAAATTAAAACTGTACAACTACACAATGAATAATAATCAAAATAAAACAAAAACAGTAACAACAAAAAAAAGTAAATAATGTTTTTTTCCTTCCATAAAAAAAAATCAAAAAAATCACAGGTGCTGTTAATAGTCAACGAAAATTTGGTGAAGCTCGCGAGACCTCATTAGCAATTTGCGAAATCAAAAGATATTTTTCTTGTCGGAAGTTTGCAGCTCAGGGCAATATGACGCCTGGTAATAATTATTACCGAGCGGATGAGTATGTAACTCATAAATTGGTCTATACATGTAAATAGTTGCATGACAAAGATGAGATGAAGAAACCTATGGATGAATTAAAGAGGGAACATTTTGCTAGATGCATTGAGAAAGAAAAAAGAGACGCATGCAGAAAAAAATAATAGAACAATGATCTCTTAATTGGGTTTAGGTTTCAAATATAGACACAAGTCATTCTGAATTGGTATTTCACGGTATTTAGCACATGACAAAGAGAGAGAGAGAGAGAGAGAGAGGGGGGGGGGGTGATCAGCACAGGTTTATCCCGGAAATGCCGGGAACCTTATCTAAAAAAAAAAAAACAAACAAGAGGGAATAAAAAAAAGGATCTGAAGAGAAGGTTAAGAACCCGCGAATAGTTGGAAATGAAGAAAACAGCTAGGGATGACTGATTGCGGGACGCTCAGAACAAGTGCAGAATCATCGATCTGCTAAACACGGGAACTTTTTCTTTCCACTTTAAACAGGCGCAAACAGGCGTTTTACACAGATCGATAACGTTATGGACAATCAGACAAACATGAGGAAAACAAAATTGTACGGATGGCCGGGTGGATGACTGGAGTGCTGGCTGGATGTTTAAATGGAATGATGTTACGTGGTTCAGCAAGAAACAGAGATAATTGACAAGAACGACCACAAACAGGCTAAACAGGGCAGATTTCAGGCTTAGGGTGCTTCAGGAAAGGGGTCGATTCAGAGTGGTTCTGTTTGCCTGTCTGTCTACCCACCCATCCATCGGCTACCCATCTACCTATGTGTCCATCCATCTGCCTGTCCATCCATCTGCCTGTCCATCTACCTACCTACCTACCTACCTACCTACCTACCTACCTACCTACCTACCTATCTATCTATCTATCTATCTATCTATCTATCTATCTATCTATCTATCTATCTATCTATCTATCTATCTATCTATCTATCTATCTATCTAACGGCATCTTAAAGCTGTCTTAACCTGGCAGATGTCAACTTAAAAGAGCATTCCAAGATTCCCAAGGATCAAACCCAATATCCCGCAGATGGTGCCAGAAGCAGCCATTACTTGTAAGCTTATAACGAATGATGAATGTCTCACGCAAGATCAGCAATACTGGTCAAAACGTAGTAGGTCACAGTGAATCTCTACGTTTCATTCAAACAGACAAAGTATAATATGGATATCAAAATTTGCATTTTCTTCCTTTCCTGAAGGTTTCATAATTAATGTTATTATTTTTGCTACAGACACAGTTTCAATTCAACAGCATTAATTTACAGATTGGTAAGTGATTAAAAAGGCATGGATTGTATGAATGAAATTGCTAAAAGTTGTTGGCAAATTACCAAACACATTATCAAAGTGTTCATGCTTCACTGATTCCCCTGTAGGTGGCATATTTATTTTCGCTAGACAGTTTTTCTGAATACACAAGGAATTCTATTGGTCTTGGGGAACTTCAAGATACATGTACTACTAGTACTAGTGTCTTTTGCTGTGACCAGCGACATATCTATTATCTATTTCAGCTAAGCTGATCTCTACATGCTCATAGTCCAATCTCTTGATGCCAAGCTGAGTTGACAGAGCATTCTTCCATTTGTCTACACATTCATTCACACATCTACCTGCGTCTCAATTCATTTGTTCAATCAATCAATCAATCAATCAATCAATCAATCAATCAAGCAAACAAGCAAGCAAGCAAGCAAGCAAGCAAGCAAGCAAGCAAGCAAGCAACCAACCAATCAGTTGCCCACCTGCCTACTCATCTGTCTACCAACTGACATACCTATTTGTGGTCTACGTGTCTGTTTGCCTTTCCGTCTAATTGAAATTTATCTTGCTCATATGTTTGCGATCAAATTCCTTTGAAAGCAGTTTTCAAGGAAGTTGCGTGTGTGGGAAAAATGCGATTATTATGGCGTGGTATGAGGTAGTTATACTAACTGTGCAAAATACTTTTGAAAAGGTTTTCTACTTTAGTTATATATAGAATAAAAAGATGTATGCAACAACATCAAAATTTACCTCGTTTAGACTTGAGTTTCGGTGGAGTGGGCTCTCTCTTTTTAGATCCTTCTCGCAGGTTTGCCAAAGTAGCTAAACATTTCTTCTTCTTTAACTTGTTTTTGGTAGGCAGAGCCACAATCTCCTGGGCATGATGTTTAAATCCAGGTGGTCGCACATAGATGGGGCCACTGGCAGTGCTGCTGCAAGGCGACGCAACATTCTCATAATCGTGATCATGCTCGTAAGCAAAGTTAGAGAATGGACTGCTAGAACGATCTCTCGGACTGGTCGGACTCTCTGCTTTAATTTCCTTGACATTCGAACTTGGAGCAGAAGAGTTATTGTCACTGTTGTTGTTGTTGATGTTGTCATTGTTGTTGTGGTTGTTGTTGTTCACCAAAGTTGAATTCGTTGAGTGGTGATTAGAGGGTGGGGTACTCGAACACGCACTGTCAATATTTGGTGTATTACCACCATTTATGATGGGACTGTCAGTTTTGGATGATGTTGTTGAACTTGGTACAACTGGGAAAGAAGTTGCAGCACCCACACCCTTGTTACTATTGCCACTGGTTATTAAGCTAGGTGCAGAGGCCAGTGATGTGTTGCTGTTGTTGTTGCCAGGCAAACTACCAACAGCTATGCCACTAATGTTGATGGTGTTGTTGCTGTTGCTGTTGATGATGAGAACTGGAGTGGTGGTAGTCGTAGAACCATGGCTCGTACCAGATAATGATGGTCCATTGACATGATTTAAATTGAGTGTTGCAGCATTGTTGTTATTTAATGTTCTAGGACTGGGCAGTGCCAAACCTGACTTTTTGTTGGTGAAAGGATTACGAGGGCTTGACAGCCCAGAAATTGAAATCACACTAGTTTTACTAGGAGGACTGGAGAATGGAGTCAACTCTATGGTGGTAAGTCGACTTGGCATGGGTGGAGTGTGATCTGTGATGCTGTGGTCACTGTCGTTATCTTCACTGTGAGATGTTGCAATTGGTATTGGTGCAGATGGTCCTCTTTTTCCTCCTGTCGTCTTGGGATGAGCGGGAGGTTGTGGTTGAAATGTGTATGACAAGGTGGAATTCATCTTGTTGCTATATCAGTGATTCATTGTTGCTGTGACAAAAAGAAAAAAAAAAGGGTGTTATCAAGCAGTGATTTCAAGACACATTTAAACCGAAATATGCATTGTAGTGTAAGGTAGTTTGTAAAATGGTATCTGCTGAGAATACAACTTTGTTGAGAATTGAATAAAGCCTGCAATGCTTTATATAGCCACAGACCAGTATCCTGACATTTTGCTGTAAAAATTAATTTGGGTACAAGAAGGATCAGATTTAGTCTCCATGAAAAGAAATTGGTAGATTATTTAGTGTCAACTGCTCAAATAATAATTTTACATTTAGCGTTGGAAGGACAAGTGGCCCAATCTGCAGTCTACAAGTAATTAAAATGATCTGAATGTTGAACACACATAATGATCTATTCTTTTTCTTTCTTTGACAACCAAACTGATCTTAAAATATTTAAAGACATGCCTCAGACAACAAATTAGTAATTACTAAGACTCGAGTTGTTTTTTGTTTTTTTTCATCTGGTGATGCACAGACTTCTGTGAACTCACCCATAACTCTCCTTATACATTCCTCACAGCAACAAAGATAATTAAATATCCTTCTGAGATAATTTATAGATAAAAAATCTTGAATTGAACTATCTTAATCAATCATTTTACACTGTTTTCACAATAATTATATTTCATCTCCTAAGTGTGAATCCATGAAATCAGACCAAAATGTGATTCAACTTTCTTACTCAAAGAATCATTTTAGCATATTCGGCCCACCAGTGCTTGACCTTTAATTATTATGGCTATAACAATTTATGTAGGTTTGACTGTTTCTTATTGTGAAAGCTGGATTAATAAACAAGCATGTGAACAAACAATTATATGCTTGCTGTTGGTGTAAAATAATTTGGCTCATTGATCAACTTGAACTGGAGTCAAATTATGATAGGAACATTACACAAAGGGCTCTATATATATAGCTGCCTATGTACTGCCATTTTCATTTCGAAGCGCTTATTCAGTGTCTACTATGGAAAAGTTCCTCCAGCCTATTGTGGTCTGCGGTGGTGCAATGGCTAGTGTCTGCGGCTATCAGTCAGAGACTGTTGGTTCAATCCGTCTTGGGTTCAATCCATGTTGGGTTCAATCCCATGCAGGAGCTTTTATTATTTTTTTTAAAACCTAGTACTGCTCGATCATTATTAGGAATCATTTTTTTCTTAAGGATTTTGCAAAATTGGTATTGTGGGGAAACTGTGCTCCAGATTACTCCTTTTATGTATTCCTGTTCATTTCATTTAGGCCTATTCCTTTTCATTGAACAGGACAGTTGCTAATTAGAAAAAAAAAATGTAAATATCAAATTTTAAACTTTCTTTTAGACAGTGTGAACTGAAAATTTCGTCTCTCTCAGTCGTGACTTAGATCTGTCCTGTATCTACTGAAAATATATTTTGGGGGTCTTCTGTTTCAGCTATTTGCCATGTTTTGTTTTATTACGTTTTTGTTTGTAGGCTATGGAAGTTTAGTTCATTTTTATCTGCTCTGTCTGACTTTCTCTTGACTTCACAACCGACAAAATTGGCTCATTATTAATATATCTAAAAAAAAAAGAAAAAAAATCCTTGTCACAATTTTATACTCTGGAGCAAGCAACGATGAATGGAGGGGGGGGGGGGGGGGGGTGCAGAAAATAAAAGTAACAACAACAACAAAAAAAGTCAGCAGCTCTTGCAGAGATTCGAATGACCCTTACCATACCAACTCGGCAGGCGAGTTATATACTTAGCATGCCATCGGGGAACGGTCGCGTAAAAGCCTTACTAAACAGGGTCTCTCTAATGTAGGCCTACTGATGACACGATGACCGATAAGTATATCGCTAAAAAAAGACAACCTTGTGCATCATTACCGTTAGAAACACACCATGCATTACTCCGAATCGGGCCATCTTACTGAGTGAAGAGCCTATTTTATTCAACAAAACAAGCCAGAATTGTGATCTAAAGGAACTCTTCCCAAATAAAAATTACAAAATCAAAAATCCATCTGCGAATAACATTCTGGACGTCTTATTCGCAGATCTATGTCTGTGAATAAGATCCAGATATCTTATCCGCAGACGTCTGCAAATAAATGTGGCCTTTTCATTTATAACAGAACATTATAAATATCATTGAGATTAATCAAAACTTTCTTGCTGCATCATGTTTATAGCCTACTTATCACATTAAAACAAACTAGAAAACAAGCGTTATAAGGCTTGGCCTTTTCTCTCCATGCCATGACTATAATGACACGAAAATTAAATGATAGGCAACAAAACGATGAGTAGGCTACTGGTTTAATGTAAGTAATGCTGACAAGCAAACCTGACTGCATTTTAAACTACTGTCAACAGGAGTCAACTCACCAATAACTGCGCATTGCGGTTAACCGACACGGACATGGCCACAGCGCAGATTTAGATCTAATTATTTACGATGGGAAACGATGTCCATTTAAATGACACATTAGAAACACAAGAAACATATAGGCACCAACTGCCCTCAAGAGTGTATCGGCAACTGGCAGAAAATCAAGAAGACACTCGCAGAACGAGACATGATTAAACATGTAAGCCAGTCTTCCTTACCACAGTGCCAGCCAATCGATCACTCTGTGAAGCGGGGAAATGGCACCACGTATAGTTCACTCGACACGCTTCGATTCTCCTTTCTAATTTCCACACAAACAGTAATAAAAATCACTGTCATGTTTTGCTAATCTAAAAGACAAAGAAAGATAATCTGTCGCTGTCCAAAAGCAGGTGCATCAACGATGCATATATATTTTTCGCTCTAATGGATGACACTGTTTTGGTCCCAAGCCGTTGCAACAACAATCGTCGTCATGCACGCCTCGGGTCGCTCCGACGCCATCTTGTTTGCTTCATTGTGATTGGTCGAGAAGTTCACATAATGACGTCAAGCTCTAAGAGAGACTTGATTGTCTTTGACCTAGTTATCGGTTCCATTGATCGCAGCTAGATTGCTGATAGCTTGAAAACTGGGTGAATGGAGATTAACGATACGTTTCATATGCTGGAAACATTTACTCAACGATATCCTGCCTCAATTTTCTGTCAAAATCTAAGCGTAAACCAAATAGGCCTACCAATGAACATTTTATTTTGTTTCTGATGGAAGTTTTGTGATCATTAAAACTGACAAAACTGAAGGCGAGGACGAAGACCACAGAACTACACGAATTATGTAAATTTGTGATGAATAAGAACGTTTACACCTGTCCTTATCTCACTTCTTTTTTATCTTTGTGTTTTCTTGTTTGTGCGTGTCTTGTGGCAAAAGAGTGGTGGCGCGAAATCCAATCATAATCGGGCCTAAGTACATGTAATCAAGATTTCCAATTATTTGCACAAAAACTTTGTATCAATTCATAACTACATGACAGACAGGCTTGTAAAAGGCACCAGCATCGACTGATGATCTGTGCATGTGGTCTCTGAACCTCAAAAGGGCTTTTAAAAATCTTCTGATAAGCATGTTCAAAATTACAAACTTAATCCTGATAAAACCCACCAATCACTCTTTGCAGAATTCTCTTCTTGCCATGAAGTAACTTGAATCAGTTTTCCCCTTTTGTCCCTTCCATTGTGAAATTATGCTGCTGCTCAAAGGAAAAATGATGTAACTGACAGCATGGCCTTTTTCTACTATATTGTCTCTATTAACTTGTCTCACAAATAATTCTCTATGTCTTGGGCAGGCAGCTATGCATCTGCTGCCCAAATAGTAGTTTCTTGTGTGGCAAACCTAGATAAGTGACTGTTTGTAATCAGAAACAATCAAGCAGGAAAGGGCCATGCTGTCAGTTATATCATATTTCCTTTGGGTAGCAGTCTGGCACATGTACTAATACATGTATTATGAAATCATGACTGGATAGGTTGATATCACTGACTTGTGAAAGAATGGAAAACAAAACTCAAATCAGCATTGAATGAAATCCAGTTTGTATTCACATGGTTTTCATGATAATAGCATGTCAAAATCTGTATCACAAAATACAGCTTCAAATTTTGGGAAATAATTAAGCCTCTAATGTACACACATTTAAGAAAATTACATCTACAAATATAAATGCAAAGAAAAACGCCCCCCCCCCCCCCCAACCCCGCTCAAAAAAAGATAAAAAGCTCTCACTTTCAATCCATTTGTAGGCCTTATAAATATATGTATCGACATGTGCAAATATTACAAAGGAAAAAAAAATCCAAAAAAGATTCTCAACACCACAAACATCGATAAAAGTTTGCACTTGATTGAAAAAAAAAAAAACAAAGAAAGTTTGCCACCCCAACAGAACACAACATCAAATATGAATTAATTCCCACTTTAACCATTTAAATTTTATTTTTATTAATTTTTACTTTTTCCCTTTTTTTTGTTACTTTGCTTGGCAGGAATTCTACCTGAAAACCCCCCAACACGTCTATATAAATTCAATTAACATATACACTGTATAATTCATACAAATTGATTATTGAAATCATTGTTATACTACAAATTTTACCACACAACCTCGTTCAACTATGACGCAGCTAGGAATTTGTTTCTTAAAATAGTACTTTTGTCAAAAGTCATCAGTCACATCTTGGAAACTTCCACTATAATGTCTGTCTTGATATTTTTCTTTGATATCACCACATGAGCGAGAATGAATTCTAAAATATTCCATCGAAATAAGCCAAGCGAATTCAACTTGTATGTCACTTTAGAATTGTCAAAAATTATCCTTTGTGCTAACAACATACACTGACACTTGAGTTCACATACAGCTGAGCTATACCAGGAATGCTTTCTGACTAAAATTTTGAGCACACATCTATTGGCTCACCCAGATCCAAAGCACACTCTAAGGGATATGTCCCACATCCCCCCCCCCCCCCTCCTCCTCCCATATACACTTTTCATGCACCGGGGGCAATCCCTCCCAGGTCATACATACTTTGTGGATGGCACCTCACAATAACCATGAATGTTGCCTGCACAGGCCTATTCAATGTATCTGCACATTACTAAGTCAAAGCTGAGCAAAATTACACCCGGCAGGCTTTCCCGTATTTAATCCTTAACTTTTCCTAATCAATACAAATATCCTGGAAAGGAGAACAGGAGAAGTTTATTGTGGTCAGTAGGCCAGGGTATTCACAAAAGATTGATGACAAATTTGCAATTTCTAAACATCTTAATGAGCCCATTTTGCCAATGAAATGGCTGGCGAAGAATGACAGGTACCTAAAAAATTTAAGAATGTGACATTCAATGTTCACGGAAACATATAACCATTTGCATGCCTTACACGCAGCAATCGGATAAACAGTTACACAAATTTCATGTATAGCACAAAGCATTGTGACATCTGATGAAGAAATGAAAGTAAAAAAAAAAAGTCTTTAGGGGATACACTATATTTTAAGTAATCTGAGAGTTCTGAGACTGATTTTATGTCTGTACATGCATACGTTTACTAAAAAACAATGTACATAGATCAAGGATAGTTATGAATTCTAACAATACCAATTCTTTTACTTATGTACGAATATAGCAGTAAATAATATGTAACTGCATGGCACTAACTAATTACATGTGTTAATCAAATCCATATAATGCCCGTCAAAAACATGTCTTAAAGACAAAAACCCATTAAGGCTGAATTTTTATGAAAAACTGATAAATATGTCAACACAGCTGGCATTTTTTCTTCTCCTGCATATTGTTAAGTAAAGAACTGCCAAAGGGTCTTGAAAAAAGAAATAAACTGAATGGTCTGCCAGTGCACCATGATTTACTATGCTAACAAAGAGATTTCAGTTCAGATCCCTGAGCGAGAAATGTTCCATTGAAGAAATGCATCTTTGCTGTATTTATATTGACATGTATTTGTTTTTAGCTGTGTTAGAAGACAATTCAAGTGCTTGAACAGTATCTGCATGAGTTAAAATGCAAAACAAGTAATGACAGCAATGCAAAATCAGTGAGGCAGAATTGGGCAAAGATATATACAGGTAGTCAGAAAATTTAATTCAGTAAATGGCTTAAAATGGCTGATCCTTAATGAAATCAAAGCGTCAGAGTATTCTTTACATTACCAAGGTAAAGATACTGAGAAAGGACAACTGAACCACAAATAAGTTCAGCTGAACAAGTCAGCTTTACAAATTAATGACAAGACCATGGTCACAACAGGCTGCAAAAGATTAGAGTACAAAAAAAACAACAAAAAAACATCCTAAAACTGGGTTTACATCTGTTCGTGGAGAGGTTTCCATGCACTTTTGGGGTAAAGGATTTAGATTAGACACTCAGATCTATGAGTCATTTGCATTTCACAATGCCACTCAAATGTTAATCTCAACATTAATCTGGTTCATATCTTCCCTTCATAAATTAAATTATGACACTGAGGCAACAAGCAGAATGAATATGACTCTTGGCTCACAGGAACATGAAATTGTTCATATCACAACAATCTTACATTTCCTCAACTCACATTCCATCTCATTTTGAAATCTTCACCTCTCTACTTACTGCTTGGCATTCAGTTTTCATCTTTTTTATGTGGTTACCTTTCGTTTGCTATTAATTTGTGACAAAAGACATATACAATTAAGAAAATAAAATTGGACGCACCACCTATAGAGTTGATAGTACGTTGCACCAGTCCAAGCTGAGAAAACCGGACAAACTGATGCGTCGGACAAAAATGTCCCAATTTGTTAATAGGACGTGGTAGCAGACACAATAATGTAACTTGGCACAAATAAAAAAAACACTGCATTTTGGGCCCCAACCTTGATTTTCCGAAACTTAGGTGGCTGCGACATTTTACAGATTCTATGCCGTCATCGCACGATGGTCGAGTGGAGGAACAGAAATCCATTAGCATAAAATTTACACATATTTCAGAGTAAAGACCATACAATCTGATGTATGATACTAAAAACAATGTTAAGTGTAAACATGGCTATGAGAACAACAAAGTAAAGCATATGGTTTCCAAGACAAAATAAAAGAAAACAAGATGAACAAAATGGTTGATTAACTGACAACAGAAGTTTTGGCTGGTCGGTTCGATAAAAAAAATATAATCATAGGAAGGAGTTCTATTTGAGGTAGAAAGCAAGGACATTTCAAGGATGTGACTTAACCCTCGTCCCACGTTAAGTGAACTCGTCCATGTAATGCCCCGTGCGGGGATAGCCAGCGGCCAGTCAACCGATCGTTTGCGTGTTGCTGATAACCTTGGCGGTCGGGTCAATGGGGTCCTTGTGAACATGTTATCGTGTTTACTTTAGGACGCAATAACAACAATAGTGGTGGATAAATCGTAAGTGACCCCTATGATATTTGGCTAAAGTACTTGTGATGATATGCAGTTAGTTTTATTGCTAGATAGAAGGCCCCAAATCAATAATCTTCTGCATTTACATGCCGTTTAACACAGGTTTTATCATTTTCCCAAGACCTCTGCGCTTTTTCTGTTACTAAGTCAGGCCATTCAGGTAAACAATTATTTTTTAAACCAGGCACTTAACACATTCCTTCACGTGAATGGGTATTACCCGTTCTCCAATTTACGCCGCCGCCCGCGAACGGGTATTACCTGTTTGTGAGGTTACTTTACTCTACAGTAGTCTACAGCCTGTAGTTTTTATTCACAATGATTTCTCTTGACGGATATCGAAGGCACGCTACCCTAATAATAAAAGGGAACTGTTTGGGTGCAAATGACAGTATTTTTTTGCGATTCTAACCATGGCGAGGCAATTTTTCAAAATTTTTGTCAACATCCGAAGCTTTGCATGAAATCTTCATGGATAGTGACAGTGATGAAGAGATGGTGGAGGACGACAGTGATGAAGAATTTGTTGCAGATGGTTCTGGATCTAATCTAGATCTAGATCTAGTGATTCTGAAATCATTGATGTTGTCAAAGTTTTATAATTTTGTACTTTTTTCATTCTGCACCTCCACACAACAATTCTCTGCAATGAAATATGACAAAAACACAGTTTTATATTAAACAGTAACCAATTCTGTACTTTTAGCACAAAAAATTAAAAAAAACAATCAATAAATAATCATTTTATGCTCTTTTTTCTATACCAACCGCACAGTGGTCAAATTTGACAAAAATTACTTGGGCAGGGGAAAACACTCATGTTAAAAATACTTGGGAGGAATAATGTTAATTTACTAACCACATGTATCGTGGCATTGCCTTCTCCCTCCTCTACTACGGAAAGCTTCCATGTACTATGATGTTGGTTTTAGCAAGAGATTTGATTTCCAACTCGTAGAGCACATACATGTACTGAAAAGCGGTTTAATCAAAGAAACACAATAATTACCACATCAAATATAGACAACGACCAACAGCAAAGTCGGTCATTTTCTCATAGTTTTCCCTGATGAAAAACCTACAGACAGATGCCCTCATGCAGCATGCTCTAGTATTACATCAGAATTCATAATTACAGACATAGACTGGCGTCTCAACTATGCACATGGCCCCTTTCTTCTCATTTCACATGCAGACGACAACCAGCATCAAAGTAAAAGTTTCCCCAAGATTTTCCCCAGTTCGAACTTCAGACTGTCAGTATTATTACATGAGTATGACCAATAGTTACGAATAGTTGCATCGTAATAAACGTAATCGGACGATACCATTTTGTTAGATATAAGTAGGGGTGACAGGATAGATAACACGCAAAAATAGTGGGGAAAAAACGATAAAAAAACGATAGTCGCGGCAACTGAATAAACAAAACACAAGGAGCAGCGCTGCTATACAATATATTGGCCTCCCGCTGGACCCGGTTTGCAGTATGTAGGCCACAATATTGGCCTCGCATGTTGCGTGGGGAGGCCAATATAGTGGCCTCCCGCAGGACGAGGGTTAAGGAGCGCGGGGGGTCACAATGCCCCCTGATGAGTTAGTCCTCTGGATGGATGTTTTCATAGTTAATGTGCGGCTCAGTGATTAACACTCAGAACATGAAAAAAATTGTCCCAAAAAAGCTGTTTACCTCATTTGGTACTCCTTCCTAATCATGATTTTCTTCCATGTGGTTAATAAATGGTATTGGTCAGCATTTCAAAGTTCTGTCACAACAAAAATAACAATGGTTGAACAAGAGACGATAAAGGTTAAGCAAAATACATGATGCAAAGAGAACATTGACATAATGAAATGCAAATTGGTTTTTTTAAGAGTACAAAAAACTTTCCAAGCTCTATACAGATGTCACGCCACTAGTTAGCAATAAATATGTTACTATGAGCAGAAATCTTTCATGTCAGAAAGATTTCCAGACTTTCAAAATTTTATTATAAATTTTAAACTGTGCCATAACTGGTTTTGATGCACATAAAATGGGTTAACAATAGATCAGGTTTTGATACAAAACTCAACAACTGTCACAGCTGCCACTGAAAGATGAGTAATTTGTCCATTTGCATAAAGTGAAAACACTGATTTGAAGTCATAGAAAAGGAAACTGAAAGTTGAAAATACGCAATGTTGGTTATTGAAAAAGATTCAAATGCTCCTTCCTTTCTTCAAATGGGCTTCTTTTCTTCCGTCAAGACTATACTAAAGAGCGCTCTGCCAGTTCTAGAAAGATAACAAAGACATACTTATGAAACCATATTGGGTTCTTAAGAACAGAACAGATTGTATGCGTCTGTAGTTGTAATTTTGCTTTCTGACAAAAGTCTTTGTTCATAGCACTTGAAGAACTCTTCTTTGGTGATTACAAGGCAACGAAGATGATGATAAGGATGACGGACACAAGAATCACAAAGGGGAGCCAGGTCCTGATAAACCCACACACACTGAAACAAACAAACAAACAAAATAAAAATCTATGAAATTAACCATACCACTGCCTGGAACCACCTTATATTAAACTGCAGGTATATAAAATGCTTATTTTCCAAACAAATTTTTCACCATAATTTTTTTTTTTTTTTTCAATTTTGCCTGAGTAAAAATTTCATCACACAACAGGACTGTTGTGTAGAATTCATGTAATATGATATATATATGATTATGGTGAGCACATCAGTAACTGATGGCCTCCTTGCCAGCATCCATATATGCCAATCCAACTTACGCTTGTGTAAGATTTCCCTAAGGCTGGTATAATTACCGTAGGGACTGTTTTTTTTTTCCTGCGTCAAACTGACAGCAATGCAATATTGTGATCAGCAAAACTATATCGGGATGATGTCATTCAAATGACTTGGATTGGCGTAGGATTGTTGGTTGGGTGAGTGTTTTATCCAAATCAAAAATATGACACTCGCTTTACCTATTTATCTGAAACTGATCACTGCATTCATTTTTCATCACATTATAAAGGAGGTAAAGCCTTCAATGTAATTATGAAAGGCATTTTAACCACTAAGCCTTGAATTCTAAAAAATGTTATATTACGCATCTAAAGATGTAAAGGACTGCTTGGGTATATTCCAAAAATTCTTGATGTTTGTGATATTTTTAATACTTTCGTTGATTTTGAGCCACAACTGAGTTGAACAGAAGAAAGTGTTCTGGCATGAATCAAAAGGTGTGACTGGAAATTGCAATCTCCACCAATCTTTACATATTGCTGGCTGAAAGTCAACTTTATCACATCTGTATATTCTGCAAGGAATTGTGGTGTAACAAAAAGATCTATTCATCTTTGCTTCAAATCCATGTGTCATTGTTAATGTGACCTAGATCTGGATATGCAGCTGGCCTTGGTACAAAAAAAGTTAGCAAAAATTATCTGGCCCAGGTGAGCTAGTTTTATTAAAATGTGTCATAGACCTAGGCACTTTCACAGTGAGAAAAAAATGTCCATTATATATACATACTAAACTGACCTGACATATTTGCCATAGATCAGCATCAGGAAACACAGTTTGACCATGTTCCAGTTTGTGCTGCCACCATAGTTCATCAAGTTCAAGGCCATGGCTACATGGGAGTGACAGTTGTCACAACAGAGATTGTGCTGCAAAAAGACAATAGATGTTAATAATATTGTAAAATCAGAGTAACTTGTATTACTGCTCAGTAGATCAATAAGATCTAACATAAATGACTCCAAAACATACCTGAATTTCACTGAATTGTTGACAGCTTTTTTTTCTTCACATTATCCTCAAAGATTTGTTGACAAGACAGAATAAAGCAGAAAAAAAGAAAATCATTGAAACTACTACACTCAAACTGGAAATTCCAAAGATTTCTCATTAAGAGGAGGGGGGGGGGGGGGGGGAGGAGTAGGTCCCTAAGGTAGCTCATTCATGTTTCCATAGATATTAAATTATAAAATAAATTTATAACATGTGTGTTGAACTGTTGTTGTCTGCTTGCTGGATGACAGTTTCAAAAATATAAAAGAACAAAACAGACATTAGTGCACAAAATTGTAAGAGAAACATAAACAGCCAGAAGGAAACTGCAAATAATGAGGACTGAGACAATGCAGAAAGTTATAATTCTATGTTAACACTTTGCTGCCTGATGTCGCCGATGAGCTATGCTTCCGGCATTATCCTTTCTGCCTGCTGTCGCTGACTGGCAACAGGCCATGGGTACCTCTTTTATTTTGATATTTTAGAGTGTTTTCCCTTATAGAAATAAGTCTACTACTACCATTCTTCAGCCATTTCCGACTGTTTCCGATCAATAGTATTTCTGGCTTCGTTTACAGCACTGGCTACATGTAGTTTGATGAAAGTTAGCAAAGTAAATAGCCCCTCATGGCTCAGGCAGTAAAGTATTAATATTTCTCTCCTGCAGGGAACAGTGACCAATGACAAGAAGAGGCAGAGACAGTGATGAAAAAAAAGGATGTGAGAAACAAGGTAATACCATTCTGTGTTTGTATTCTTCTGATGCCTCTGCCACTGATCTGTCCCATGAATCTTTGCCATTGCGGGCCTTAGAAACATCTAACTGCCAATATCTGGGTACACACAAGACAAATCTCTTTTTAAAGCAACGAAAAAAGACAATTAAAACTACACTGGTTAAAAACTCTTTGAATAAAAACAAAAAAAATGGTAATTTCATTTAATCTACACTGGCGAGCAGAAGACGCTCTCATTTCAAAATAAAGAATCACACATTCTGTGATTAAAACTGTTCTTTTTTTTACATTTTTGAAAACACTAGCATTTAGGAGAGCAAAATAATAACTGCACCATATAAATCCCTTGCATATTCATGCCTAGCAGCAAAACCAAAAACGAAAGCCATTCAGTAGACCTCAAGTATAACGGCCTAGGGTGCAATGGCATAATTTAAAATCCCCATTTCATGCACTCTTTTCATAAGTTGAAAAAAACTTGTTTACAATGGTGGCAAATAAAGCACACCTCTGATATGATGGCACTTTCGTTCCAACGTCATGGAATACATCAAGCAAAATATTGCGCGGTTGAGAGATCTATTGGAGGATGGGGTTTGATGAGGGGAGTGATAGTGTTATGACCAGTTGCCACTCCTTTGTGTATATTTGTGTGAGATGTTACTATGGGACCTGGGAGTTAGAGTGGTAGGATGTCCATGCACTGCTTAGGTAGGCGATGTCGCAAGACTAGTCGCACGTGGTCAGTCTGCTGTGTGAAAGTATAACCAGTCAGGTAACAGGACCTAGGAGGTTGGCATATTGTGTGTAGTCCTAAAAGTAAGGGAATGGTCATGCTGCGTGCGCCTCACGTGTAGATCTATCCCTCACCAAGACAGTGGTCACTTGCTGCTCTACCATTTGAGTGAACGCATCATTATTCACTTTTTGAGAAAGAGAAATTGCACTGCGAAAAGTGTGATATATGATGGCAACAAAGAAGTGAAAATGCTTTTCTCTTAAATTGAAGGCAAAACTAACTGAAGAGGTGGGCAATGGTGGGAAAAAGACAAGGCTCAAATCTGTAAGGACAATAAAATTTCTTCCGGGGCAAGCCCTCCATTAACAAAGATGATTTCCCTTTGACCTTGCCTATATAATGGGACCTCGCTTAGAATGGAAGTTTAGCAGTGGTCCTGTGAATGCCGTTGTGTCCGAATTCTACTGTATTTCATAAATAAGTCTACTACTGTCACTCCAGGAACTGCCAGCAATCCAAAATTCAGAGACTAAAATCAATAGAGCTTATGAGAAATTATTTGGCCTCCAACAAATGTCTGACATTCTTTACAACCTTAACGCAATAAAAGAAGAAGAAACCATTAAGTAATGTGGAACAAGTAAAAAGAGACTGGTAGTGGCATATTTTTCTTACTTGACAGGGTTCCCAAATGCCATTTCATCCTCCTGAGAAAAGAATAGAAATGAGAAACATTAAAAAAATGCAGTGATCTTATAAAACTAAAAGACTTAAAGCAGAACATAATATAATAAATGTAATTGCCAATTTAGAGTATGAGTTAATTTGCCAAGGTATTGAAAAGAAGATAGAGGGGTGACCCTGACAGGCTGGTAAAGACTTTCACTGGCACAGAGCAAAAAAAACAACAAACAAACAACAAAACGTTAAAGAATCAAGCAATTTGTAACTTTTTCATCAACTGGGATGCAATAATCTTGGTTTTACTTTTCATCTGATGAAAAGCAAATCTGCTCTCACTTCACACAGCCAGTTATCAATACAAAATGCAAGATTTATGGAATAAAAAGACATATAATTCAAAAAATAATAAACTATTGTAATTAATAATGATAAAATTTCATGTGTCAGTGTCAGCTAAATTTACCGATTCTGTATTGTTATTGGTCAACATGCAGATCATGCGCAGAGGGTATTCCTGGGATCATGCGAATGAACAAGCAACACAACGCTTGATACAATGAGTGTCAGTTCTTGAAAATTTTGATATACATATTATATATATATACTAACAAATGTTGAATGCTTCCTCAATTTAATGAAGTAGTTCACATTTAAGTGAAAAAGACCTATCCACAATTTGCTCAATAATTTTTCAATCTGATTTTACTACATAGTTACTTCTGTCTCTACTACAGTTTCAAAGCATTTACACCATGTTGCCAAATTCAACACTGAAATATCTAATTACGTTTCAGTACCGTCAACTGCAGTTGTAGAAGTACCGAAGACCTTACATTTAATAAAAAAACATAACATATATTACTCCCAACTTTCTAAACAATTTTGTTTTAAAGATGATTAAAGTAAATGCTTACTGAGACATAATATGGACCTGCAAAGTCCCTGATGATACCAGCTGTTGTGCAGATACCCATGTGACCAATAAAAGGAATGAGCCATCTGAAATTTAAGAAGTGAACACTTAATCATCTCTAGAATCATGAACTCAAACAACAAACACAACTTTGCAAATGGGTTAAATACTTAAATTTTATATTACTTTACCACTGCAGTCCTGTATGAAAACATTTTTCCACTATCCTTTGATTTGAGGTCTTTATTTTAGGAGGTTCGCTGCCCTTGGCATTTACACCTCACTTTACTTGTTTTATTATTTCTTGTTCTGGCGGGGGGGGGGGGGGGGGGGGGGGGGAGGGAGATGATATGGATAAATTTTAATCTATTAATTTCAATTTTGCCCGGGCAGCGGCCTTTCGGCCTGCTCTTTACGATTTCCAACTGCCAAGGTATCTTTAACGTGCGCAACGTGCACACGGGCCCTCCGAATTTTTTCGTCCTTATCCGAGAAGACTAGGTACTCGATCCTACCCCCCCAATAGGACCAGGGACTTGAAAATATGAGAAAAATCCAATTTCCAAGAACTACTCGATCCTACCCCCCAATAGGACCAGGGACTTGAAAATACGAGAAAAATCCACTTTCCAACATGCCTGCACTGCCCGGGTTTAGAACCCGGGACCCTTGGCATGAGAGGCGAGCACCTTGCCTCTAGACCACCTTGTCCCCTTTTTCCACTATCCAAGTGACAAATGAGATTGTATACATTTAGCCTATACTATGGAACATCTCTGCAATTAATGTGTGGCTGACCAGTACATCTATTTTTGATACAATCATTTAATGTTTGGCAGGAGTTCCGCAGGTCCCAACCAACTACACCAAGTCACCATACTTAAAGGGGGAATTTTTTTTTTTTTGAAGTGCTTATCCGCAGACGTATGCGAATAAAAATCAGGATCTTATTCGCAGATGGAGGTTTCTGGGTTTTGTGATGTCTACTATGGAAGAGTTCTTCCAGCCTGTCGGGGTCTGCAGTAGCTAGCATCTGCAGTTAAATCAGTAGGACACTAAGGGTTCGATCCCATGCCTGAGCTTTTTTTTTTGTAAACCTAGTACTGCTCATTATTAGAAATCAATGATTTTTTTCGCAAAAGGATTTTAATTGCAAAATTGATGTCATGGAGAAACTGATCGATACCAGTGTGTTTCAGATTACTTCTTCGTTAAATATTCCTGTTCATTTTGTTTAAAATTCCTCTTCATTGAACGGGACAGTGGCTAATCAGAATAAAAATGTAAATTAAAGTTTAAACAAGTAAATGATTTCCTTTAGTCAGTGTGAACTGAAAATGTCATCTCTCTCTACGGTAACTTCGATCTATCCTGCATTTACTGAAAAATAAATATATTTTGGGGGTCTTCTGCTACAGCTATTTGTCATGTTTTGGGTTATTATTTTTTTGGTTTGCATGCAACTGCAAGTTTAGTTCATTTTTATTGCTCTGTCTGACTTTCTCTGTGATTTCACACCTGACAAAATTGGCTATCATCTAAAAAAAAAAAAATCCTTTTCACAATTTTATACTCTGGACTAAAGCAACGATGATCAGTGGGGGAAAAAGTAGAAAACAATGTAGCAAAAAAAAAAGAAAAGCCAAGGTTCTTTCGGAGATTCGAACCCCCCTAACCAACTCGGCAGATGAGTTTACTTATTAGCATGCCACCGGGGAACCTGAGTAAAAAAGTGTTACTACGGAGGGTCTCTCTAATGCTACCGAGGACACGGATAAGTATCACTAAAAAAAAGACATCCTGGTGCATCATTACTGTAAGAAATACCATGCGTTAAATACTGCAAATTGAGCCATCTTACCGAGTGAAGAGCCTAATTAATTATTCAACAAAATAAGGCATTTAAAATTGTGATCTAAAGGAGTTCTTCCTAAGTAAAACTCACAAAACCAAAGATCCATCTGCGAGTAAGATTCTGATCTTATAGGCCTACGCAGACATCTGCGAATAAGATCCAGATCTTATCCACAGACGTCTGCGAATAAGTATAGCCTTTTTTTAAAAATGATTATCAACATCTATAGGCCTACCCATCACTAAACCTTTTCAGTTTTCCTATCCCTAACCCTGTACTTACAATTGAAAGAGCTAATAGTGGGCACAACCTAAGGGTCTCTTTCTGACTATTTTACTAACCAGTAGGCCTACAAATATGTGCATCGCTATGAAAACGCAAGTTACCTAGATCTAGCAGACTACTAAACTAGATCTAGATCTCTACTTGTATTTTTCTAACACAATAATGCTGTGTTCATCTTTTCATGATGTTGGCAGTGACACACAGGCCTAATTCAGAACACCTTGCCCCCATCAATGAAATGAACAACTACTGGCTTGATCATTCGTAGCTTGGCAGCATCTACTGATCTAGGTAAGACTAGATAGATAACACAAAATATCCTGAGCTAAGGTTACCTAACAATAAATTTCATTTTTCACCATTGTCTATTCAGTCTTCCACTAGTATCATGATTTGTGCTTTCCCAACAGCAAGGACTAAACGGTTTTAAAATAAAGTCATAAGCAAAGCGATATGCTGTTCGCTGGTAAACAGAAAACGATTCGAAATAAAATAGGGAAATATTTGATTTAATAGTATTAATAGATCTAGAATCTAGACTAGATCTATATCTAGATCTAGATCTAGATAAAGCGTGTCTTTCCCATTTATCGATAATAAGTTGTTTATAAACACTTCCAGATACGAAAGAAAAAGCAATTACGTCAAACAAGGAATGGGTGTCCACACGATAGAATGTGGATATCTGTTGTTCTTTGTGTCTACCCTCACTCCGTTGAAAAGATTGATATCACTTCCCATTGTCACAGAGGAACGGGCTGACGGAGGAATTTCTCCAGGTTTCTGATCGTTCATCCCTAGTTTGCTGTCGTTACCTTTGGGAAGTAAACTAACAAACTAACTTTCCCTGTACAGGGAAACCACTCTATAAATTTGTGATTACAAACAGGCTTCTGGTCGTTTCCCCTGAATTCTCAATGTGAACAGTGGAAATTAATAAAACAGGCTTACGTTTGCATGCAAAATTAATAGACATAGCATAATATACACCTTTAAAAAATTATTTTCAGATCGTCACCAAACAGCTCTTGAGAATTTTACCAATGTAATAAAGCTATACGTAACTATTTAATTCTACTCGTGAAATTTAAATCGATGCAGCTCCGAATACCATTAAAATAAAATACCAAATAAATGTAGACCGTTAAGGGCACAAAGCGGCCGTTATGGTTCCGACGCGCCGTAAAGCCCAAACTCAAACTCATACTCTCGAATGATATTAATTAAAAGTTTTGAAATCTTTTTTGTTGGCATAGGCTACTGCCTCAAGAAATATGCTTTCATGTTTCAATTTGTATTTTCCAGAGGATTTATTTTATCTCGTACTGGGGTTAAAACTGGCGCAGAGGAAGTCAAAGACTGTCAAATTAGGCCTTCTAAAAATAATATTGTCTACAAGCCAGGGGCGAAGCGTGGCCCTCTGCAGAGGGTAATCAGAATTTAAGCTAGTAAGATCCTCATAATAGGACGTATCGCTACATCATATGTAGGCCTACATAATTATAAATGCAGCGACTAAAACAATGAAACGGTTGCTAGGCACTGCAAAGATCTGAAGAGCGGACTATTCTTGTCAACAGGACACGAATGCAGCATTTTACAAGCCAAACTAATCTGAAAAACTATTTATTCATACTTATAAACGCATATTTTTCACCCATTTTTTAAAATATAATTTGAACAACACGTTTTCATTGTCATATTCATCATAGCCAGAGATTTTGTTATTCTACCATCTCATAAAGTTTCTCGGAAAGGACCCACATTAAATGGTAGAAAGTGCTTAAATTGCATCTCTGTGACACAACAATGTGTAGCGATTTCGGAGAAGTGGCTATCTGCCGTTGCGGTTTAGGTTCGAGCGACCTGTCAAGTGAATTGATGTTCCTAATACGTTCGACTGATTTTGATCACAGTTATATCTAGATCTAGACTATAATAATTATTATTCTTTGATAGCTCTTTCTGTGCGTAGAGTAAATTATTCTTAGATTACCTCAAACAAAAAAAAAAACAAAAAGATCCACACAAACTCTTTCACTCTACTCTTTATCTTTCGATTGGGATGAAAACGACCGCATAGTGAAAAACCTGCATAAGTACGTAAAATCAGGCCAAACCTTGATTATAAACCTATTTTTTCCCCCCACTATTTTGCTGTCTGCGGCACCGCTTTGAAGAAAACAGGCTATGCTCAAGCTCGCTTCTGGGTGTACTCAAGTCTTCTTGGCTTTTGTTAATCACTGATTCGGGACCAGTTCATATGGTATAAGTCCCTACAAAGATGTTTTTCGGTGAGGGTTGTTAGACTATAACATAACAACAAACCCAAAATAGCAACGTAGAATAGAATGCTGAACTGACTAAATGGACTTGGAGTTGGGCTCGACCTGAAAAGCGTAGTAATTCTAGAATTAATGTTCGAAGGGTAATCACTGATTATTTGATTATCAGGAAGCCTCGCCCCTGCTACAAGCTTTCCCAATCACACACACTTTCTTGTTCTCGAAGCAGCAGCAGAGAAAGAGAGAGAGAGGGAGAGAGAGAGGGAGAGAGAGAGAGAGAGAGAGAGAGAGAGAGAGAGAGAGAGAGAGAGAGCAAACACATTAAAAATATTTTTAAAATTGCTCTGGTTTGTCAAATAATTATGGGCGAAATGATTTCACTTGAATGAACATTAATTTTAGTGTCAATAAATGGGGTTTCTGAATCTCAGTAACTGGACAAATTAAGCTTCTAGCCTTGCTGGTCGGGAACATGTTGGAACCACCGATGAAAAACAGCGCGTAGGTCACTAGTATTACCCAAGTATAGCGTACTTTGGGATGTGTCACTATACAATGATTGATTACTATTTTTTTCTTGGGGGGGGGGGGGGGCAATTAATGCTTTTTATTAAATTTTGTTTGTTTTGTTTATTTTTTGAAAAGATAGCTCAGACTTCCTCTGCCTTCGTGGTTTTTGCTGAGTCGATTCAGCAAACAGCTTGAATTATAGTCGCTGAGTTATGCTTTGTCATGATGTGTCAGACATGTGTAACACACTATGTGTAATTAAACGCTCTGTGGATGTGAATTTCCCCCGTGGGATGACCAAGTAATTTTTTTAATAGCACGCTTGTTTGCGTTCAACTATGAATAAATTATGTTCACCACTAAGTCGTGGCTTTCAACTTAATTGCCCCGTGCTGAATGGACCAGTCGTTCTCTTAGCCTACACTTAGTAACTAGATCAAGCTAATCATTTATCACTTCCCGCCAAGACGTCAGAGAGGGCGCATGCATGTCACAGACAGCGAGATAAGCAAGAAGCTCGCAAGCCAAATTTTACAAGCCATTCAGCCAAGAATCGACCACGTGGAACACCAAAGGAGGCGAATGGTTCTGGGTAAGGAGTATGGATAACAATGGAAAGAGTTCCGTACCACTTCAAACTTTTACAATTATTCTTTCCAGATTTTCTGTTTGTTCTCTGATTGAAAGGGTAAGGAACAAGGTTTAGCGATAAGTAAAAGATTGGGCATAGGTCTAGTGTTAAGGAACAGGACGGTCTTGTCTGGGTGGTCGGGACGGGACGTTCGAAACTCTTTCCGTTACAATTTCTTGACTACCGTACCGGTATTCTAAGTGAAAGAATTCCATGCGCCCCGATCACTCTGGACTTTTGTAATTAGGGTTAGGGATAGGTTTGTTGTTAGGGGTATTTTTAGGGTTAGGGAAAAGTTTACTGTCAGAGATTTGGATAGAGTCAGGGATTTTAAAGAAATCCTCACATTTCCTGACCGGATGGTCGAGACGTACCGAAATGTTCCCATTTTAAATGTGTAAAACATTTTTGTAGTATTTTAACCTAATCGGCTAAACTATCCTTTCTTGGGGAGGACTTCCGAAGGCGTTCCATAGCCCGAGTGAAAACCGTATAGCTACCCTGGCGGCTTTCCCTGATCTGTCAATCTGACTACAGTACTGCCCAGACGAACATCGGCCTACGGCCTCGATGATACAAACTGACTAGACCCTAACATCGTTGCATATCAATCTGACAATGCCTATGCACTCGTCGAGCTATGGAACGCATTCGGAAGTCCTCCCCCGGCCGGATCTGGCGATACAGGTGTGAGACGCATTCGGAAGTCTCTCTTTATTAATTTGGCGTTTCAGAATGTGAAGTTTCATACAATCATACGTGTTATAAATTTCTGAAGATGAAATTGAATGGCTACAGACTTAAATGTTTTTCTCCAGATGGATGTAGATCTAGATTTCTTGTGCTCTTTTGTTGCAGCTAGAGGCTTAAAATTGGCGATGGAAGAAACACAACGTGGAATCAAGTCAGTGAGAGCACCAGCTGATGTTCAAACTAGTTACAGAAGAAAGACTATAGGCTCTTGTGGCCAGTAAAGGCAGTACCGTATACAAAAGTTCAAATCGCTTGAGAAGAAATGGAGACTGCAAGGTGGTCAGTGAGGGCAGCAGGCGAGGCTCACATTGCTCAGACAAAAAAAAACAACAAAAAAACCAACAGAATTTGAACTCTGGTGATCAGTAAATGCACCATGTCAAGTTCAAATTGCCTTGACAATAAAATAGAATGCAGACCCCGGGTCACCAGTGCAGGCAGCAGGTCAGGTTCCAGTTGCTTGATAAAGAAACAGAATGCTGACCCCGGGTGGTTAGACTAGAGGCTGCAGGTCATGTTCCAGTTGCTTGGTAATGAAACAGAATGCAGATCCCGGATGATCAAAGTAGAGACAGCAGGCCAGGTTCAAATTGCTTGGTAAAGAAACAGATTATAGACCTTGGGTGATAAGTGATTGCAGCACTTCAGGTTCACATTGCCTTGACAATAAAACAGGATACAAACTCCGGATGATCAGTGGAGGCAGCACGTCAGGTTCAGATTGCTTGGTAACGAAACGATGCAAACCCTGGGCGATCAATGGAGGCAGCGGGTCAGGTCCAGCTTGGTTACAGAAGAAAACATTCTTTAGAAAAACACGAGGACTCCTAGCTGGGAGGGCAGTGGCTGAGGCTCATATTGGCTACTGAAGAAATACAATGTGGACTAATGTGATCAGTGAAGTCTGTGCCTAATATTCAAATTAGCTACAGAACAACAGATCATGGACTCTGGTGATAAGTGGGTGATGTTCAGATTGGACCAACACATTGTGAACTGATATGGTTAGTGAAGGCAGTAGTTGTTTAAATTGGCTACAGAATGTAACACAGTGTGAACCCATAATAATATGGTTATTAAAGGCAATTGCTGGTGTTTAAAATGGCTGCAGACGAAACATAGTGTGAACTCCCGTGCAGTGAAGGCAGGAGGTGATGTTCAAATTGGCTGTAAAATAAACACAACGTGGACTCTACTGAAGACGGTGAAGGTAGGAGGTGATGTTCAAATTGGCTGCAAAATAAACACAACGTAGACTCTTCTGAAGGCAGTACCTGATATTAAAGTTGTTTTTGGGAAAGAAATACAAGTGGTCAATGAAGACAATGGCTGATGTTTAACTTGCCTACTGAAGAAATACACTGCAGACTTGCGTGGCCAGTGAAGGCAGCGTTTGATGTTAAAATTCGCGGCTACAGATGAAGCACAACGTGGACTCAAATCGGCGGCTGAATCTCAAAGCCATGGCACACAATATAACACAGGCTCATTATTGACACTGGCTTATAAACCATGTGAAACACTTCGTTCATCATCAGATTCGTCGCCAGAAGCACTCGACACCTGCTCAGGAGACAAGTGAAGGGAAGATGCGAGTACAGTGCTATTTCTCCAAGGCACGGTATGCAATAGTTAGTAAACCTTGGTGTAAGTTTTAACCAGATCGAAAAGTATACCGAGTAATTAATTTTAGGAATCGACGTAAATTTATGGTGTACTTTTTTTCCGTCTCCAATTTTTGAAACAAAGGAATTTTTGTTCTCAATATTTGACACTGGTCCAGCACTGATTATAATTATACAGAACAGGGTTTTTAGTATCAGTCTTTATGGGGAGGAGTTCCATTTTAGTTATCTTTCAGGGCTACTTCAAGGATTCGATTATAGGAGCGCACATGAGCGGGGTATCACAGAGGGGGGGGGGGAGGGGGACGGGGACGGGGACGGGCAACACCCTCGTCCTGGATAGATGTTTTCATAGTAAATACAGCCTTTGCAGGTCTCAGCGATTAACACTCAGAACATGTAATATGTGCCCGACTAAAGTTGTGTTACTCGTATGGTACTCCTTCCCCTAGCTCTTTAAGCAAATTCGTTTCAGAGATACTTGCCTACATTTTGTTGAAATGTTTGGCCAGTCAGTAGCTTTAAGAGCTACGATGAAAAAGGTCTAGGCACACACTTAGGTCTTGAACAGTTGCCATCATTTTTTTATGAATCCAATAGTTCAAGTACATGAATCAATTTTATTGTCTTGTTCATCTATTCGGTTTAGCTTGTATGCACTGGCTCTCGAAATTGAACAAAGTTTCGTGTTTCCACTTTTGGGTTAATTTTTGTTGATGTAAACGTGTACACATTCATTACTCTTGCAGTCTTGCATCGTCACTGCTCTGCGGCACTCCTGAGCATGAGGGCAATCAGATATCATAGAAAAAGAAATGCGCCAATAAGAAAATGTCATAATCCAATAGAATCATAATGGCATAAGTCACCAAATGACAGGAAAAAAAGTTTTTTTTCTTAATATCTCAAAAGTGTCAAAAATGACTTACGTAAATGGCGTAGAGCAGTGATGACACTGGGCTTTTATAATTCAGCCCATTGACCATGCTAGTCCGCATTTAAACTTTCTTTAAAATTCAATATCTTGCCAACAACTAGGTAGAGTGAGTGTTCTGTTGTTAAAGAGATAATGCCTTCTATATGTTTCATGTTCAAGATAAAATTAAATTATGCCACTGTGTAATAAGTGCCCTTCTCAAGAAGACATGGATGTTCACTTGTAATATGACAGTTTTGTAAACATACCAAATGAAGCAAGGATACTGAGAAACCCGAGCCCCCGCGTGGGCCCGGGGAATATAAATAGGCTCACTGTCTCCACCTACAGTCGGTGCAACCCCGGCAGTGGTGGGTGTCACTGATGGACAACCTTCCTCAGGCTGCTCATGAGTGACACCTGACTTCTTATCTTGCCTTTGTCTTCTGTCCCTCTCCTCTTTCCTGTTCCCTGCGTGAGTTCAGGGTACATAAATAGCCTCACTACCTCCACCAGTGGGAGGTATGACCTCTCTAATTGCAGGATGTCACTCATGGCTTGCTAAGTCTGGCATGCCATGGTTGACACCTCTTGTTCTTTATCAGTTTTGTCTCCTGTCCCACTCTCTTTCCTTCTTTCCTTTTCTTTCCATTTCCCAGGCACCGTATGGTCGTAATTTCCCTAACATACTGAGTTAATGCAAAGTACACCATACCAGTAGGTTAAATGTGCCATTAGATGGGAATCTTGTATAAAATTTAAAAAGACGGTCAGTTTGTTTTACATTTTGCCATTATTATAGGAGTCGACACTGGAAAGTAAAACCGTGCTCTTCGTATACTAGGAATTTTTTTGTGTTTCTTTGACTAACGGACCAGACAGCTTTAAATTGTGGTAAAAATATAATAGATGGAAAAATGATGGTCACTATTTTAACTGCCTCAAGATACAGGCTCCTCCTAAGATTGGTCAGATTTTTTTTGCGTTTATAATTATTCACACGAGTGAAAAGAAACGGGAATTAGCATTACATAATCGATGTCGAATTTTTTTTTTTATTGATCATGGTTACCAGCCATTTTGCTGCTAGTTTTCTGTAATTTGTGAAAAGAGGAGGGGGGGGGGGGGGAGGACTTTTAATATCATACAATGTAAAAAGTTGACTGTTACACGCTTTAAACCTTGTCACTTAATTGCATTCTCTGCGTCTTTTAGAAGTTTTATCCTGACCAAATAATGATCTTCAGACAGAAAACTGTGCAAAATGATGTCATTAAGACGACAGAGAATAAGCGAAATTTGAAACTTTGAAAAAAATTGGAAATAATAGTGCATTATTTGGAAAAGTAGAATGAAATGGCAATGTTTGCAAGTTCCAATGAAAGAAAAAGCATTTGATTAGATTTGACAACAGAAAACACCTAAGAATGAGCATTTTATACGCCATAAGATTAAATGGTGACTAAAGAAAGATTCCAGAACGGTATTGTTGAACAAACTCAATGTTTTAGCGACAGAATTATTGAGATTTTAAGCTTTGATCGTCATGATACTTGCCTCAAAAAGCCTTTAAAATCTGCTGTACTTTCTCTGGCACAGTACACTTTGTCATAGCTGAGAATAAGACATGGCATGGCTGTTCAAACAATGGTTATGCTTACTCACCAGTGCTACACACTTCTGACATTCAAATCATGCCATTTGTAGATCATAGAATATTCCAATTTGCTCCCATTTGGTGAAAGTTATGAAAGTTGGCCTCTCCATGTTTGACTCCCAGTGCAAAGGCTTCTGGAATCTCAATACTTTTTTCTTTCACCTGAGACAGGGCTGAGTGTTTGCATTGTCACTGAACTTCAAGTTGTGGACAGTTGCTGGTTTGATTAGTTCTTATATCATAATTTGCAGAGCAGGGATTTTCAGGCATGAATTTGTCATACAGCCTTTCAGCTAGTCAAAATATGTCTCCTTTTGAATAATTCCGATTGTCACACTCTCCTTTGCGTGCCAAGTCCATAGAATTTCAAATCTCATAGGCCTCGGCATTTGGACCTAAGCAGAGCAGGATTAAGTTAGTGCGGGATCTGTAGCGAATGTAAGAAAGTGGCCCTTAAAAAAGTTTTAATCTTTATGGAGAGGCTATGACTTCAGTTTCAAGTTACTTCCTGTAAAATATGCGTCGTATCACATAGATACAACACTCCCATTAATTGCTATGTTAAAATTTTACCGCAATTTAAAGGTCATAGCTCTGTAAAATTGCTAACCTTAAAACACCCAGTCGTTCATAAAATGTGGAGGAAGTATAGTGCTATATTAAAAGAGCAAGTGCTGAACCATTGAATCGGAACTGCTACTTTGCAAACGTTTGGCACGGGGCCCCAGAAAATGCGAGTCCGTAGCATACTGCTACTTTTTGCTAAGTTAATCTGGAACTGGTCGTGAGTTGTTTCAAAACTTGAAACAGAGGGATATTATGCTGTTTGTACAGGACTGATGCACGAACATGAATCTTTAACATAACTTTTAAGGGGTACAAGACTCGAACATCTGCCATTTGTCTAGTCTATTAACCTGTTTATTTTTAAAACAGAGGATCATAGTTTGGGAAATTTTGATTTTTAAGGAGTTGTAATCTAAAACTTACAATCCTCTTTCAAAAAGAATAGCTTTGAAGACAATTGGATCATGGTCCTACTGAAGACATTTGCTGGAAACTATCAAGGCTAAAGGATTTCACTGAAATTTAATACATAACTCATTCGTCATGTGACGGTCTAGGAAAAATTCCTTGTTAGCCAATCATGAAATATGAAATTCCAGTAAAGGGCTTGACAGTGCTATTGCTGCTGTTGTAGTATTGGCAGTGGCTCTGATTCAGGGAGTCTCAAACATTTGGCAAGCAGGCCCATGTAGTTTGTCAAATATTTTTTTTTTCATTTTTGTTTTTTGGAAACCAGTAAAATTACTTTCCAGCTCACTCGCAAGCCAAACAATTTGAAGTTAATAAACCTGGCTCTGTTTCTCAGACTGAATAGAGCAAAGGAAAAATAAAGATCGAAAGCACAGGAAACTGAAAAGGCAAAGACAGTACGTAAATCTGAATTGTTTTCTTTGAATTTTTCTTTGAATTTTTTTTTCTGGTTCGTTGAAACTCTAGGAGTCTACATCTCGTAAGTCCGGGCTTTGTTCTCAGGAAAGTAAAGGATAGACAAGTATCAACATCTGTCCATACTTCCATATTGTGTGAGAAACTGACAGTATCACTGGTCGTATTTGATTCCGACCAGCCTCACGTTTACATCTAAAATGGCCGACCATTTCATCGGTGACTGTATCTTGTATCATAATATATCAGTTTTTAAGGTAGGCTTTTAGCATTTACAGAAGCAGATGTTCTTACTGGGGAGGACTTGCCATTCTACTGACTTACATTCACAGTTCTTTTGAATTATATATATTTTATCAAACTGCATTCCTTATTTTCATGAAATGCTGTTTTACGAGTATCTAATTATCTTTGCCCTAAACAAAGCTTTTTCATGTCCTCTTAATGTCTGCGTTTCTTTGAGGTTTAATGCTGAGGGATCATTCTTCAGAACTGGATTCTACTTTTTTTTACGCTACGATTCTACGAAATTGATATTGATGCAGTTATCTAGTGTGAACAGTGTATAGTCTGAATTTCATGGCCACATTCCAAAAGTCAGCCTTTCTGTGAAAGGTTATTCTACGATGGCAAATATTATGTAAATTGAAAGTAAGAGGTTTCTGTTAGTAACTTCATCGATAGGATACCATGGCAAATATATAATAAAGTTTCACTGATAGGATACCAAGGCAAATACACGAGTCAAGAGGTTTTTGTTAGCATTGTCACCTGTGGGATGCCAAGGCAAATACACGAGTCGGAGGTTTTTGTTAGCATTGTCACTAAAAGGATACCAAGGCAAATACATGGTCAGAAATTTTTGTTAGCAAGTTCATTGATAGGATTTGATGGCAGATAAAATAGGGTTGTAGGAAGATCGGAAGTTCTTGTCGACAATTTCACTGAGAGGATAGTATGGCAGTTATGCAAGGACGATCGGGTGGTCTTGTCTGCAAATTCACGGATAGGAAACCATGTCAAATATACGAGGAAGATCGGAAGGTCTTGTCAGCAGTTTCACGGGTGGGATACCATGGTAAATGTAATAGTGAGGTGGGAAGTTCTTGTCAGCAATTTCACTGATACGGTGCCGTGACAGATATGATGGGAAGATTTGTTGTTCTCAGCAATTTCACTGATAGGATGCCATGACAGATAAATTATGATAGAAAGATTTGAAGTGCTCGTCAGAAATTTCACTGTCAGGATTCCATGAAAGATATGATGGGAAGATCTGAAGTTCTTGTCAGCAATTTCACGGATAGTATACCATGACAGATATGATAGGCAGATACGACGTTCTTGTCAGCAATTTCACTGACAAGATATCATGACAGATAAGATAGGAAAATCTGAAGCCAGAAATTTCACTGACAGGCTGTCATGACAGATATAAGATCTAAGTTCTCGTCAGCAATTTGACTGAGAGAATACCGTGACAGATAAATTATGATAGGAAGATCTGAAGTTCTTGTCAGCAATTTCACTGACAGGATACCATGACAGATTTGATAGGAAGATCTGCAGCTCTCGTCAGAAACTTCACTGACAGGATACCATGACAGATAAGTTATGATAGGAAGATTTGAAGTTCTTGTCAGGAATTTCAGTGATAGGATGCCATTTCAGATATGACAGGAAGATTGGAAGCTCTTGTCAGCAGTTTCACTGATAGAATGCCGTTACCGACAAATTATTATAGAAACATCTGAATTTCTTGTCAGCAATTTCACTGACAAGATACCATGACAGATATATCAAGATCTCAAGTACTTGTCAGAAGCTTCACTGACAGGATGCCATGACAGATAAGTTATTATAGGAAGATCTGAAGTTATCGTCACGAATTTCACTACTGACAGGATACCATGAGAGATAAGAGGAAGATCTGAAATTCTTGTCAGAAATTTCACTGTCAGGATGCCATGACTGATATGACAGGAAGATCTGAAATTCTTGTCAGAAATTTCACTGTCAGGATGCCATGACTGATATGACAGGAAGATCTGAAGTTCTTGTCAGAAATTTCACTGACCGGATACCATGACAGATAAATTATGATACGAAGGTCTGAATTTTTTGTCAGGAATTTCACTGAAAGAATACCATGACAGATATGATAGGAATATGTGATGTTCTTGTCAAAAATTTCACTGGCAGAATACAGTGACAGATATGATAGGAAGATTGGAAGCTCTTGTCGGCAATTTCACTGATAGAATACCATGACAGATAAATTACGATAGGGAGATCTGACGTTCTTGTCAGCAATTTCACTGACAGGATACCATGACAAATATATTGTGATAGGACGATCAGAAGTTCTTGTCAGCAATTTCCGTGATATAATACCTTGACAGGACAGGTACAAGCAGCTCAAAGCATGCTTAAAATGTAAGACTGGCACAGCTGCCCTGCCACGCTTAGGACAAACTCCTACCCACCACCACATCGATCCCCTTCTCTTACTCGCACCCCTCCACTTGCCTTCCCCATTCTCATGACTTCCCCTCTCATTTTCCCCCTCCACCCCCACCCCCCCTTCCCCCTTCCTCACTTTTCACTCGCCTTACCTTCTCCCCTCACCCCCTTCCCACCCCTCCCACCGTCCATGATATGGCTATTAGCAGTTTGACAGAACCTCTGGCTAGGAGCAGGTCAGGTCAAAGAAAATGACCTTACCCGTTACTGATTTAATTGCTCAGGTGTCTTTGCTAACACCAAAGATCAGATATCATTGGTGTGGGCGTTGTGTTCTGATTTCTGCTGGCAAATTCCAAACTTTTGAGTTGGGACTAGGAAGTTTGCACATCTTTGGCTACACGATTGTTGAACGTTTTTTTCATCATGGTGCTGAGTTTTTCCAACTGTGAAACTGAAGGAAGATGGTAGGAACTTTTTTTTTTGTTGCCACCCATTGGGCAGATGGTGGGTATCTAGGCTGGGATCTTGTTTCAAAGAAGGGGTGCGGTTACTGATTTCATCTATCCTTTGTTCTAAAGTTGGGTACGGTATTATGTAAGACTTAAGCTTCATGATGTTTATTCTGGTTGATTTGCAAAGTGTACGTACACTATTTAGGATATGTATATGTATAGTTCTGCTTTTACTCTTTTTTTATGCAGACTTTTAACTTTTAATGCAACATGTACATGGGGTTTTTAATGGTTGCTTCTCTGTAGTGATCCATTGTCCAGCGGCGGTAGATCCTTGTTTGTGGTTGTGGTCGTGTATGTTGTTGTGTGTGACTTCGTTGTTTTTTGTTCTGCCCCGTCATATATGTTTGCACGGGATGAGAGGCCTCGGCTGGCAAATATGGAGAGCTATTAAGGAAGATTTAGTGTCGACAGCAGTTCCCTGACCAGTTGTCTGTCGGTGGAGCTCAGACCAAGGTCTTCAAGGAGAATCAACGTGTAAATAATGTAAATAGTTGTTTTAGCTAAAACTTTTTATTTTCCCAGGCTGCTGGTACGGCTAGCAAAGGCGCCTGTTCAAAGGCCTTCATTTAAAGCTGCAATGTAAAATAGATCTTTTTCTTCCTTTTTAGGTATCTGATGTACATATTTCAGGCCTAAATTTTTGTGCAGACACTTTGCAATCAAACAGAATATACACCATGAAACTTAAGTCTAACATAATACCCGATACTTTAGAACATCTAAAGATAGATAAAATTCGAAACCTAAGCCCGTCCTTGACACCCGATCCCAGTTTAAATACCCATCATCTTTCCAGTAGGTGGTGAAAACTAAACATTTTCTACCATTTTCCCTCGGTTCCATAGCAGGAAAATTCAACACCATAATGAATGAACTTTCTGTAACTATCGTGTAACCAAATATGTGCTACTTCCTAATCCCAGCTCCAATTTCAGAAATGGCTAGCAGGAGTCCGAACACGTTTTCAAACGAGTGATGTTTGATCTGTGGTGTCAGCAAAGACACCTAAGCTATTAAATTAGTGAGGTGTACGAGGAAATTTTCTTAGATCTGACCTGCTCCTAAACATGTCAGCAGTCAAATGCCCACAGCTATGTTATCGTGATGGACTGGAAGTTAGCTCTTTTTTGTGTCAGAGTTAAGTATTCAGTGTTGTTGGCGGATGGAAGCACATCAACCTATCTGAATAACCTGTAGTTCCGATACCGAGGGTTGACAAAATGAATGGATAAAACTTGGTGTATTTGTAACAGCTTTGCATAATAATATGGATAAATGCCATGTGTGAAAAAAAAAAATTGAGCAAAGATATACTGCAGAGGTAGCCGGGGATAAACCCTTCTCGCCCCCTTTCCACCACCCACTTTTCCTACCCACTTCCCTTACATCCTTTTCCTCCACCCCCTTTGTCCCTTCTCTTACCCCATCCCATTCCCTATTCCCCCCCCCCCCCAACCACCATCACCATTCTTCCTCTCCTCTCCTCACCCCCAAATCTCCTCTCCTGTGCCCCTCGCTCACCTCTTTGCCCATCCCCACCTCTCTGCTCTACCCTGTCTACCCCTCCTCTCCTCGTACCCATCTCTTTTCCCCTTCCGCCTTCTCTTTCCCTCCGTCTCCCTTCTCCTTCCACTCCACTCCCTCTCTCCTTTTCCATCCCTCTCCCCCCCCCCCCAACTTTGAAAGCCCTATTTCCATCCCTCTCCCCCCCCCAACTTTGAAAGCCCTATTTCCATCCCTCTCCCCCCCCCCCCCACACTTTGAAAGCCCTATTTCCATCCCTCTCCCCCCCCCCAACTTTGAAAGCCCTATTTCCATCCCTCTCCCCCCCCCCCACACTTTGAAAGCCCTATTTCCATCCCTCTCCCCCCCCCCAACTTTGAAAGCCCTATTTCCATCCCTCTCCCCCCCCCACACTTTGAAAGCCCTATTTCCATCCCTCTCCCCCCCCCCCAACTTTGAAAGCCCTATTTCCATCCCTCTCCCCCCCCACACTTTGAAAGCCCTATTTCCATCCCTCTCCCCCCCCCCCCACACTTTGAAAGCCCTATTTCCATCCCTCTCCCCCCCCACACTTTGAAAGCCCTATTTCCATCCCTCTCCCCCCCACACTTTGAAAGCCCTATTTCCATCCCTCTCCCCCCCACACTTTGAAAGCCCTATTTCCATCCCTCTCCCCCCCCCACACTTTGAAAGCCCTATTTCCATCCCTCTCCCCCCCACACTTTGAAAGCCCTATTTCCATCCCTCTCCCCCCCACACTTTGAAAGCCCTATTTCCATCCCTCTACCCTCCCCCCCCAACTTTGAAAGCCCTATTTCCATCCCTCTCCCCTCCCCCCCCAACTTTGAAAGCCCTATTTCCATCCCTCTCCCCTCCCCCCCCAACTTTGAAAGCCCTATTTCCATCCCTCTCCCCCCCCCAACTTTGAAAGCCCTATTTCCATCCCTCTCCCCCCCCCCCCAACTTTGAAAGCCCTATTTCCATCCCTCTCCCCTCCCCCCCCAACTTTGAAAGCCCTATTTCCATCCCTCTCCCCCCCTCACACTTTGAAAGCCCTATTTCCATCCCTCCTCTCCCCCCCCCCCACACTTTGAAAGCCCTATTTCCATCCCTCTCCCCCCCCCCAACTTTGAAAGCCCTATTTCCATCCCTCTCCCCCCCCACACTTTGAAAGCCCTATTTCCATCCCTCTCCCCCCCCCCACACTTTGAAAGCCCTATTTCCATCCCTCTCCCCCCCCACACTTTGAAAGCCCTATTTCCATCCCTCTCCCCCCCCCACACTTTGAAAGCCCTATTTCCATCCCTCTCCCCCCCCACACTTTGAAAGCCCTATTTCCATCCCTCTCCCCCCCCCCACACTTTGAAAGCCCTATTTCCATCCCTCCCCCCCCCCACACTTTGAAAGCCCTATTTCCATCCCTCTCCCCCCCCCCCCCACTTTGAAAGCCCTATTTCCATCCCTCTCCCCCCCCCCCCCCCATTTTGAAAGCCCAATTTCACTTAAAATCTGCTTACATAATGAATAGTTAATATTGTAAACAGTTGGTTCTGGATCCTATTGAAAACATTTCCTGGAAACTATTAAGGCTGAAGGATACCGTTCAAAGTTGATGCACAACTCATTCCTTACATGATGGCTCAGAGAAAAATTCCTTGTGGTGTTGCTCCGTCATGAAATTTGAAGTTCCAGTAAAGGGCTTGATTTTGTTGTTGTTATTGTTGTTAGTGCTGGCATCAGGTCTAATTCAGGGAGTCTCAAACATTTGGCAAGCAAGCCTCATGCGGTTTTATGAAATTTTATTCCTTCGAATTTGTTTTTCGGAAACCACTAAAATTGCTTTCCATCTCGAAACCCAAGCGCCTCCGCCCCAACATCACCGTTTACCTTTTGAATTAAATGTTAATTTTGGAATCATAAATTTTCGTACAAATTCGCCATTTGATCTGAACTAAGTGGATTTAAATGTTAACCTAAAATAGCTTTCCATTTTGTTTGAGACCCCCACCCCCTCCCTGATGCCAGCGTCCACTAAAAAGCATGGTTTGAGTGGACAGGAAAACGCACATCCACATGTCTGTCAAGCTCCTAACCTATACTGCTAACCTGCATGTAAGCTTCACACTAACCATTGCATGGTCAACCCTACACCATTTTCTAGTGGAACTTCAAAGTTGTGACTGGCAACATACTGGACCAGTTTCAGATCCCACAGTTAACCCATCATGTAAGAATGAACTTGTCAAGGATATGGACATTTGGCAAATAGTATAGTAAAACCCGTTTGGAAAATTCCGAAACCGCAATAGTCGTGGTCCAGAGCCTGGGGTTGTATTTTGGATAGGGTTGTGCAACAGATTATATTGCTGTGTTACTCTCAAGAATTTAAAAGAAACTAATCAGAGAGAACATCAATAGTGAGATTTACGTAATCATTCTTTTGACAGTGGGAAATACAGTGGTCTCATAACTTTTTCGCAGAGTGTTTTTTTCTTTCCCCCTCCCAACCGCCCATATGGAATCATGGGCATGCAAACTATAATAATTTGAACATCGGAGATCCTTAATTGTAGGCTTGTTTTGCTTCCATGGATTGTACTTGGTCGTCATCTGTGTAGTGTTGAAAAAAAAGACAATAGAAATCCTTTTAAAAAAAAAAATCCTATAGCAGAAAATGCTGCAGTAAGACATGAAAAAAAATCCCTTCAATCTGTTGTGATGGCTGTGGAAGTAGCTGATGTATAAGACAATGAGAACGTTAATGCAATACTATCATCTTTTTTGGGTGGTGGTGCAAGGCTAATTTTATGAACGAATTTTTTTTCTGAATTGTTACTTTTTAGACTGTTCTGGAAAGTTGATAAATCAGGCTTTAAGTTGAATAAGTTGAATAGAGAAATGGAGCAATAAACATCGAGCGCAAAGGAAACTAACATGAAACAAGGCAGAGGCAGTGTGTAACTCTGACGTGTCACCTTTGAAGTTTTCTTCTTCTGATAAAACTTGGTTTTTTTTTAACATAAATGCCAGTGGCAATGCCTACTCTATGCTCGCGGTGCTGTCAGAATGTTGACTCGTCCTTGAACAGGTTGCCTCTTATTGTAATTTATAAAATAGGATTGTTTTTGCATTGGATTAAAAATATTTTTGCTTAAAGCATCAAAAGTTCCACTCGGAGGTTTGGAAAAATTAGGGGGGACGTTGGACAGTGGTCTACAAGTTGAAGTGACTCATTCTTACATTTGTCAAGACAGACTGCATCTTTCGGTCACAGCTCTCTTCGGATCATCATTTGCCATTATTCATGCAGAGGTCGGTTGCTCCTTAGGATTGGATACGTCTTCGTGTGCTGATTTGTCCTTGGTATGCCGATTGCAATATGAACAACCAAATGATGGTGGTGGTGGAAAGGATACAAGATATTTCAACACCTTTCCACACCTCCATGCTCCGTGAGGAACTGACATTATCACTGATCATGTTTGCTTCTGGCCAGTCTCATTTTCAACGCTATACCTTCTTTTTATGGCCTGCCATTTTATCTGTAACTACATCTTGTATCATAATATACTAGTTTTGAAGGTAGGATTTTAGCATACTCAGAGGCAGAGATGTTCTTACTGGTAGGACTTGAAATTTCATTGTCTTACATTCTCAGTAATTTTGACTTATATTTATCTAGCAGCATTCTTTATTTCCGTAAAATGCTGTTTTACACATGTGTTGTATACATCGCTTTGTGTGTCTTTTTAGTGTCTGCATTCTATGAGGCTTAATGCTGAGGGATCATTCTTTATTGGAGTCTACTTTTTCAGGCTGCGATTCTACAAAGTCAAAATTTATGCAGCAGATATCTATTGTTTCCTCAGCAGAAAGGTGTGAACTGAGCGAAGTCTCGCTTTCATAGCCATCAACACATTCCAAACCTCAGCTGTTCTGCAAAAGGTTATATAATATATAAATTGAAAGTACGACATTTTTGTGAGCAATTTCACCGATAGGATACCACGGCAAATAGATAGTGCAGGTCAGCAGTTTTTGTTGGCAACTTCATCGATAGGATACCATGACAAAGACAGTCTACACTGAAAGTTAGCAGTTCTTGATAGCAAGTTCAGTGGTACAATACCATGACAAAGATAATATTCTCTGAAAGTCAGCAGTTCTTGATAGCAAGTTCATTGGTACAACACCATGACAAAGATATTCTCTGAAAGTCAGCAGTTCTTGACTGCAAGTTCATTGGTACAATACCATGACAAAGATATTCTCTGAAAGTCAGCAGTGCTTGATTGCAAGTTCATTGGTAACAATACCATGACAAAGATATTCTCTGAAAGTCAGCAGTGCTTGATAGCAAGTTCACTGGTAGAATACCATGACAAAGATATTCTCTGAAAGTCAGCAGTGCTTGATAGCAAGTTCACTGGTAGAATACCATGACAAAGATATTCTCTGAAAGTCAGCAGTGCTTGATAGCAAGTTCACTGGTAGAATACCATGACAAAGATATTCTCTGAAAGTTAGTTCTTGATAAGCAAATTCACTGGTACCATACCATGACAAAGATATTCTCTGAGAATTCGCAATTCTTGATAGCAAGTGCACTGGTACAATACCATGACAAAGATATTCTATGAAAGACAGTAGTCTTTGATAGCAAGTTCATTGATAAGATACAATGGCAAATATATACGGTGCAGGTCAGCAGTTTTTGTTGGCAGTTTCATCAATAGGACTCTATGGCAAATACTATATACCGTGAAAGTCAGAGGTTTTTGTAAAGAATTTCACCAATGGGCCAACATTTCGTGATGGGAAGTTTCCATCTAGTTGAAGCGCTCAGATGCTGAATTCTTTGGAAAGCAAAACGATCATTCTTTTCTGATTTAGTAAAAAAAAAAGTTGCTTGAAAATTATTGCCGGTGTTCAGCAAAATACCTAGTGGATCCAACGCATAACATTTTTTCACCCCATGAGCTCTGAAAACCCAATCCTTGAACACACAGCATCCAAGCACTCAGTGCAAAGCGTCCGGTTTAGTAGGGTCAATACTTGGAATTCAGTTGGAATTCAGTTGGAAAGCATTTGTGTGTTTAAAGCCGCGGTGCTATTTAAAAAAAAAAAAAAAAAAAAATTTAGAGGAAAACAAATTAAAGATCAAGATCATCAATAATGGTGCCGGTGAGTGTTTATGATTTGACACAAGAGTGTTAACTGATTGTAGAGATGGTAAAACTTCTGGCTCCAGTTGAGCGTAATTATATAAAAAAGGGCACAAGTTGCAATGAAAAAAAAAAGAGGGGTGTAAGGGGTGGGGGGGGGGGGGGGGAGGCATAGATTCGTTACAACAAAGACGGCGGGCGGCCTTCGAAGATTTTTTGTGCAGAGGGATTTTTTTGTTCACCTGAATATCCCTTAGTTCCTTATATTAGTTGTAGGGCCTAATGGTTTCTGAATTGATGTTAAAAATAAACTTTGAAAATTTTTTTTATAGAGCAATATTGTGTGTAAGTGGCAAAGGAGGGTAATCGTTTTATTTGATTTTAATATATTTTTTTAATTTCTGAAATTAGTGAGGCATGAGCCTATTGGAACTTCAAATTTGGTCATTGGCAACATATAGGACCAGTTTTAAATCCCACAGTTAACCCATCAGGTAAAAATGAAATTTACAAGGACGTGGACATTCGGCAAGTTAGTTGTAACCCGTTTGGAATATTCCGAGACCAGTGGTCATGGTCCAGAGCCGGGCATCGGGCTTTAGACAGATGCGAAACAGATGTTTTGCTGTGATACTTAACTAAAGGGGAACATCAACAATGAGGTTTATGTAATCACCCTTTGAAACAGAGCAGTTTCATAACCCATTTGCAGGGTGTTTTTTTTTTCCCATTTAGAAGCACATACACAAACTATGATTTGGATCTCGGAGATAATTTGCAGTAGGCTGATTTTGCTTCCGTGGATTCTCTCTAGCATCAGTTGGGAGTGTTGCAAAAAAAAAAAAAAATTTTTTTTTCATGATCGTGTAGCAGATATTGGCGCAGTAAGATGAGGGAAAAAAACAACAAACCTCAAACTGCGGTTGACTGCAGAATTAGCTAATATACAAGATAATGGGAGTGGTAACATTATATTATCTTTGTTGGGTGGTGGTGCAAGGCTAATTTTGTGAACTTACTTCTGTTTTGAATTTAAGTTATTTTTTAGACTGTTTTGGAAAGTTAATAAATCAGGCTTTGTTTCTCAGGTTGAATGGAGCAAAGGAAAAATAAAGACCGAGAGCGGAGGAAACTAAAAAGGCAAAGTCAGTATCTAAATTGTCATCTTTGAAGTTTTTTTTCCACAATGCTTCCTGTTTCGCGGTGCTGCGCATATGAGAATGTTGCCTCACACATGAACATGTCTTATTTTTTTAATTTATAAAATAGGATTGACTTGGCTCTGAATTTAAAATATATTTGCCTAAAGCATCAAACGTTCCTCTCAGTGGTTTGAAAAAATTTGGGGGAATGTTAGACAGTAGTCTGCAACTTGAAGTGAAGTGATCCATTTACAGTTGGCAAGACAGTCTCATTCTTCCGATCCCAGATCTCTTCTGATCATCATTTACCATTATTCACGTAGAGCTCGGTTGTTCTTTAGGACTGGATCAGTCTTTGTGTGTTATGTTCTTGGTGTGTCGGTTGCAGTATGAACCAAGTCACGGAGATGGTACGTGATATTTCATCTTTCCACGCATCCATGCTCTGTTGGAAGTTGACAGTGCAACTGGTCTAATTTCCTTCTGGCCAGTCTTACAGCTATCCGTTGTTCTTTTTCAACGCCATGCCTTGTTTTTATGGCCTACCACTTTATCTGTAACTAGATTTTGTCATAATATTCTACTTTTGAAGGTAGGCTTTTAGCATATTCAGAGGCAGAGATGTTCTTACTGGTAGGACTTGAAATTTTATTGTCTTACATTCTCAGTAATTTTGACTTATATTTATCCAGCAGCATTCTTTATTTCCATAAAGGGCTGTTTTGCACATCTGTTGTATACATCGCTTTGTGTGTCCTTTTTGTGTCTACATTCTAGGGGGCTTAATGCTGAGGAATTATTCTTTACATTTGCAGTCTACTTTTTCAGGCTGCGATTCTACAAAGTCAAAATTTATGCAGCAGATATGTTTCTTCAGCAGAAAGGTGTGAACTGAGCGAAGTCTCACTTTCATGGCCATCAACACATTCCAAACCTCAGCTGTTCTGCAAAAGGTTATATATATAAATTGAAAGTACGACGTTTTTGTGAGCAATTTCACCGATAGCAGACAAAGGCAAATAGATAGTGCAGGTCAGCAGTTTTTGTTTTCAATTTCACTGATCGGATACCATGACAAAGATAATATACAGTGAAAGTCAGTTTTTGTTTTCAATTTCACTGATTGGATACCATGACAAGGTTAGTATACAGTGAAAGTCAGCAGTTTTTGTGTTCAATTTCACTGATCGGGTACCATGACAAAGATAATATACAGCGAAAGTCAGCAGTTTTTGTTTTCAATTTCACTGATCGGATACCATGGCAGATATAATACAGTGAAGGGCAGTCTTTTTTATTAGCAAGATCACTGACAGGATACCATGGTAAATTATACGGTGCAGATCAAAAAGCCTTTATTTTTAAGCAAGTTCATTGACAGGATACCATGACAAATATAACATACAGTGAAAGTCAGAGATTTTTGTAAGGAATTTCACAAATGGACAAACATATGATGTAAAATTTCCAGCTGGTTGACACACTCAGATGCAGAATTCTCTGGAAAGCATAATGATTATTCTTTTCTGATTTACCTAAACTAGCCGCTTGAAAATGATTGCCAGTATTCAGCAGGAAACCTAGTGGATTCCATGCATAAACATTTCTTTTTCAGGCCATGAGGTCTGAAAACTCAATCCAAGAGCACATAGCGTCCAAGCATTGAATGCAAAGCGTCCAGTTTGGTAGGGTCAGCACTTAGAAAGCATTTAATTGTGTACCTGAAGTCAAGGTGCGGTTAAAGAAAAAAGTTAGATGAAAGACCAAGTAAAGAGAACGATCAGCAATGATAGTGCGTGCAACTGTTCATCATTATTTTGTCACAAGCGTATTAACTGATTGCAGAGATGATAAAACGTCTAATTCCATTTGCGGGCAATTATATCAAAAAGGGTATTATAATTCGTCATGCAAAGAAGCGGACGTAGACAGATTCGTAACATCAAAGAACGGTGGCCGTCTGAAGAGTTTTTTTTATGCAGGGGAAGGATTTTTGGGTAAGTTCGGCTACGTTGTATAAATTAAATGGTTTCTGAATTGATGTTGAAGATAAAACATCTAAAAAATTATTTATAGAGCAATATTGCACGTTCATGCTAAGGTTTTGCTAGAAGTGTGATCATTTTGCTATTTGATTTTAATATGATCTTTTTTTAATTTCTGAAAGTAGTGAGGCATGAGCTGCATGACTGTGGCTGTCAAGAAAACAACAAAAAAAAAAGGTTCCTGCCTACAACTGATATTAGTTTCAGTCCTTGTCTCTACTTACGCCCTTACCGGTACTTCAAATCCTTACATTTTAAATATTTCAAACATACAGGAATATCCTCCACTGTTTTAGTGGCAACAGAACTAATACTTATTTGGCACCAGAAATTGCAACTACTATTTTGAAGTCGCAATAGAACCAAAAACAATGCCTGGGAAATTTAGTATGCGTATGTGTGTGGGAAGGGGTTGGGGTCCATATTACCTTTGATTTGTATGTTGTTGATTGCTGTAGTTTTTTTTTTTTTAATGACCCTTTCTGTGGTAAGATCCGTTTATCCCTTTAGGGTCAAAAAAGAAAAAAAAAGTTCCTGAAAGTAAAACTTGAAACGGAAATCAACGATAAAATCAGTGTCAGATATCCAACGGTGATTTTTTTTTTTATCTCCGTGATGAAACTCGTGCATTCTTTAAACTTCTACCTTTGGGGTACATTTTCAAATTGAAATATTTCATAATCGCTTTCCTTACCCTTCCCTGTAATCTTGAGATTGTACTTAATGTGAGACAGTGTTGGGACAAAAATACCGGTCTAGCAGGAAGTAATCAAAATGGTTGAATAAACAATTCTCCGTGCAGTCCTCGAGATCACTTTAAGAGATGCAAACTTGATGTATAATTTTATCAAAACCTCCAAGCTTTGTCAACACCATGCAGATCCTATTGTGGGTTTCATTTGTTTTTGGGGGAAGACAAATGAAGCCGCTTATGGAAAATGGTTTTATAGAGCATATCTTAATCGGGTAAGAATTGGTGGTATTGTAATCTCAGAACTGCTGTGGGTATTGCTTGCTGTACATTAAGTAACATCCATCTAATTCAGGCGTTGAACACTATCTCGTCACTGTTTCCTAAGACTGTAGTATCTCAGAAACTTGAAAAATCCATTTACTACATGTAATGCGAATGATCTTGTTTGTAGACTCCAAAATCGGAAAAATAATCGAAAAGCAAACTTTCAAAAATTCATCTTTACAAGACTGGTTGTGCTAAAATAAAATACGTTTTTGCTTCTCCTGAAAAGTAGCCAAAACCTATTACGATCTACTCTGTGTCATGGATTAAGCACAGCAAGAGATTTCGGGATATCCTATGTGTTTTTCTTTCCCTTTGTTCCCAGAATAATATGAATATATTATAACCTTTCTAAATTTCTGTGGGCTGCTGGCTCTTGCTTCAATAAAAAATATACGAGTATTTCGATTGAAACTGATAAACCTACTTTCAGTTTTGCACTTTCATTTCAGTAAGATACATTGCATTACCCTGAAACCGAGTCTCAAAAACATATATTTTGACAGAATTATATTACATATGCATTTTATTTTCATACTTAGATCGACCTAGAACAGTATTTCTCAAGATGGGGCGCACGCCCCACTGGTGGGGCGAGGCGTGGGACTACAGAATAGGGCGTAGGGATATATTCTGTATACTTTTTCCGATCATGATAGTGCGCACATTTTTTTTTTTTTTAAAACTTGGAGGTGTTGGACCAAAAAAATGTTGAGAAACGCTTGCCTAGGACTTTTTGTCACTTGTGTAGCAGTCCTAGACTCGAACCCAGGTTTTTTTTTTTTTTTAACCAGTTGAATCTATAGAGCTTCTGTAAAATGCTACAAGACCTGTACTGTCAGTCCTTTATTTCCTCTTTTTGTTTCCAAGTTTCGATACACCATTTTTCTTTCAACTTTCGATTTGTTGGGTAAGGGAATCTTTTGATGTATATTGCTTGTTCATAATGGTATGCCTGACAAATGTTGTTAGCCTTTAGAAGTTTGATTTTTTTTTTTCTTTATTTTTGATGTTCTTGGATGCTTTCTACCATTGTCTTCGATGGCATTCTATATTATGTAAAATGATTAGTGGGGGGCCTACATATAAAAGGTAATTTTGGATAATTTTGCTCACTGTGTATATGAATGACTGACAAACTTGTAATATATGCGAATAAATGTTATGCCGGTGAATTTAAACCCTTTGTGGGATGGCCTAGAATATAGAGACTGACTGCAAAACTAGATCAGGTTTCAGTTTTTCTTCGCATACAATTTTGCACTCTGATCCCTTTGTCAAACAGTTCCAAGAATCACAATGACTGTACGCTTAGGTTTTTCAGTCATACAAATATTAGGTATTAAATGAACTTTTTAAAAGCGTGATTCCTAAATCTGTAGGCACTACCGCATAGAAGAATATTTCGTATTAAATACAATTTTGAAAAGAATATAATCTCTAGGCATTATTTTATAGAAACATTATTTGGTACTAAACGAACTTCTGAAAAGGATATTATAATCTAGCAGTAACACGGAGGAATACTTCAAAATGAAAATTTTAAATTCAAGCGGAGAAACTCCATCCTCTGATACAAACAAGAAAATAGCTCTCTGTAAATAAATCCTATAAAATCAACATTCAACCAAGCTCTTTGCTGTCTGTTTTGATTCGCAGATAAAAACAGTTTTCACAGCTGGTTGGGTATATCAACATCCGTTCTATCAGAAATGTAACGTGAAATAAATAGATGCCAGTCCGGGGATTCATATTCTTCGGTAGGTCTAAATCAGCCACTGTCATGATCCCACTGATGTTTCCATTTGTTTTTGGGGGAAGAAAATAAATGTAAACAGCCAGTTCTGGAAGGCAGGATGGTAAGCTCTACTGATGTCAGCATGAAAATTACTGCACCTAACCGAATGTTTTTGGGTTGCAAATGACGATCATAATGTAAAATTGGTATTTGGAACATATAATCTGGAGAGTCGAACAAAGTAGACATTTCTGGAGGTATTGGCAGCATAGCTGTGAAAAGCCAGCCAATTCTTTTGGCATAAGGCAGTAGTAGGGTTAAATTACTGATGCGTGTGTCAAACGGAGGCCTAAATCAACCACTGCCGAGCTCTTACAAAAGTCTCATTTACTTTGAAGAAAATATAAATGTAAACAGAACGTTCATGAAGACAGTGCAGTTAGGTTACCGATGTGTATGTTGAACAGAAACCTAAATCAGCTATTACCGAAGAAAGCTCCTACAGAGGTTTATTTTTGGAGATATGAATGTACACAGCTGGTTCTGCATTGCAGTGAAGTTACTGAAGTGTTTACATGTACAGAGCAATGATTGACGAGGACTGTCATTCTTGCTAGCATGTTGCAATATCAGATCCATAATGAGGTCTGCATTCTAATGTACATTTAGACAATACACGAACATTCCATGGAAAACTCATGAGATAATTTGGGATGTATGTTTTGCATTGGTCAGAGAGAAAATATTCCCATGTTTTTCCGCTAAATTTCCGTTCATACTGTCAACTGTCCAACCAATCCTGTATTTGATGCTTATTTAACTTTTATTTTGACGTTATGTATATTAATTTTTCTTGAGAGTTTGAAAAATAAAAATGTGAGAAAATGATTATATTTTACTTGCATTTCGTTTGGGAAGGGGGGGGGGGGTGTTAAGGGGGAGGGGAAGATGTCGGTGAATGTCTGTCCGTCCGTCCGCCCGTCCGTCTGTCCGCCCGTCCACCCGTCCGTCTGTCCGTCCGTCAGTCCGTCTGTCTGCCTGTCAGTCTGTTTGCCTGCGTGACTGACTGCCTGTCTACTTACCTAGTTGTCTGTTCACGTACGTAATTAGCTGTCTGTCTATCTGTCATCATGCCCCGTCCTAATTCTCTGTCTCTCTCTTTCTCTCTGTGGTAGGGAAGAGGGGAAGGCAGAAAATACAAAACAGAAGACCCCCATAGGATTGTACTTAAACCGTGAATTTCAACACTGTCTGGTAATTTGTACCAAGAAGTCATTGTCTTGAATTTTAGTCTCCGCTGTCCAAAGCAGCTGCTCCCGTTAACACAGGTGACACATTGAGAGAGCTCTCGAAAGTATTTGCGGTAATATGGTTCGACAGGAAAGATGTATTTGGTGACGACAGCCAGACACCCTAATTTTGCCTTGAACTGATAAAAAAGGGGGATTTTGCGGAAATTTAGGCGAAAATCTCACAATACATTAGTGGAGCTCCGCATCTAATCCACTCTGAATCATTCGCGTAAAATCACTTATCACAAGCAGGAGATGTCTGAGGGCAGCTTGATTTGAGAAAATAGGATAAAATGGCTGTCATCAATTTTGTCTGTGATTTCAGAGACCTTCGTGTGAAATTTCGTAACATTTTTGTATAGCAACAGAGGATAGTCTTAGCCTTTAGCCCATTAAACCACCATAATTTTGTGCCCCAAAATAGGGTCTTTATCATCAAAGCCAAAAAGACGTGCAAATTCATGTATTTTAAAATAATTTCTCTGCCATCTATTTTTCTATGGTGATCATTAAATACAATTCGAATCACTACATCACCTTCAAATATTTTATCCTCGAAATGATCTCCATTTCATCCTTTTCTGTCCAGGTATTTCATTATGCCAAAAAAAGGCAGCGACATCATTCTAAAAGCTGGTAGATTACTGAAGAGTTCCAGTACAGCCATTAAACAGTGCCAGCAGGGGCGCTGTCAAAACGCAGTAAAGCGTGTTAAATACTGGAAAGTCATAATACTAAAATAGTAAAAAATAAAGCAATGTTTGTTTTGAAGGTTAGGTTGGGTTGGGGGGGGGGGGGGGAGAGGGGTGCGTTTTAGTGAGGCCAAATCTCGGCCGTCAGGTTCTGAAAAATTTGTATAAATGTAAGACCTGTTTCCTCATCGCAATCCGAACCAGGGACCCATTGAACCTGGTCAAGCCACTCTAACCACTGGGTCATTGAGCGGGCAATTGTCTTAACATCTGCAAGGGAACCAGGTTTATCATTTAACTTGCGATGTTTAAGTCCTACATCCATACTATTCAACGTTACATAGCTAGTCCCTTTATCCATACAATGCAGTTATACGTGCAGATGAAATCGAGTCATCTAAGCCATAAGCAGTTCAGAGTTCAGGGAAAACTAAATCGATACCATTCCTCAAAACTGTAGTAATCGGTTTTGGTTGCTCTTCAGGAGGAGCAACAACTTATTTTAAGCACAGCTAGTCTAGTTACAGGGAATTTTTGAACATTTGTTATTCGATTATATTTCAGTTTAGAAGTCTATAACCAAGATTATTCGATGCGGCTTTGAATGTAGTTGAATATTATACAATAATCATATAATAATGGAGCTTGGGCCCAACTTTGCGACCGCAAAGGCTTTTTTACTACGCAACGTAGAGAAGTGAAACTTGGCACATGTATGTAAAATTTATTAAGCCTGTACGTGTCGAGCTCATTTTTTCCCGAAACTCTTTACTTTTCCCAGAAATTCAGTTATAATTATCAGTTATCAATTCATGATTGCGAATACGACGTGACAATGTACTTCCGTCAATTTCGTCATTTCCGCCTCTTACCGGAAATGTAAACTAGAGTTCACGATGCAGCCACGCCAAGAAAACTTTGATAGTGATACCGAGTATAGTGTTATACAGATGAGATGAGTGCCATTCATTCATACCAAGAAAACTGTGCGTAAATATTTAGATCATTTGTTACGAACACATGAGCCCATGAAAAATGCTCGGTGCGCACTACTGTGCACTGTGTACTACTATAATACTATCCTATCTATCTATTGATCGCCGATTTTATGTGGATGACCCAAAGTGTCTCGACATCAATGTCTTTGTGCTGATTCCTTTCGGTCTGGAGAGGTGAGCTTTGTCTTTTACCATTCGAAGAATGGGGCAGTTACTAGTAATAATAATAGATAACATTTATAATAGAGCTTCATCCCGTTAGCAACCGGGCTCTAAGCGCTTTACAACAATTATATCATGTAGATCTATATCGCACACAATACACAGGTATACTCAGGAAAAAACAAAAGCTTGATGGACATTCAGAGTGTAAAAAGATGACTCTTCAGCTGCTGTTTAGAAGTCATAAAATGTTCAATCTCTCACAAAGACAGAGGCAGAGAATTCCAAACCTGAGGCCCCTGATAAGAAAAAGATTTTTCACCCATTCTCTTAAGGAACATCTTAGGAATTTTAAACTTTCTAGTGTCTGCAGATGAGGTAACATATCGTGATCGTACATAGAGAGTCAAAAGACCACTTAAATAAGTTGGTGTGCTTTTGTACATACATTTGTGACACAGGGTGGCCAGCTTATATATTATTCGTTTTTCTACCGGCACCCAGTACAAGCTCTGCGGTAGAAGTGATCATTGATTTTTCGAGTTTTCGAGTTATTACAGCCTTAGGAAACGGTGACAAAATCTTGTTAATAAACTGCAATAAATTTCACATAATTATCTTAGTGTTTGATTTAGTTGATTAGCCATAGCAAACCTGCGTACAAATACTGTCATAGTATTAAACACAAACAACCAAACAACAAAACAAATAAACTACGATGCATTAATTATGGCATTAATTCCAAGTTTAGCAGCCACCCTCCTCCCGCTGATCACACACGTAATAAATAATTAATTTCCCGCACCTCGGTCCAGGTCAGTGGCAGCTGTTATTTATTACCTTCTAAATTAATTAGAGATTTTTTAAAATTACCCCAAATAAAATTAATCAAGACAGAATTAAAAACCAAACAAAAGAAAAATTAAATTATTTAAAAAGAACGTGTAATTAATCATGCCAAATACCTTGTCCTTAAAAGTACACTGCCTAAGGGTAGAGAATTTAATAATTTATACGCTATCACAAGGCATGGGATGATTTCCCTTGGCGTTCCTCGCCTCTCCGCATTTTGGATGTTCTGAGCACTGCATGTGTCAAGACGGTCTATTGATTTGTTTCGTGCGACGCCACAGAACTTGCGTTTCTTCAAAATCTTAAATTTTATTTCATTGTTCCACACACACACTCATTTTGAGCACTTATAAAATGGGGACGATTAGTAGATGGGTGGGAGCGGGAACTGCCTGAAGCGCACCGCGGTCAACACCACAGCTTTAGGTGACGTCAGGCAAACAAATCATTAAGGCGCTGGGATTATAAGTACGCGTGACCCCAAGTCTTTTGCAATAGAGGCGCGTAGGTATACTTCCCTATCCCTAACCCTGTCCTTATCCACAACTCTAAATCTTATAGAATCCCTAACCCTGCCCCCTACCCCTTTCAACCAAACAAGAGGAAGAAAACAAAAAGAAAATCTGAAAGAATAATAATTAAGGCTGTTGTTAAGAAAGAGTCTGTCGGGATTAGCTTTCTAGCTCTGGAGTCACGGAAGGCTTTAAAATATGTATCCTTAGTGCAATGCAAAAAAAAAAAAAAATTAATACCTTGGGACGTACGTACTTTTAACAACATTCTTGCTAATTTGATGATTTTTAATGAAACATACCATTACACTGCTTCAAAAACAACAACTACAACTACAACTACAAGACAAGAGAACAACAAAACAAAACAAACAAACAAACAAAAACAAAAAAACACCTGCTCATTCTGTACAGGCAAAACATTTTGTTTTTTCTTAAACCATAGAAAATCCTTTGTTGCTGCCCTAAGCACCAGTGGCTGCAATAGGAAATAGTAGTAGTAATATAGAAAATCTATGAGGTAGCACTAATGATCCAACGCGGAGTGCCGCTCTAAGAACACATACTTTTCTTTGGTAAAGGGACTTACAATGAGTAAAGTGACTTTTTTTTTTTCAAAGCTATTTGGGAATTTTTCTTAAACATTCTATTATCATTTTGTCACTTTTTTTCCTGACAAGGGCCCTTGTAGACCGAAACTTGTGTTTTTGTTTTCCTTTTCGTCCCTGAATTATGGTAACGTTTCTTTATTGTTTCTTTAGTGGGGCTTTGTAACATAATTATTATCGTCTACCTCCCTCAGTCTTTCTTTCTCTCTCTCTCTCTCTCTCTCTCTCTCCTTGTCTCTCTCTCTCTTTCGCTCTCTTTATATCTTTTTCCCCACCCTCTTTCCATCACACACTCTCTCTCGCTTTTTCTCTCTCACACACATGCTCTCTCTCTCTCTCTCTGTCTGGCCGTACTTTAACCTCATTCTGCACGGGGTCAATCTGCAGTTATATAATATTAGGATATCTTGGCCTACTACTAGCCATCAACGCATACTCAAACGGAGATTTAGGGGATTTCAAAGTAATATTTGGAATTTATGGCGATAAAAGTGATGGTCTCCACAGTTACACACAAAACACGATCTCAGTTCTTGTTTATTCTATCTCCATTTTCTTAAAAAACTGGAGATCGTTTAGTATGTAGCAGAGTTATAACAATGCACAGTTTGGCACAGATGCGTCGTGGCACTTATCAAGCTGTTTCACAATTCACATTTATCATACTACTAAAGTGGAATTTCTCAGACTTCACTGGTATACCGGATCATGCGGTTATAGCGAAAGTCCGGATTTAGGGGTCAACCTTGGCGTCACGAAAAAACAACTAAGTACAAAAAGGTAAGGACAAAATTAATGATTGACAAAGGTACACGGGAAATGATGAATACATGAATATAATTATGTTCATGCTGAGAGAGAGAGAGAGAGAGCGTGAGAGAGAATGAAGGGAGAGAGAGAGAGAGAGAGAGAGAGAGAGAGGCGATAAATTGTCATGTAATGATTTGATACTTCTTAAACTTTAAAAGCAAACATGCGAAGGCAATTTCGATCATTAGAGTAGATCCGTTTCTTGGTAATGGTTAAGTTTTGCAAAATACACATTTTTCTACTTCTGAAAAAAGACGTAAAAACGAAACGTAGGGGAACTGTAACAAATAAGTTACGGCCCACCATTCATTTGGAGATACGGACCGTAATGCAGAAGGGTTTCTTTTTCTTTTCAAACCTTCTCCTAAAAGTTACTATGGATTGCAGACTGTCGAATGACGCAAGACATCGACAGTATTTGACAAACACAGCCGGGTGTTTTTACATGGGGAGTTTTTGGTGTCTATCACCGTTGACTGGAGTCATGAAGTGATCCTTCCCAACTCTTCACAGAATTTTGTAGCACCAATTTGGATTAGGCTCATTCCCAAAAGGGAAATCACCCAACAGGCTTTATTCAATTGTGAAGGGCAACTCTCGTCTCTCCAGTGTTTGAATGCCATTGCAAGTGGTCTCAGCATTTTGGGTACTGGATTGAATCACACAGACGATTCCTTGCACATTTGCAGTGGGACGAGTAAGACATTTTAAATCAAAGTGTTATTTTTTTTTTTCGTGGGTGGGTCTGGGGGACAAGTAAAGTCATTATGTTGAACTAAATTGGAAGCCCGACACTGTCCGCTAGACAGGGGGAATTGCACCAAATTGAACACGTGTCAAATACAATTTCCTATATTGTATGGTGGGCGTATCGAAGAGAGAGAGAGAGAGAGAGAAAGAGGGAGAGAGAGAGAAAAAAAGAGAGAGAGAGGGATAGAAAGAGAGAGAGAGAGAAAGAGAGAGAAAGAGAGAGAGCGAGAGAGAGAGAGAGAGAGAGAGAGAGAGAGAGAGAGAGAGAGAGAGAGAGCACACAGAGAGCTTCTTCAGAATGTAGAAATGATCTGACACATTGGAAATGTTTCCTAATGCATGTCTTGTGTGGATTTTATGGTCTGAAGACACCTATTATGTATATTTCTAAGTAACTTCAACGTGCGTTTCTGAAAAAAAAAAGGAACTTCATAGTGAGCCAACGGCTATTTTTTTTTTTTTTAATCAAATAGCTATAGCTAGTACTGGCTGTCCTTGTACGTTCATTTCTCTCCTTGTTACTAAAAACAGTTCAATAATTTGTTTTGAAACCTTGAGACGGTTTTAGAGATTGTTCTGATTTACTTGATTTAAACCAAGTCCCAATTCCTTCTTCTTTCGGCTTATGTGTATTCCTCTTTCCTGTTTTGTGTGCTGAATGGCGCGCGTTTTTGGGATCAAGGATGAAGTCACTTCTAAATTTACACTCTTTTTTTTGTTGTTGTTGTTTCTCACAGACAACTGAGTTCAAGAATAAAAACATGTTTGATATTCATGTGCAGTTTTGTCCATCTGACCATACACGGCTCAATATACTCAGATGCTGAGACGTGAGATAGTTTGCTGAAGTCAATTTCATCATCCGTACGTGGGCTGCATTCCTCAAAACACGGTAGCTTGAGAAGCACCCACAAAAACTTCACACTCTTCAGTGCAGGACGGTTATCAAACTGTGAACCCTATTGTACCACCCCCTGGGGCAACGCCTTTAAACGAGCACTGATCCCACCAACAATATAATTTGGACAATGATTTACCGGCACATCCGCCGTTTTTTGTTTTTGCACCCTGAGGGCATGGGGGGATGAAATGGAATTGTTCCATTCCTTACTGGCGCTAGCTGGTCTTCCAGTGTAGACAGGGGCGGATCTACCATGAAACTAATGAAGCTTAAGCTTCAATGCCCCTAATCCCGCTGGGGCCTCGAAGAAACTTTTTTGTAATGAGTGAATAGTCTTGAGGTCCTTGCACGGATGGTAACGCCCTTTGGACCATGTTGGATGTTGTCTTATCGTTGCTGGTTGCGAAGGGGCCCCATAATAGTTCAAGCTTCAGGGGTCCCAATAATGTAGGTCCGCCACTGAGTGTTGGTAGGCTTGTGGAGGGGAAATCCAGCAAGGAGAGTCCGAGGAGCCAGGACTGACAAGACACTGTTCTCAATGCCGTGAAATAAGTCTCAGTAATGGTGTTAAGCTGCCCTCCTAAGGGCAAAGACCAGTGACCAAACAGATATACACACACACGCAAACACAGTCCTAAGTATGCACACTCACACACATAATCAGACTCAGTCATCGATGCTCACATATACACAAAGACTACTGGGAATTGCTGTAGTTTTCTATTTCTGAAATAGTTTATATAATAATTCAGCTCGCACTTGGTTTCCTGAGAGTCTGGGACAAAATATATGCGAGGAACATACAGTTTTTATCTTGACGTCAAGACCTGCATGTTAAATGCAACGGGTTTGAGGCGTGAATGTATTGTTTTTGTTGTTTTGATATCTCAGTATTAGATCATGCCTGCTCGATTAGAACTGTGCAAGTAAAACTAGCAGTGCTCTGGGTCAAATCTGTTTTGCGTTGGCTTTGTCTCAGACTTGAACTTCCTTTGAATCAACTTAGGGACAGACAGACAGACTTATTTCTGCCTCACTAGTGTGTGGGGTCCCGTTTAACCCATTGCTGGATTAACCATTAAGCAAAATAAGCACGTGCTCAGGGCATCAAAGGGGGGGGGGGGGCACTACTGAAATTTTTCACTGCCGGATTTACCATGGACCAAACGGTGAAAACTGCAAATTATTCAACTGGACCAGGGTCCACAAAATGCCCCCCCCCCCCACACACACACATACAATAAATGAAAAAATCAAAGTATTTGCTGGCACATAAAACTTGCTTTTTTTCACGTTTAAATGTGAACTTCATAATAGATGTATACAGAATATGGGGGCACCAAAATCTTTTAAATGCTTGGTGCCTCTAAAAGTCTTAATCTGGCCCTGCATTTAACCATACAGAAGTCTGCAAAATCGAGGCTAAACAGACTTGACTCAGTCTGCCATAAGGTATACCCCGATCAGGAGCTCTGCACCTCTGAACATCTGCTGAATCCTCACGCTACCAAATATTCCAGTTTGATTTATTTGTTTTTCGATCTTAAACAGGCATACGTCAAATGTTGAACTGTTATGAACACGAACACGTAAAGTACCCCCCAAAAAAATGCTAATCGACACAATTCAATCAAGACATGAGAAGTCTCTCTTTCTTTTAATATTCGACAGGTTAGTGCGGTGGCCAGTTTAACAAAGAAATCATGGCCGATCTTTACAAATTACAGGGAATCTAATGGCTCAGAAATGTCTAAACCTTGCCATATCTCCTATTATAAAGCACACACAAAAGGGAACAAAATAATGATAAATAGAAGGGGATGACGCTTTACAAGTAACTACGAAATCAAGCAGATCCTTCATCATTACACCAGCATCTCACTAGAGTACATCCCTCAATGTGCTGAGCAGAATCCCATTGGGTACGAAGATGGATGGCGCTTAGCTAATGGGGATATAATATCCCGGGGTGGCTGACAATCCCAGTGAACTAATCGTACATCGGGGATTAAAGCACTCTATACCATCCGTGATAACAGCGATTTTGCCATCAAGTTTGTTGGGCTGTAGATTATCATGTACCTAATGATGTTCCTCTCCATACTGTACCCTTTATCTCCTTCCACGTTTTCCTGTGTGAGATGATCATAAAAAAATGGAATAAACCTTGTAAACGGCCGACTATTTCTGCAATCTTCAACTCTGTTGTGGGGAAGGTTGGCAAGCCACAGCCTGACCAAGTAAGATTGTATGTTGTGAAATTAGAATAATGACTGAGCTAGCCTGAGGTTGATAAATTATTTTTATATTTTCATTCTAATTGTACAATGGCTGTATGTTAAAATGGCATTTTTGTTGTTGTTATTGTTGTTTAAATAAAACAACATTTTTACATTATGAAATGCCGAAAGAAAAGTGCAGATCTCGTAAAGAAAATTCATTGTTTAATCAATTTAAATTACTATTACCATACCACGCCATTGGACTCGGAAATTTCAGTTCTGTGGCGTAATATACCATGTTTTTAACTGCACCACGATACGGTAACATCTCGGTTGTAAAATATCCGTCGTCGACATTAAACATACAACTTTAACGGTCTGGTCTTTCAACAAGATTACCCAATCTTCTGCTTACGTTCATTAGTAGGGGACAAGGTGGTCTAGAGGCAAAGTGTTCGCCTCTGATGCCAAGGGTACCGGGTTTAAAACCCGGCCCGTGCAGGCATGTTGGAAGTTTGGGATTTTTCTCCTATTTCGTGTCCCTGATCCTATGGGGGGGGGGGGGGGTTGGGGGTGGGGGGGGTAGGATCGAGTACCTAGTCTTCTCGGATAAGGACGAAAAAAATTCGGAGGACCCGTGTGCACGTTGCGCACGTTAAAGATACCTTGGCAGTTGGAAATCGAAAAAAGCAGGTCGGACAGGCCGCTGCTCAGAGAAAATTAAATAAAATTCATCTCTATCATTCCCCCCCCCCTCATCTCACCCGCTCCTCCAAAAAATAAAATAAAAATAAATCCCCCAACCGGCGCTGTACTGTGGCGACGACATGCCCGCTCCAGTTGTAACTGGGCTGCATTGGCACAAAGGAGAATTTCCCAAATGAGATTAAAGAAAGTATACAAAATACAAAAATACAAAAAAATATCACAAAGACATGCTATAAAAATCCAGGCTAACCGAGACGTCAAACACGACGCAGGTCAATTCGCATGAGTTTCTTCGTACTCAGTAATATATGGAACTAGCCGACCCCGGCAAGATAAATCTTGCAAATTTTTAATGTTCCTTGCACCACATCCAACTGTATAGTATCTAGATCTGGGCCGCACTCCTAGATTCGATGCAAAGACTAAATAGATGTTTTGTTACACCACAATTCTTTGCAGAATACACAGATGTGATAAGTTGACTTTTGGCCGGCAATGTGTAAATACTGTCGTGGACCGCAATTTCCGGTCACACTTTTCGTTTCTATCCGATGAAAATGCGTCTCTGTTTTTGCGGCTCAAAAAATTTTAATAGAAATAATAGTAAAGACTGAGTTTTGTTTTAAATGAATGTGTTCACGTAACTCTTCGCCAAAAATTGATGCAGTCCACCAAGTTTCAGAGATTTTGATAGCGTAGTGGCGAAGTTTTAGCTGCTTACAGGTTCACCCTCTGGCTCAATTATAGTAAGATCAGATCGCTCTTCCGGTACATTGACAATGGTATCATTCTTCCGGTTCATTCATAATGGTGAATTAAAATAGAATGACCGAAAAAATCTATTTTGAGAAATTCGAGGACAGGAGTTTTCGTATGTTTTATGTGACGGTATGTAGATATTGTCGACGTCTGTACAAATTGAAGCGTGTGGGCTAAGTATTAACGGAGGAGTAGGCTAACATAGCCGCCAAAGTTCACTTTTATAATAATAGAAGAAGAAGATAGCAGACATAACCCACACAAGAGAATCACTAATGCATAAATAAACAAAGAAACAATGACTACAGCTGTGACAAATACAAATACATTATACTTCAAGGCATTCCTTTGAAAGCGAATGCTCAAGGAAGATTTTATCAATTAATTAATGGGACGAGTTCGGGACAGCAAAAGAGGTGAGGGAACAATCTGGCCAAACATTAGACACAAAGATTATAAACAGAAGACGATGGGCCTATGTAGTACATGCATGTAGACTTGAAAACATCAGGATAATGAAGCGAGCACTCGCATGGGAAGTCACTGGCAACAGGAAAAAGGGGCCGACCGAAAGAAACATTGAAAAGGATATTATTGAGACAGGCAAGATCTATTGAACTGGATTCCACGGAAATGGTACATACAGCAACACAGGATAGAGGCGGCTGGTGCCCTCTATGACACCTGGCGGCACCAGAAGGATTCAGGATTCAAGATGCCACAGGCCTGTGAAAGGTGAATGTAGCAGTAACCAGATTTACTTCAGTATTCTGGACGAAGCTAAGGAAAGTAGAAGTCCTAAGTTCCTGTGTGAGCCCAGGATCAAGGCATGCTTTACAACTGTCACTGTGTGAGCGAGTAACTGTCATTTCGCGCATGCGCACACGGGTACCAATCAGCATGACACTGACGCATGGCGTGTCTGGAGTGAGGAACTACTTCCTTGATTGACAGGTCAGCCAATTAGATCTAACCATCTTCCATCAGATCTTCGGGAAATGGACGAGGAAAAGGTTTCCTAATCATGATTTTCTTGTCAACTAGATACATACTTTGACTGACTCGCTAGACATAATTTCATCAGTCATTCATTTTCCTCTATAGAGGCACAGAGCGTGGCCTTCGTAACTACATGGCCAAACACAGCGGGCGCGTGACGTCACAGCAAGCGGCGATGCTCGGCTTTCGGCAGAGGTGTTTTGATAACCTGATATATCAGTGTACCAACGTAATGTGTAACGTACCGGTACTTGTGTTGTCGTATTACTCAAAGCAAGATGTAGCATGCATGTGCCTTAAGATGAAAGAATGTTTACACTGTAGATCTGCAAGTCTTAAAATTCGACGACAAAAAGGTGACTACTACTATTAATTATTATTTAATACGGAATAGATCAACGGGAAGCCAAGGCTTAGAGTTTGTCCGACGACTTACTTTACTTATCTACCATTATAGACACCAATATTGCTAGCCTGAGTAGGTTGATGATAATATTATTATCTTAAGCAGCATACCGATATATTTAATAAGGAAATATCGACATAATAATAGATTAGGCCACTGTTGTATTTTAATACATGTATAATGTGTTCACCACTCCTATATCTTTCGTGTCTGTAAGGAAAGAAACGAGAAATTGGGAAAGGAGAGAGAGAGAGAGAGAGAGAGAGAGAGAGAGAGAGAGAGAGAGAGAGAGAGAGAGAGAGAGAGAGAGAGAGAGAGAGAGAGAGAGAGAGAGAGTGCACATGCACACTTGATAGACAGGAGAAAAGACAGATGGTGAGAGGAAACTTGCAAACATGAACAGTCTAAGATGCTTTACCTTAGCTGGACATAAGGAGCTGCTCAGACGGATAGAACTAAATCCTTTTGGTGAACTTCTTCACTTTTCTTGAAGTATTTGCAGATGACGGCTGGTCACAGAAGCTTTTAGAATAATTGTTCAGGAAAATATTTACCACTGGTTTGATACATTTGGCAGCCACCTCTTCATAAAGAACCCCGCATTCTTCACATTTTCCTTGACATAATTCCAGATCCATAACTCTTCGCCGGGACAATTGCAAAAGAATTATTCTGTGGTTTGTGGTTTGTGGTCTGCAGAAATTTATTCTCACTGTCATCTTTTCCAACCAGAACTTGAAAAACTTTGAAAGCTTCTGTAATAATTGACACGGCAAGATCAGACGGCCACACTAAACCTCCTTTGTCTAGAGCAGACAAATAGGTGTAACAATCATCAGTCCCCTCCACATGAAGCGTTTTGTCTAGTCTTAACTCGTTCTTGCAGTCGTCACAGTTGGTGCGCGGCAGTACTTTGGAGACTGCATAACCTGACACAAATACTAAAGCTTTTTGTTGTTCCTCTGTTAATTTGACGTTCTCACAGTCGGGGATCAATGGCAGAAACTCTATATACTGTTGAACTGAAGAATCTTTCAGTTGGGTAACTGTTTCCTCCAGAGGTTCAGTGACATCTTTGAGTGTTAAAGTCCCTTTGGACGCTGAAACCAGTTTTAGGACGCTAATTAGCTTGAGCTTTTTTTCTCCTCCAAGTAACTGTTGGACCGACACGTGGAAGTTACATCCACTCATTTGTCTGTACTGACTAAATCTAAATTCAAGGTTGTCAGTTTGGAACTTGCCAAGTAAAATATATTTGAACTTTTTTTCATCTAACAGGCAGGAAGAAATTTCTTGTAAGCCTCTCAGTGTATGATCCAGAGCAGTCATTGTCTCGTTCGATATAGTGCCTTCTCTTGGTTTCAGATTTAACTTCTGCCACTCCTGAAGCCATTCAACTGCTTTCTTCATATTCTGCATGTTCATATCAGAGATGGAGGTTATAACTTTAAAGTCGTCATTCCTGAGTCTCTTAGCTTTGTATGGATGTTTAACATTAACTATGTTCCACAGACGTAGAATTATGTCTAGAAATTCTCTAGTGCCTCGTGTATCTTCCTGCCAGTGCTTCTCAAAATGCTGTAAGGCAAAAATATTTCGTTGATCAAAAACTTTAAGCATCAATTTGACGTTCTGCTTTTCAGTAGCTGTTGGATACAAAGCCTTTTTGTTCAGTGCCGGTGCCAGTTTTAGTGCAGACGACTTTTCAGCAGAATATAACTTTCTTAAATGAGAAAATGATACTTTCATAATTTCAGTACAGGCAGAACTTTCAAATGAAGGAAACTGGAATGTTTTCTCCACATCTTTCTGAGCAAGCCAGTTATTTCTGATACATTTAAATATATGCACAGTATCAAACAGAAAGAACAATTTCTCAGAACTGCTGAAGGGATTCTGTGTAGAAAGCTTCAGTTCTCCTCCACACATTTTGGTAAATGCATTACGATTTACTCTGTTGTTGTCTGAGATCACGCATACAACAGAATATCCTATACTGTGGAGCAATTTCAGAACCTCAAGAAGCATGTCGTACAACAAATCAGTAGTCAAATTTTTGACAGGAACAATTCCCACATCTTTACTTTTGCATAATAGGGATGATACCATGAAAACTTGAGCTGTGCTGGCTTCTTGAGACAGAGAATTTGAGGCTGTGCCTTCCAGTTTTCCCTCTTTGTAGGATACTTGGTGCGCGACATGAATTTCGTCTAACATTAAAATTACCATTCTCTCTCCCTCATTCAAACTTTGACACTTTTGCTTCAAATATTCCTCGTGAACGCTTCCATCTGTCAATCCGCTTCCAATAGTAAATACTGATGAAAGTCTCTTCAAATATGAAGTATGTGGTAGAGTTAAATGAGAGTTTCTTAACATAGAATAGGTTCTAGGGGCTGCTGCAAAAATTTGAAAAGCCCAAAGCAGTGTTTCAAATGAGTATCGTCTCACCGGAGAAGACAATAGCTTTAACTGTTCCACCAAAAAGGAAAGTTTGTCTTTCAGTGGTAAAACCTGGTCTTCGCTGTGCTCATCAGTTTCTTCTGCTGGTTCGTCTAAGCACAAATTCTGCAAGCCATCAACAAAAACTTGAATTTGCTCTCTTTGGCGCTGGCACTGGCGAAGTGTGATAGCATTGTATCAAACTGTGACCAGGATGTGAGGATAAGGGGAGATTGCTGACCAAAGAGCCATTTCAAAGATGTGTTTGGAACTTGAACAATACCTGTATTCTCTTGTGTGAAAATCTCTACGTGCATGTCAGAATGTACTCTAATTGCCGAAACTAAAGCTGGCTTGCTGCTAAGTAAATCTTGTAAATTGTAAAAACTCCAGTATGGACTTTCCTTTTCGTCGGATAAATTAGTGCTGGTAGTGGCATGTTTTTCAACGTTGTTGTGTAGCCTATAAATCCAGACGGTCCCTGATACATGACTGTTTAGACTGTTACCAAAATCCGAAAAAGTATCTATTTTGTCACTTTCTAACCAATCAGAAAATGATTCCTCATCTCTTTGCTGGGCCTCCCTATGCCTTTCCTCCGGTGTTTTTCTTTTTGGAGCTGGTTCGTCAGACAAATACGATGGACAATTTTGAAAAATTGACGGGTAAGCATCATCCCCAAGTTTTGGTTTTGATCTTTGCACCGTCAAAACACTTCCGTCTGGTCTTGTAACAGAATCAGATCGGATGAGGAACTGATCACTAAAGTGTTTAGCACACACAACAGACTGAGATGTAGGAGTAAAGTCAGCTCTAGGAATTTTACTTAGCCATAGATCTCGCCTTGTCGATTCAGTCGGGAATTTAAACACAGAAACTTTCTCACCATCGTCGTAATTTCCTCTACAACCTGGAACACAGCACTTTCTAGGCATTTTCACATTGAATATTGTGGTGTCGTGCGTGGGGTTTTTAGAATATTACAGAATAACGTAAGTCCTTCTGTATGGTATACAGAGTTGACATTTAATCGACACACATAAGTCTATATACGGATATGAAAGTTACTGTCACTGTACAGGTATACGTTATACACAGAAATAATTTCACATATAAATGAACACTGTACAGATAGGCATTGCACAGGTACACGTCTACTACACCGACTGACGGGACTCCCAGGCATCCTACATATATAGTCAAACAAGAACAAAGACGGACAACGAACTTGCTTTCTCACGATGTACAACGACCCTAAGACAGGTGGAGAGGAGACAAAGACAAGGTTAACTGTTAAGAGGGTACTGACCACATAAATATGCCAGTGTCACTGTGTGTGCGGTCTCCAAGACGTGAGAAGACGTGATACCGACACAACAAATATCCAATCTTGAGAATAACAATAAGTCTAATAAATCCACACAAAGACAAGAAACAGCAGTCAACACACAAGCATTGTTATAGTGCCGGTATTCAAACTGTTTCCTGTAGCCTTGGCCTAGAGAGCGCAGCCTTGAGACGGTACCGCCGCATCCCGTGACGTCACTTACCCGCATATCGGCATTGTGTTTGGCCATGTAGTTACGAAGGCCACGCACAGAGCTACACTTACATTCATCATATTCCTACACTCACGCGCCGACATAGTCCCAAACAGAAGATAGTGGGAAACACTTCCTCCCCCCCCCCTCCCCCATCTCCTTTTTCTCTGATTCTTCCCCCCACCCCCCACCCCCGCATCCTACTCTGCCTTCCTGCTCTTGCTCTTTCCTTTTCTCACTCCTATTCTCTGGTTCTGTCCTTCTCTCACCCCTTTCTCTGTTTCTGTGTCACTTCAGAACACACTATCTCTTGGACATACCCAACAAGCACTTTTCCATGTATTTCTCTGACATGCCCATTCTTGTTTTCCTCCTCATATATATACTTACTGCACAAAGACGGGATTTTGTTTTATATCATTTTCACCAACCACCTTTTCTATAGAACGCAGCCATGCCATGGCAAAACAACGTATAGAGCAGGGCACACACAATAAGTATTACAGGAGACACTAAAAACAATATCACCTTCTTATTAATTCACTTTTTGTACAACTAGATGAGGTACCCGGCATTGCCCGGGATAAACCTGTTCTGCCACCCCCCCCCCCCTCTCTCTCTCTCTTATCTCTAGTAGTCAGTCTTGCTTTGGAACTCATGCGCGGGAGGGCACTGCGCACCAACCGAACAGTGATAACCGAACAGTCAAAATTCATGCAGTCTCTCCGTGCGGTGGGCTTATCAAAGGGAGTGCAAAAAGAAATCATTGTAATTTACATTTTTTACAATTTTTCTTTTCTTCAGAAATGCCTGAAACTTGAATAAACACATTAAGTCGAAATAAAAGGGATTGGATTCGATCAGATGTCACTCTTCAAAAAAAAAAATTAAGTTGAACATTTTTGAAACTGTTATTTAAACTGTAGCGTTGGGCAAAAAAAAAAAAAAAAGAAAAAAGAAAAGTCTCAAAATTCCACCACAATGAACTACCCCCGCCGCCATCTTTTTTGTTTGTTTAATAATAAGATTTCCATTTAGAGATGGCCAAAAGAATGGATTTGTTATACAAAATTTATAATTATTATGACACAAGAAGAAAGATAGAGCACATTAATTTGATCCTATGCCACAGAGGTGGCCAGACCGCGGCTAGCGAGCCACATACGGCTCTTTGTCCTTCAATATGCGGCTCGTGGAAATCATGTTGGCTGAGCTTTCTTTTCATCGCCATTAATATAAAAGGCAAATTATAAATAAGAAAAAAGAAATTCAAGTATTACACATTTCAGTTATTTACTGGGTATGAACTGAGACCCCCCCTTGGTTTCAAACAGTATGTTTAATATTCATGGAATTTATGACTTTAAAACCTAATTTTGATGCTAGATCTGAGTGAGGCATTGTTCTCCAGTGTTGAGGGAAGGAATGGTGGTGGAGGGGTGGGGAGGAGCAAAATTTCAGGTCAGCAAAAGCAAGTGTAAATTTTGTGGCCCACGAAGGTCTGAAATTTTATCGTATGTGACTCTTACATTAGGGCAAGTCTGGCCACCCCTGCTATAGAACGATGTCTAAATGTGAATAATATGACCTAGATTGTCGGATAAAGCATTTTTCGGTAACATGGCAGAGCTATCGGGGATTCAGTTACATAATATTAAATATCTTTTCTTTTTTTTTTTTTTTGAGCAAGAATTTAGTTCTTGCACTTCTGCAGTTAGTTTCTGGTCCTAGGTCATATTTTGATTTTAATCAAAAAAAAAAAAAATTTGGCCCGTTTTTTGGCTTTGCATCGACCTATTGTGTTTACTGACGTTCCACACATTTTATTTTTGAAGTTGTAAAAATGTAAAATAAAATGCTCTCTCTCTCTCTCTCTCTCTCTCGCTCCCGCGCTCTCTCTCTTTCTCTCCCTCTTGTTTTCTCTCTCTCCGTCTGTGTGTGTGTGTGCGCGCGCGCTCCCTTTGATAAGCCCACAGCCAGCCCCACTGAGGGCTGCATGTAGCACGCCTCCAATGTCGCGCACGTTCAAATGCATAGTGCCCTGACGGCCATGACATATGAAGCATGACTGAGACTGCAGATTATCATAAGAAACTTGAGAGAGAGAGAAAGAGAGAGAGGGGGGCGAGAGAGAGAGAGAGGGGGGCGAGAGAGAGAGAGAGAGAGAGAGAGAGAGAGAGAGAGAGAGAGAGAGAGAGAGAGAGGGGGGCGAGAGAGAGAGAGAGAGAGAGAAGAGAGAGAGAGAGAGAGAGAGAGAAGAAGAGAGAGAGAGAGAGAGAGAGAGAGAGAGAGGGATGTGAGCACAGGTTTATACTGGGCGATGCTGGGTACCTCTGCTAGTTAGTCACTCCTAGTTTCTTACCTCACATTAGTTCACTGAGAGCAACTGCGTCTATCATGCACCATTTTCACAGTGAACAAAAAGCTGTATCTGTGAATTCTAATATCTTTGTGTTGATTTGTAGCTCAGCCAGCATAATCATGAATTCTTAGCATTTCCAAATGCAGAAGGTGATACTTCGTGATATGGATTTTGTTTTATTTAGCTTACATACTTACGCGCGAAACAGTAATTCTGTAACTTGTGCTGTCTGACTGCATGTCTTCCTGTATGTCTGTGTAACAGCTGAGGTTGTTCTAGCACGTTATAGTAGGGGGTAGTTAGTTGATCTAACAAAAACCCTTTAGAAAACGAAACTATTACAGCTGTAGAATAAATAAACGCGAGACCCGACGATCGATTTAATAATACTAAAGTTTAATAACTATCTTAACAATAAAATACTAGGAAGGCACCAGCGAACAACTAAATATCCTACGCCACAGGAAAAGAAAAACTCACTTATTCACCAACCAACCACTTACATGGGTATTTCTATAGAAATTCCCGAAATTAACTAACCCCTGCCCTCGACCGAAACACACAAACTAACCAATAACGTATCAGTACATCACCAGGTTACACCACTCAAGGCCAACTCTGGCGTAAACATCTAGTTCTACGACTTTATCGAATGTTCGGGAACATACTAATATTTACGATCACCCAAGAACAACTACTCACTAGGAAGGGAGGGTAAGGTCACGGAGTACACTCTGGCAAACGTCAACAATAAAAGGAAAAAAGAAGTGAACACGTGCTCAGTCACCAGTATGACGAGCAAAACGGGGAAGGGCAAGGGGTAGCTTGCAGATGCTACAGTCTGCCTATCTGTTTAAGTATCTAATCCGCTCCCTCCCACGTCCATCCGTCACCCATCAGTCCATCCGTTCGTCTGCCATCCATCCATCTGTCCGATTATCCATGCATCCATCCATCTAGACAGCCAGTCATCTATTCATCCAATCAGCCAGTCATCCATCCATCCATCTATCCATCCATTCATACATTCATCTATCCATCCATCCATCCATCCATCCAGCCACCCAACCATCTATCCATTTCGCTCTGTTACTCTTATCTATCTATCTATCTATCTATCTATCTATCTATCTATCTATCTATCTATCTATCTATCTATCTATCTATCTATCTATCTATCTATCTGTCTGTCTGACTGTCTGTTTATCTCACTAAAACTTTCATCTCATATTTCATTGTACCTTCAGGACATCCTAGATTAGTCATGATTTATACGGCTCTCTCCCGTGTTAGTGCTTTGTTGAGGTTATCCTTGTCTGTCTAAAAATGCCACTCTGTTAGGCTTAGTCTACTCTAAAGTCTGTCTCATTCTCTCTCCGCGTGACTCAATTTCAGCCTTTGCGTGTTCGAGAACGAGGGCACTGATAATCCCCTCGAACAGACAGTGATATTAGTGGTGGTTATCTAGCCAGTTTGTACGTGAATTTTAACACACTTTCCCAAGGCAGTATGATAGAAGACGGGTAGTGCTAGTGGCAGATCTGTATTTTGGGACCCTCCAGGATAAGGGACCCTGAAGCTTAAGCTTCATCAGTTTCAATAGTAGATTCGCCACAGGGTGCTGGCAACCCAATCTCATCGATACATCACTTCATCACTTCCAAAGCAAGGCGGTTTGGGGGGGGGGGGGGGACGATTCAGCTGAACTGGTTTGTAGGTCAGATTTAAAAAAAAAAAAAGCAAAAAAAATAAAATTAAATCAAACACATCTGGCCCTGAGTGCTGTTAGATACCATTTTGCTGACCCTCCATTACAGACCAGAGCACCTGCCATTCTTGACTAATGGGGAGTGTCGTGGTCCTGTTGTTTGCTGTTCAGCTGTTCTATGGAGCACCGTCGGTGATCAAAGTGAGGAAATCTCATAACAATATCGGACCCAGATGAGATACTTATCCATTGATGTTTTCAAGAATTAACAATGTAATGGTAACTTTCCATTAATATTTTCAAGACGTAAACTTAACATAACGCCCGCTTATGTTTTTAGGCTAGGAAGCAAAGAAAAAACAAAACGTTCTGCATTCTATTCATTTATGAAGACCAACAACAAGCACAAAAACAACAAAAAGTGATGTTATTGTTAAATCGCTGACTGGTTTCTCATGACATTAAAGATTCTGCTTGTCTACAATTTTTTTTTCTCACCGGCCGTGACGTAGAATTCATATACGTGATCTTGTCCACAGCATCCGCTCCGCTATTTTCTACGGACAATGACATATGAAAAACATTCTTTACCTCTATAACTTAACCGTGAGCAGCGAACGGAACGTTTGCTTGTGACCAACGCAGTATACAGAAGCAAAGAGCGTGTTACTTTTTCATACGTCCTTTTCCGTAAAAAAGAAAAAAAAAATACCTGAGCGGGGCGAATGCTATGGACAACACCACTAATAAAATAGTAAAAATAAAATAAGAGCTGAGCAGAGCGGATGCTATGGACAACACCACTAATAAAATAGTAAAAATAAAATAAGAGCTGAGCAGAGCGGATGCTATGGACAACACCACTAATAAAATAGTAAAAATAAAATAAGAGCTGAGCAGAGCGGATGCTATGGACAACACCACTAATAAAATAATTAAAAAAAATAGCTGAGCGGAGTGGATGCTATGGACAACACCACTAATAAGATAATAAAAAAAATAGCTGAGCGTAGTGGATGCTATGGACAACACCACTAATAAAATAGTAAAAATAAAATAAGAGCTGAGCGGAGTGGATGCTATGGACAACACCACTAATAAAATAATTAAAAAAAATAGCTGAGCGGAGTGGATGCTATGGACAACACCACTAATAAGATAATAAAAAAAATAGCTGAGCGGAGTGAATGCTATGGACAACACCACTAATAAAATAGTAAAAAAAAAAAATAGCTGAACGGAGTGGATGCTATGGACAACACCACTAATAAAATAGTAAAAATAAAATAAGAGCTGAGCGGAGTGGATGCTATGGACAACACCACTAATAAAATAATTAAAAAAAATAGCTGAGCGGAGTGGATGCTATGGACAACACCACTAATAAGATAATAAAAAAAATAGCTGAGCGGAGTGAATGCTATGGACAACACCACTAAGAAGATAAAAAAAAAAATAGCTGAACGGAGTGGATGCTATGGACAACACCACTAATAAAATAGTAAAAAAAAAAAAATAGCTGAGCGGAGTGGATGCTATGGACAACACCACTAATAAAATAGTAAAAAAAAAAAAATAGCTGAGCGGAGTGGATGCTATGGACAACACCACTAATAAAATAGTAAAAAAAAAAAATAGCTGAACGGAGTGGATGCTATGGACAACACCACTAATAAAATAGTAAAAAAAAAAAATAGCTGAACGGAGTGGATGCTATGGACAACACCACTAATAAAATAGTAAAAAAAAAAAATAGCTGAACGGAGTGGATGCTATGGACAACACCACTAATAAAATAGTAAAAAAAAAAAATAGCTGAACGGAGTGGATGCTATGGACAACACCACTAATAAAATAGTAAAAAAAAAAAATAGCTGAACGGAGTGGATGCTATGGACAACACCACTA
>OZ007578.1:35712157-35727157 GCA_963931925.1 Onchidella celtica
GTATTTTCATGTGCCTGATCTTATGGAAGGTAGGATCGAGCATGTAGTCTTCTCGGATAAGGACGGAAAACTCGGAAGGCCCATGTGCACATTGCGCACGTTAAAGTTGCCTTGGAAGCTGGAAATCGAAAAGAGCAGGCCGATCAGACAGAAGCCCTGGCAAAATTAAATAAAATTCATCCCTATCACCCCCCCCCCCCAAAAAAAAAACAAAAAAAAACAACAACAAACAAACAAAAACAACAACAACAACAAAAAACAACAACCCTGCAACAACAACAACAAACTCATAAAATCGCTTCCGGCACTGCACTGTGGCGACGACGTGTCTGCTCCATTTGTAACTGGGCTGCAATGACACTTAGTCAAATTTCCCAAATGGGATTAAAGAAGTATACAAAATACAAAATACCAAAATACACCAAGAATAAACAAATCTACACATCAAAGTCTGTTTATTGTGTGTATGTGGAACTGACAAGTTATAATATGTAGACAGCTTAAATGAGTTATATATTTGAATTAAATACTCGCATACATGTAATTACATGCCACAAAAACTCCAAATAGATTTTTAGATAAGGCAAATTATCAAGAATGTGGCAATGGCGCCATGCGTTTTCAGGTTTCCATAGATAACAATAATTATCTGACTCAAAAATTTACTTAACAAAATTAAACCCATTCTTATATTTTTGTAGAGGGCGGGGGGGGGGGGGGCTGTGGTGGGAGCCGAAGACAATTGCCGCCTTTGTCCAATATAAATCCTGCCCTGTACTTTTCCGACAGCCCATTAATGAATTCAGTGCTGTTTGTTGTCTGTCCATCTAACAGCTATGTTCATGTTATCGTTCTGAATTGATGGCAGTAACTTACTCCTTTCAGATCCCTTCTTTCTGGAACAGGCGACATCTCCATTTGGATTCATGCATGTTGGATTCATAATTTATAGGTTTTGATGTTGTTTTTGCTGAAAGGTGTTTGGAATTTAGTGGAGCAAGAAAGAGAAAGAGAGATAGAGGGCGAGAGAGAGAGAGAGAGAGAGAGATAGAGAAGGAGAGAGAGAGAGAGAGAGAGAGAGAGAGAGAAAGAGAGAGCGAGAGAGAGAGAAAACGTCATAGAAACAAAGACAGAGAAAGAGACAAAGTCAGAGTTTGAGTTAAGTTTAGAGAAGGCACCTTGACATGACAGCGGCCAAAGTGTGCCAGGAAGAAGCAAGACCATAGGCAGAATATAACAGGGCGATAGGTCAGAAGAGGACCCTGCCTGGAGCGCCCACCAACCACCCGTGTCAGAGTGCGAAGGATAGATAGTTAGTTAGTTAGTTAGTTAATTAACCGTTAGTTAGTTAGTTAATTAGTTAGTTAGCTGTTAGTTAGCTAGTAAGTCGTTAGTCGTTAGTTAGTTAGTTAGCGGTTAGTTAGTTAGTAAGTCGTTAGTCGTTAGTTAGTTGTGAGTTAAGTTAGTCCTTAATTAGTTAGTTAGTTAGTTAGTTAGTTAGTTAGTTAGTTAGTTAGTTAGTTAGTAAGTTAGTTGTGTGTGCGTGAGAGAGAGAGAGAGAGAGAGAGAGAGAGAGAGAGAGAGAGAGAGAGAGAGAGAGAAGAGAGAGAGAGAGAGAGAGAAAAAGAGAAAGAGAGATCAAAGAAAAGAAATCAGGATAACTAATAGTTTGGAATGATACTTTTTTTCAGGAGATTATACCCGTCTTCGTTAGAAAACCGAGAAATGACGCAGTGAACTGTGTCTCAAGAGACGCCGAAATGACAGTGTACTTTATTTCAGAAGATATCTGGTGACACGTAGACATCTACATTGAGATTTAAGGATCCGTCTAGAATCTCTATTGATCCCTTCTGTCAGTTACCTTTAGACTACTGTAAGACTCTGCTAGACTCACCTGTCACTGTTGTCATGAACCACAGGACAAACATATCGAACCTTTTCATTCCTATTATCGTGTTGTTGTTTTCTAATCCTGTTTTTTTTATATTTTTTATTATTATTTGTTAAATTACCTTTCAACTTTCTGACTCTGTTGTGAATTTTTCTTGTTCACCTTTTATACCCTATACTTAACGTTTTGCGGAATGACGCCAGTGTTGTCTTGCCGAAAAGCCGAGAAGCTGTCAAAACACTTAACATGGCTTTTTAGAGTGCATAGTGCTGCCGCGTTCGTCTCGTTTTATTTCTGTTTTCATTTAGACTGGCCTCTTTCCCCCAAACTGCCGAGTTTGAGTTTACGTTTGAGTTTGGGTTTAATGGCGCGTTGTCACCATAACGGACATTTTGTTCCTTTCACGATCTATTTGGGTATTTTCTTTATGTTTGGTAGTCAGAACTTCATCAAATTTCATATTAAATAGAATTGAATAAATACGTATAAATTTTAGAACATTGATAAAATTCTCCGAAACTGAAACGTGTGTCTTTCTCAAAAGAATTTGCCCAGCTAGCAAATTCTAAGGAAAGCATAAAACTATAAACCTTCATGCCCCAAGTAATACGCGAAAACACTGGTTTCATTACTTGGTTAATAATTTTATTGATTTAATTTTTTTGACTGTGCTTTGTGGAAAATGTGTGTATGAAAAATCATATAGTCCCCGCGGGAATACAATTAATGAACTACACTTTACATGGATAACGTCGCCCCTGGTCAAGTCCGTATTTTAGCATGTGGCATGGTTTTCCAAACCATTTTGTCTGAACTAGGTGTTCTTGCAACTTATCTGTTGACGATTTTTATTTAACATTATGAAGCAGTCTCCTCGTATATTCTTGAAATTTGAATCTCAGCATGTTTTTTTAATTAAGACAAAATGGTCAAGTCTGGATATGCGGATTTTATAAGGGGAGCAGATATCTAGGAAAACACTTATGTTCATTTATTTCTGCTGGGACTATTGTTTGAAAGCACTTGCAGTACAGTGCCTCTGTCATACTAACTTGTATATCTTGTTACATTTGTTCATAGTCGGCTTTCTCAGAATGTCAAAATATGTGAAGAAAAAACAACAACAACGACAAAAAAAGTAAAGAACGAAGTTTCACGTCATACTTTTGGCAATAACGCGACAAAAATAGCTCTCTTAAATGCGGCTCAAAAAATGGTGAATAAATAATAATAAGATGTCAAATACTAAATTTGTCCCAAATGGACAATATATCCACGTAAGTAATCATTAAAAATTAAAATAGTACGCACCGTTAAATAATCATTTTTGTAGACACGTCGCGTCGTGCCAGCGTTCACCCTCTTACCCCAATACAGTACGATTCTAGCCCTACATAGCCTGAGTAAGCTGGAGGTCGCAGGATTCTGTTCTGAATCACATCGTTTCTGGCTCAAATCTCCACATCTGAAGAGCGCAAAGCGGGTGAGTGGAAAAACATCAGAGTCAGAAAACGAGAGAGAAATTTAATCTGACGGGAAGGATAATTCACTTCGTAAGACGCATTAGGGGTCATCCATAAAGGACTTATGTTGGTTTTTTGGCAATTTTTACCCCTCGGGCTCATCCTCTCGTGCACGCGTCTCATTTATGACGTTACCAGGCTGTTCTACGAAGTGGCCTTTCATGGCAAGTTTACACAGCCTGTAGCTTACGAATGTTGTTATTTCTCCATCAAGCGCCATTCATAACATAGTACACTCAATTTTAGGCGACTTTTGAGGGGGCACGGAGGTCTAGTGTCAAGGTGCTCGTCTATCATGCCGAATATACCGGGTTCAATCCCCAGTCGGTGCAGGCATGCTGGAATTTCTTTCGGGGAAAAAATTCCTGTCCCTGATCCTATAGTAGGTGGGATCGAGCACCTAGCCTTCTCGGATAAGGGCGAAAAACTTGCAGGGCCCGTGTGCACGATGCGCACGTTAAAGATACCTTGGCAGTTGAAAGTCGAAAAGAGCCGCTTCCAGGGATGGGGGGGGGGGGGGGGGGCAAAATTCTAGAAAAACTAACCCCCCCCACACCACAAAAGCACACTGAAACAAGAACAAGAGAAAATAGAAAAAATACCACACACACAAACACACAAAACACACACACTTAAAAAAAAAAACCTACACAACAAAAGTATGTAAATGCGAAGGGCAGCAAACCTCCTAAAATAAAGACCTAAACACATTAGGCGATTTTTGACACACCCCCCCCCCCCCCCCGCTACTGGACACTTTTCATGCACTTGACTTCACCGCCACGCTACCCCTTTCCTCCTCACACAAATTTAACACTATTCAAATAGTGAATGTCCACGACAAAGTCTTCTTGTTCTACTAAAACTTCAAATGGCACTTTCTATGGAATATTTCAATATTTCATTACTTTCATTCATGACCTACATCAAAGATATAGACACAAGAAGATGAGACCCCAGCACAGATTAATAACATACCCAGACTAGATGATCCCATTGTGTGACGTCACAAAACAGCGAACGGTCCGCTATTTTAGGTTTACGGTTGCGACCGACGCTTCAGCATAGCTACAATGCAGCGGTCGCCAGAGATGTACTACACGAACTATATATATGGCGGTCGCTAAAAGTCCATACGGTCATCATTTATAACAATAAAAAAAAGGCAGATGTAGACAACAAAATGAAAGGATAGACAAGTTAATGCATTATTAATATATGTACAACCAATCTTGACCAATAAAAAGAAATTTCTACTGCAGATAGAACTAGAATCGGAATTTCCCGAGCGGCGGCCATGTTTGTTATACGGCCGCCGCTCGGGAAATTCTGTAAAGAACGACACAGCCCGAAGCTCGTGTTTCCAGTCTGGTTAAGTTATTAGTCTGTGGACCCCAGCGCGTTTTAACGTGTGCAGATTTCGCACCGCCACCCAGCGGCGAATGCGCGGAAGTCATAAACAATGAGGTATTGTACAAAACCAAATAGGGAAAATATTGAATTTTGTTCACTGTTCAGCTATCGCCGTGGGCTTCGACTGATGTCACTTTAAATTTACAACTACAATCGCCGTGGGAAACCTCAAGCTATTTTTTTCTTTCTTTCTTTTTAGTCGCAGTAGCAAATATCACAAATTCCCATCATAAATTTATCATTACATCAAGCATTTTTCTCATGCGGTGCCACAGACTAATAAAATACCCAGATTGGATGAGCCCATTGTGTGACGTCACAAAACAGCGAAAGGTCATGAACCATCCGCCACATTAGGTTTACGGTTGCGACCGACGCTTCAGCATAGCTACAATGCAGCGGTCGTTAAAAGTCCAGACGGTCATCATTTATAACAATAAATAAAAAAAAGCAGCTGTAGACAATAAAATGAAAGGATAGGCAAGATAATGCATTATTAATACATGTACAACCAATCTTGACAAATAAAAAGAAATTTCTACTGCAGATAGAACTAGAATCGGAATTTCCCGAGCGGCGGCCACGTTGGTTATATATACGGCCGCATCTCATTAACTTCCGTAAAAAACGACACAGCCCGAAGCTTGTGTTTCTAGTCTGGTTGATTTATGAGTCTGTGTGCTGTGCTCCATGAGCCCCGCCCCCGACCAGCGCGCTAATTGTGCGCACGATTTTTTTTTTTAGAGGTGCAAGGAAGGAAAGTTTCAATGTCTTTACCTATATTCGATTTTTATGTAATCCTACAACTTATTTTGCTGGAAGTAAATAAGTAATTTATAAATAAATAAATAAATAAATAACCGTAGGTAAAACCAAAGATATTCCATTGATTACTACATTTAGAAAAGCCTGTATACTTTCCCCAGAACCTACCCCTTCCACTCAAGTACACTTTTCATACCCTGGGAGCAAACGCCACTCCTCAGCAGCTGATTGGTGGGCGCTTCTGGCAGAATTTCCTTTTGTCCTATCATTATGCTATAATCTATCTATCTCCTTGCGTTTTTTCTAGCACTCTGTGGTTTTTATCTCATCGATATGCTTTTTCCAAACTCAAACTCAAACCCCACTTCTCGCTTCTCTCAAAGAGTACGTACTTCATGGATGGCCCCTTAAGTTTTCGTCCTCTGAAACATCTATGGCCGGGGCGTCCCTGGAACCATTTCTGGAATTTCAGACAGACAGTCATCAATAACACGTACAGTTGCGTATAGTGAATTCAGCTGTATCAAAGACACTAGGTACAATGAGACAGAACAGCTAGGACAAGGGGTCCTTTTTCGCCCCCTGGGCAACTTTCTGAAGAAAATTTACTCCGGCCCTGTTTTGTTCAGTAATTTGAATTTACCAGCCTGCTACAATAACGCAACTGATGTTACGAATCTGGACTGGGTGATAGTGCCCTCCAGTGTTAGGGTTCTGGTACTAAAGTCCCCTCTAGCTGTTATGAAGAGGGTCTTCTCAATGATGGTATTATGACTGCATTTTAAATCGAGAGGTATTAAATATTTAATCTTACGTACCATGCCACACACTAAGAACAATCTGAATAAGTTTCATAAACAGACCTGCAGGGCCACAAATTTAATTACATTAATTACCCTAACAATTTTGGTCTAGATCTATTACATAGTAAAGACAACATCAGCAGCATCAAATCTAAATTCAATAATATGTCACTAGAAGTCTTCTCTAGATTCCTATAATATTATGATAATTCTGACTCACTAACAATTTAAGTACTAATTATATATCTCTCAGATATAGTCTGCCTACTATCTATCAATCAATATACTAATATGGTCTCTGGCGACGATGTCATCTCAGCTATTTGTGCCTACCGCTTATAATGGATCAAGCTCGTCAATATAAACTGACGTAGTTAAGTCTATTGGATCTACTCTAGGATGGGCTGGCAATCCCCAGCCTCATCCAGACAAATCAATCCCAATTCACAGTTGTGTACGCCAAACATTCATACTAGTTGCAAGTCAATATAAATCTTTGTCTTGCATTCTTGGGTAGCATTCCTAGTATATGCGGCAATTCTGTCCTAGTGGATAACTTATGTTCAGTTCCTCGTTCATTGTTGAATCATCAAAGGACAAACACTTACACTTGGTCCCTGGTGTTAGAAAACCAGGGAACAGTGGACAATAGCAGTGGGCATATCTCATTCAAGCATATGGCTTCCTCTCAAATGTCTATATTGGACTAGACATGAAATCGAACGGAATTATGATTCTTCAGGCAGAATCGTGCCGACGCCTGCACAGATTGGAGTTTTCTGTATGGAGTAATGGACATAGGTATGGCTACGCTTTTATACTGTGCAGCCACCTGCAAATTACCGTCCAAATCCCTAGATTTGATTGGTGCATCCATGCGAGCTCATCTCGCAGTATTAATATATTCTACGTGGGAGTTGGTCACGGCCTTGTACTAAAAACAGACAAGGTCAAATTAAAATGTCAAAACAATTACTGAAATCTTTAAACCCTCGTGCTTTCTACATTTTATGTACGAATTTCTGAACGCGACTAAGCGTCTTAAACTATCTATCCTTATTCACCCCTTCTCTTCCCTTCTAAGTGTTCATCAAAATCACGGGGTCGAGAATTGCACTGTCACTCCTAACTTATCCATTTATTCTATCTCGCCCCACTTTCTTTCCATCTCTAAGAAAAAAATGTTTCAAAAACAAACTGTTCACGAGGACAGTTCAAGGACAAATTACGCTGGTTATAATCAACGAGACCATGAAAAATCAACTCCTTACAAGTCGTGACCCAGCACGGCATTTATATTACTTAAACCCTGACATCCCCCACCCCAGTGGAAATTTTAAGAAAAATTTACACGATAGGATCCAAGAACCCACAAAATTATTGTGGTGGGGGCTTAAGTACTACCGTAGAAAAGTCAGCCTTAAGCTTGAGAACAAAAAATTTAACTAAGAACGTGCATATTGGATGGACAAAAAGCATACAATTATTGATGCCACGTTCTGTAGAATCTAGTCTATCGAAACATTCTCACTCCACACAATCAAACTTGTCACGAACATTTATAATAACAATGAGTATATCACTGTATACTGCTGAATTAAAGTATAACTACTATCAAACAATCAGGCCTTACTGAAGGAATAGGCTCATAATTATCTAGTCAACACACATAATTGCTGCTTATATACACATTCACAAACAATATATTGTTAATTAAAATACTGTGGTATCCAATGGCAGCAGTAGCTCTGGTAGCTTGGTTTGCCATGTCTGCATCTCATTGACCCGCTGACAAGGGCGTCAGGTTTGTCAGAAATTCAGGTCACAGTCCGGAATGACGCTGGTGGAAAGAGGATATTCACAAAAAAGGATTGTAAAAGTGGTTCATAAAGTAGTGAACAAGATAATGTGAATCCATCTACCGTCCAGAATTGAGGGGGAAAAGCACTATCCAACCCCAATATAAGACAGACTCTGTAATAGAGTAATGAAATTGTGGGTCTGTCCTACAACGGATTTCCGTATAATGAAACCGAAATAAAACGGCGAAAAGTTAATTAGCTTAACGTTTACATTTCAAAGTCGCGTGGTGCTGCCTTAAATGCAACAATAGTATAGAACTTTCTCAATTTAATAATATGATTTAATTTATTTAATCTCCGTATCGAATCCGGTATAGATGAGGCGCCACAAGGCGATAGCAGTTAATTTAATGCGCCGTTTCCGTACGCAAGCCATGCACACGTCAAGTGTCACAGTCATCTCGGTATATAGTCATATCTGGCATTACGTTAGCTGGTCCACGGAACGCGGACAGCCTAAGACATAATCGGTATAAAAAAAACCACTCTTCTCCACAACTTAAAACGCGACAACGCAGTGTCCTCTGTTACCACTGCAAAATCTCTCTCAACGCGACGAATCAGTGTTCTCTGTTAGCACTGGAAAAACTCTCAAAACGCGAAAATTCCCTTTCTTACCGGTCGGTCTTACACTGCCCGTCGGTCTTACACTGCCTGCGGCCTTACACTGCCCATAGGTCTTACACTGCATCTCCGCGTCTTACACTGCCTGCGGCCTTACACTGCCCTGAGGCCTTACACTGCCCTGTGGGGCTTACAATGCCTGTAAGAAGGTTCAACAATAACACGCGAATACGCAGTGTACTTCGTTAGCACTGCAAAAAAAAAATTTCTCTCTCTCTCAATATACCACGTGTCTTTTATAATGACATTACCTCAATACTGATACGAACAAGTCCCATGAGACAATAAACTCTTTGCTCCTCGGGCGGCCGCTCAGCCGAAAATAACACCAATATTCACCACATATCCCTACTCAAAAAAAAGTCACCTCCCTAAGCAGCCTAGTACTGCCCTCTCGGGGGCTCATCAATGTAAAGACGAGATCGGTTATACATAATGCTTAATAAGCTCCATAGAACAGGCAGCATGGTAACTGCACGGGTTCCAACAATTCAATAAAAATCCTCACTCAAGCAGTGTTGCTACTGTACAACCTAGGAGGATTAATTAAACCTCACTCCTTATTAACCCAGATTACACATGAACTCACTCACCGTGTCACAACACGTGAACGAATTCAGGTATGCAAGAAAAATTAAGTATAAACAAAAAAAGGTAAATACGATATAACGAATGTATAAAAAAAGGTTACATTAGAAACAAGACGCAAGACTTAAAAGCAAGACGAACGATAACAGACCCTACAAGTCCTAACTTATGTTACAGAAAGTTTAAGAAAAAGACAGGAGAGACATCTCCCTAAAGAAATGTGAGGAAGCAAGAGAAACGCTACAATCTATACGAATAATGGATCCCTAATAGAACTATTCACAGTGAAGCAAATCCCCCCGAGTTATCAATAGCCACCAAGGCACTCTAATATCCTTCGTAATGGCAAAGAAGATATGCTAAACTATGATCCCATCCAACCTCCCGCTCTTAAACTAAACATATAGTAAAGGAAAAAATGCCTGTAAACACAGAGCGGAAAGCACCTCGCCCTCCTCAAAACTGACAATCAGATGGTTCACTTAACTTTTACTAGAGGAATTCAGATGGTGATGTCCTCAATCCATAGCTCGTTCCAAGTCCAAAAAAAAAATGTCGCCTTTCTGTTACAGGTAGATATCTAAGGTGAATGATGTCCCTCGCCGGTGTCGTCGGGTCAATGGGATGATGAGCTCGTTATATGAAATTGAAACAAAATGTCATATTAATACAAATTGACTATAACCTATCTGTCTCTTAATCTAAAGTAAAAAGGACCTGAACTCACAATGTTATAACAGTACAATATGAAATAATGAACTAAAATGCAATAGATGAATCTAAGGGTAAGTCTGTCAATAGGTTTTAAGAATTATGTATCTAAATGGCATGGCGTTCTTTAAGTTCTTTAGGGGGTCCCTCTCCAGTGCTACGAATCTGGACTGGGTGATAGTGCCCTCCAGTGTTAGGGTTCTGGTACTAAAGTCCCCTCTAGCTGTTATGAAGAGGGTCTTCTCAATGATGGTATTATGACTGCATTTTAAATCGAGAGGTATTTAATATTTAATCTTACGTACCATGCCACACACTAAGAACAATCTGAATAAGTTTCATAAACAGACCTGCAGGGCCACAAATTTAATTACATTAATTACCCTAACAATTTTGGTCTAGATCTATTACATAGTAAAGACAACATCAGCAGCATCAAATCTAAATTCAATAATATGTCACTAGAAGTCTTCTCTAGATTCCTATAATATTATGATAATTCTGACTCACTAACAATTTAAGTACTAATTATATATCTCTCAGATATAGTCTGCCTACTATCTATCCTTATTCACCCCTTCTCTTCCCTTCTAAGTGTTCATCAAAATCACGGGGTCGAGAATTGCACTGTCACTCCTAACTTATCCATTTATTCTATCTCGCCCCACTTTCTTTCCATCTCTAAGAAAAAAATGTTTCAAAAACAAACTGTTCACGAGGACAGTTCAAGGACAAATTACGCTGGTTATAATCAACGAGACCATGAAAAATCAACTCCTTACAAGTCGTGACCCAGCACGGCATTTATATTACTTAAACCCTGACAACTGACATAGGGGATGTACAACTCCAGTATTTGTAAATTTTTCGCCTAGGTGGGCAAAATTTACCCACTGGGGATAGGGGAAAAATAACCCCAAGTTGGGAACCTCTGAACTAATGCATAGTGTTTTCATGGATTTGTGCATGCTTCCTAACTGCAAATTGGTATTATCATACAGTAGCGTCATTTTCAAAGTTGAATAGAGAACTAAGTGGTGTTTAGCTGACACTCTTGTCTTTGTTTCAAGTATCTCACTTTATTAAAGTAACGTCAGTTGCTGTAGGGAAACGCTGGCCTTCTTTTGAAAATTATGGTGGTATTAACAATGTCATGTCATTAACTTGTCATACCACTTACTCACAGATCGTGTAACGAAGACATTGGCCTTTTTCCTATATTGGTGCCCAGGAGGCATACACACCTCATGCATCATAACTCAGTAGCAGGCAGATCACGTGAAGTAACCTGGTAAGCCTAGAAAATGGCATCAAGACAGATGGAAAGTATCTGAAAGACCTGAGATTTGCGGACGATATAGCACTTTGCATAGCAGATGGAAGCCAACCTGAATATAATAAACAAACAGAGCAAAAAGGTTGGCCTGAATATCCACAAAGACAAAACAAAATACATGAGGAACTTTGAGACAGATGAAAAAGTAATTATTGAAAACAAAACCGTTGATAAAGTCACGGAACATCAGGAACCTACGTCAGACAACGCATATTTAACACAACATAAAAACTGAAATAGACTCTAGAATAAGAGCAGAATGGGGCTGCTTTGGAAAAGACAGAGAGATATTCCTGAATTGCCAATGTCCCTTAAAGACAGGTGTTCAACCAGTGCATTATTCCAACGATTACCTATGGTTGCCAAACATGGTCGATTAGAAAACAACTTAACGAACAAATAAGAACTGCCCAGAGGGCGATGGAAAGAAGAATGATTAACTTCAGACTACAAGATAAATTCGCCACTTCGAAATACGGCAAACAAACAAAGCTAACGGACATAGCAAAACTCATGCTACAACAAAAGTGGAATTGGGCCGGACATGAGGGAAGGATGAATGACAATAGGTGGACAAAACGCTGATCTGAGTGGCAACCACGGACACAAAAAAGAACACGAGGACGACAAGGAGGAAGATGGCAGATGATATTAAAAAGAGAAGGAGGGGGGGGGGGAGGGGGGGGGACAACATGGATGAGGAAGGCATCAGACCGACAGGAATGGAAGCCATTGTTGGAGGGATACATCCTGCAGTGGATGTACAATGCCTAGGTGAAGGGTGGAAGATGAAACAATGGTAAGGAAACCTCAGTAAAATGTGGCACACATCTAGCTAAAATGTCTTGGAGGACAATAATTATTGCAGAGGGCAAAAACGATCTTCTGTATCTTTCTCTGTTTGCTTTCATGTTTGTTTTGAAAAATGAAGTTCACAAAGCGAAGCAGAATGCAAAGATGTTCATTCCAACATTAACAGCTATATGGTAAGATTCAGTGCCCGCCGAGATATTCATCCCGTGGACGACTGCTCTTAATATGTCGCTTAACCCTCCTGCGAGCATATAAAGTTCAATTATTTGTACATTTTGCGGACAAATAGATAAACTTTAAAGGAGAAAAAAAAAAAAGGGAAAAGAACAAAGTGTGAAGGCGTCAAAAATTAAAAAGAAAACAAATTGAAAAGAACAAAGTATCAAAGCGTGAGAGCACTATGAAAAGAAATGAGCCACAATAGTAACAGGTGCCACAAGTCAATCCTTTTGAAGTCCCTTTAAAAACAGACCATCTGCCAGCTTGATATGATGAATTGGGATAGACTGGGAAGATCCAGTTTCTTTGTGAGCTTCGCGTGGACAGTATTATCGTCAGTGCCAAACAATTATTGTAAATGTAGAGTTACTTTGTACTCACATAGTGCCACTTCATGAAGACAGAGAGATACTAGAGCAAAATTTCTCTTAAAACTTACCGTGAGCACAGAATGGAGACAAAGGTGATGTTTCATATACAATTCGTGGTGGATCTCAACCAATTGAGAATTAGAAACCCATACAAACTTACATATATTGATCTTCCTCCCGAACAGGTTAACCTCTGAAGTGGCTACAGTGGATATTAAAAACGACCGCCCAGGCGCCTGACCAGATTCGCGTGATAGAGATGCCTTTTTTTTCGCCTTTTGCAGACAAGAATGGATATGAGCCGGACGTTTCTTCTCATACTTGTAAGAAATCTTTCCTACTGCCCTATCAAGTTCAGAACCACTGTTCCTGCCGGAAACGGATGTTACAAGGCGAACCAGACACGAGTTTAGTATTTGTAACATGTCGCGCTAACCCCCTCGAATTCAATATTATGTGTGCATTTTGCGGATTAATTAATCCGTTCTCATGCCCAATTGTATGCTCTACCGAGGGCACATAATCATGAACATCTTCATGCCCAAAACTTCCAGGGGTTTTTCTGTATTATGATAGACTAGATGAGGTCCCCGGCCCTGCCCGGGATAAATCGGTTTGAATATTAGTTTCAGTTCTGAGTAGTTATTATGGACCTGCTTCATCTGGCCTGTTCCTATTTGTTTATTTTATTTTTTGTTTGTTTGTTTTTAAATAAGTCTTACTGCTCTGCCTTTGTGAGTTGACACCCTGCGCATCCCGTACAACAGCATGATTTGCGCACGGGTTAGTGTGTTTGATAGTGAACACATCGCAGGAAGTGATAACGAAACCTTAAAATGGCGAACCATGACTCGAAATAGATCTAAATGATGGCGAAACAATAAATTTCCAATAAAAAAAAACTACACCGATTTGAGACTTCTACTAAAAACTGTGCACCCTTACATCCATTCTGATGCTTCATATAAAATTTGAAGTCTGGGTGTTGAGTGGTTCAGAAGCCTTTTGCAACGAAAAATCTCAAGTCCACTTTGTTTGTGTTCTTATGCATTGCTTGACATGTTTGACGTTATCTATGCTCATTAAATGTATGCTGACAGGGAAAGGCACAATTCAGGTCACCTACTGCAGGCCAGTGTGTAGTTGTCTTAGGTTATTATATGGTATGTCCTCGAGACGCGCAGAGACAAAGGACGACCCAGAGATAACGGAGGACCACATAGACACCAAAGAGACGATAGAGACACCAGAGGATCATAGAGACACCAAAGAGACGATAAAGACACCAGAGGATCAAAGAGACATCAGAGGACCATAGAGACACAACAGGACCATGGAGACACCAAAGAAACGATGGAGACTCCAGAGGATCAAAGAGACATCAGAGGACCATAGAGACACCACAGGATGATAGAGACACCAAAGAAACGATGGAGACTCCAGAGGATCATAGAGACATCAGAGGACCATAGAGACAACAGAGGACCATAGAGACAACAGAGGACCAAAGAGACACCATAGGACCATAGAGACACCACAGGATCATAGAGACACCAGAGGACCATAGAGACACCAGAGGACCATAGAGACACCAGAGGATCATAGAGACACCAAAGAGATGATAGAGACACCAGAGGACCATAGAGACAACAGAGGACCATAGAGACAACAGAGGACCAAAGAGACACCATAGGACCATAGAGACACCACAGGATCATAGAGACACCAGAGGACCATAGAGACACTAGGGGACCATAGAGACACCAGAGGACCACAGAGACACCAGGGGACCATAGAGACACCAGGGGACCATAGAGACACCAGAGGACCACAGAGACACCACAGGATCATATAGACACCAGAGGACCACAGAGACACCAGGGGACCACAGAGACACCAGGGGACCACAGAGACACCAGGGGACCATAGAGACACCAGAGGACCACAGAGACAACAGAGGACCATAGAGACAACAGAGGACCAAAGAGACACCATAGAACCATAGAGACACCACAGGACCATAGAGACACCAGAGGACCATAGAGACACCAGAGGACCACAGAGACACCAGGGGACCA
>OZ007578.1:35732157-35778271 GCA_963931925.1 Onchidella celtica
AGGTTCAGGGCAAATCCGACAATGTAGTCTTGGCCATGTTCTAAAAACTGTCTATCTCTGGGTATTTCCGGACTGGACAAAAGGACACAATCAAATCATCTTACAGCAGGTTTAGGGTATAATTATACAACACTTGCAGTCTTGATCCACTTTCTACAACTGCGTATCTCCAAACTTGACAAAACGACATGATCAAATAATTCTAATGTAGGTTTAGGGCAAATACAAAAAATGCTAGTGGTTTTCTAAAACTGGGTATCTCCCAAACGTGACAACACGCCATGATCAAATAATTTTACCTCAGACTTTATCTCCAGACTTCTGCAGTTTTAAGGCAAATCCAACAATGCAGTCTTGGTGATTTTCTACAACTGAGTATCTCTGAATATCTTCAGACTTGACAAAACGATGCGACCAAATCTTTTTGTTGCAGGTTAGGGACAAATCCAACAGTGCAAACTTGATGGCTTTTCTCAAACTGAATATCTCTATGGGTCGTCCGTTTTCGTCAGAACAATGCAGTCAGTTTCTATTTGTGTAGATCTACGAGCAAGAAGTCAAGAGACTACACAGGAAACAGGAACAGAGGCAGCATACTCAGGACTTGGATTTGACTTCGAAGTTCACCTGCAATACCTGTGGAAGGGACTGCCATGCAAGGATCGGACTGCTGAGCCACACCAAACGCTGCTTTCAACACGACTGGCACGACCAAACTAAGGGGTAAGCCAGACCAAGGCTGGCGTAGGCCCCAGATTGGCAGCTCGCTACCTAATTATTATGCATCGCATTAAAACACTCCACTGTGGCGGTACCATCATCTCCCGAGACAGACGGATGTTTGTCTAGATCTAAATCGACCTGTACCGGTATTATGAAGCTCCTGGGAGTCTGCACTAAAACGGCATCGGGGCCGCCAAGACAAAAATGAGAAGGGTATAGAGAGTAAAAACAACAATGTTTGAATAACACAGCTCCTGAACTGACCATTAAGTGAAATAAGCTAATGTTTAGACCAACAGCAAGTAGGAGAGGGGCACCATGGAGGTGGGGTGCATAATTGAAATTAAACAAGAATAAAACTTGGTACTACGCAGTCACAAGCTAAGTTTACCCGTTCCATGTTTCCAAATTCTCAAATCGTCTTATTCATTTTCAGATTTATTTTTTTTTAAAAACGTTTCTTGCTTCACCTGACAAAGACTTGATACCTGAAACCCTTTTTAATTTCCTTCATGTTTAATTTTTTATTGAATGTATCTTTTTTTGTTTTGTTTTTTTTTCGTTTTTTTGTTTCTATTGTTCAATTCGAATGCAGAACTTTGCATCCCTGAGCATGACTAATCTTTTTCTTATTTTCTACCGTATTCGCAAGGCTATTTTTAAAACACATATTGATTCATAAGGACTGCTGAAGTCAGTGGCCGAGGTTTCAATAATAATCAAGGTGGATAGCTCTAGCCCGACGAAGATCCCGACCTATTGAAGTTTACTTTCGTGTTAGGAGAATCAAATTATCTCCCTTCTGCGATATGCCCCTTTACTGTAGGGAAAGAACACCGGCAATCATTCTTGCTTTCTCACTTCTAATTTGAAATGAATCTTTGTTCGTGTTTACTGGCCATGTGGTGAGTTACACTGCATTTAATTTAAGTCATTGCTAATGATTTGCAGTATATCATTTGGTATTACAGATTTGGGATAGACGGAAATGAGAGTTTTTTGTTGTTTTTTATTTAAATAAACTAAGTACAGTTAAAGATATGTCACTGAAACTTTTACTGTTGACCGTGAATTGAGACTTTAAACTGCATTAAAGTTTAATAACAATATGAGAGTGACGTTGATAGAAATTCATGATATAATAAATTATTATTTTTTTTTTTTGGGGGGGGGGGTGGGGGGGGGGGGGGTTGTCGGCTATTTAAAAAAAAAATCAAACATAAAGGACAACACCAACGGCAAAAAACAAATAAACAACAACATCATCACCAACAACAACAACACAACAACAATAACAAAAACAACAACATCAACAACAACAATATCAACAACAACAATATCAACAACAACAAAATCAAAAACAACATATCAAAAACAACATCAACAACGACATCGACAATAACAACATCAACAACAACATTATCAACGACAGCAATATCAACAACAACAGCAATTTCAACAACAACAATATCAACCACAGCAACTTCAACAACAACAATATCAACAACAACACGAACAATAACAACAACATCAACAACAGCACCACCACCAACAACAACAACAGCAACAACGACATCAATAATAACAACATAAACAACAACATTATCAACGACAATAATATCAACAACAGCAACAAGGACATCAGCATGAACATCAACACCAACAACATCAAACACATCAACAACGATTTCAACAACAACAACAACATCAACAACGACTTCAACAACAACAACATGAACAACGACTTCAACAACAACAACATCAACAACGAAAACATCAAACAATTCAACAATATCAACAACGACATCAACAATAACAATAACCACAACAACAACAAATCAACAACAGCAACACCAAGAACAGCAATAACAACAACAACAACAATAACATCATCACATCAACAACAACAATATCAACAACTGCAACATCAACAACCACATATTTAACAACAACATCAACATCAACATCAACAACAACAACATCAAACACATCAACAACAACAACATCAACATTAACAACAACAACAACGACATCAACAACAACAATATCAGCAACAACAATATCAATAACAATAACATGAACAACTTCAACACCAACCACAACAACATCAACATCAACATCAACAACAACAAAAACATCAACAACAAAGGCAACAACAACATCAACAGTGTCACCAACAACAACGACAACAGTATTACGAACAACACACTCTACTGTTTTCAGAACCACTAAACAAAGGAATTATACGATTTACACTGAAAATGTAGTTTTTCGTTCACTTTATATATGTATATATAATAATGCACCTGGAGAAGGGATGAAAGAATGGAAAAGTATGAAAGAAAGAAAGAAAGAACGAAAGAAAAAAAGAAAGAAAGAAAGAAAGAAAGAAAGAAAGAGAGAGAGAGAGAGAGAAAGAAAGAAGGAAGAGTAGGAAAGAAAGAAAAAAAGAAAGAAATGTCTTGCACGCAAGATCCACAATATTTATCAAGGAGGTCAAGCGTGGACTGTTTTATGGGCATTTCCTCAGAAGTCAGAAAGTATCAATTTTAAGTTGAGTAAATTCACGACAAATCAATTCATCTTTGATTGATATTCGTTTTTAAGTGCTGTATAATATGATTATCAGATCTTCTGATACCGCTTGAGATAGAAGTGTTGAAAAAATAAACAAGTCAAATAAAATGAAATAAAATACAATCTTTAACGCTTTCATTCGGTGGCTTTTAGCAAAACCCTTTGAGAATTAAATACAACCACGACCGTAATTCATCATCATCATCATCAACGCCTTTTCACCCTAATCTGCAGGGTATAGGCCACGAATGACAGCCTCCCATTTGTCTCTATCCTGGGCGATCCTTGACCGTAATTATAACACGTTAAAACGCATCTGGCGTCACTCAGACATTTCCGTTATATATCACTGAGTAATTATCACTTACTTCGACTGTAGCTGGCTATCTCTTCATAAGCAACCGTGCCATCTCCTTTCCCTGTGAGAGAGAGAGAGAGAGAGAGAGAGAGAGAGAGAGAGAGAGAGAGTGAGAGAGAGAGAGAGAGACAGAGAGACAGAGAGAGAGAGAGAGAGAGAGAGAGAAACAGAGAGAAACAGAGAGAGAGAGAGAGAAACAGAGAGGTGGAAAGGAAAGAGAGAGACAGAGTGGGAAGTAGGAGAGAGAGAGAGAGACAGAGGCAGAGACAGACAGACAGACAGACAGAGCGAGCGAGAGATATATTTGATTAAGAAAACAAGGAGGCTTGGAGAAGAAAAGGGTGTTAGTTATCCACAGTTAATATGCCGGGAGTATGACACATATGACTATTTGAGATTTGAGTTTTTAAGACTGTGCCTCTCCTCAAAAGTCAAGCCAAAATTGTGCACATTTATTAGGAAGTGTATTAATTATTTTAAAAAGTGGAGGGTTGACAAGTAGGCTATGTCGCAGTGAAACCCACCTTCTCGTGTGAGTAAAAGTTCGTCTAAGTTGGTAATGCGTTGTAAACTTTTAGGCTGGTGATGAGCTGAGTCAAGTCTGTTCTGCAACTGTTTTGACCCAGTGCGGGAGGTCTCTCTTTCCTCAAACCGATTCAAGACAGTTTCGACGCTCCTAAACTTAGGAAACAGACTGTTTCGGTCTCACCAGGGGGCAAGGTCCCATTCAACCTCATAGTTCATCTCTCAAACAAAAACCACGACTTGACTCAGTGAGCAACCAGCCCAAGTAAACTTACTGTGGAATATGGCAAATATCAATGATCACAGCTCTGGTGTCGTATTGACCACGGGTTAGTTTGAGGGTCATTATGGAAAGTTTAATGGTCATTGCAAAAAGGACCGTGGCGCAGCAGACAATACCTAATCAAAATCGTAAAAAATAAGAAAAACATTATCTTTTCTTTCAGTCTTTCTAGCCCTGAATCGATGATCAAAATCTTATTATAATTGAGCCAGAGGTAAACCTGTAAGCAGCTAAAACTTCGCATCTACGCCATCAAAAGTGATGAAACTTGGTGTACTGCATCAATTTTTGAGGAAGAGCTACGTGGACACATTCATTTTGAACAAAAATCAGACTTTGTTTTTATTTATATTTAAAGAAACCTTTTGAGCCGCAAAAACAGAGATGCATTTTCGTCGAGTAGAATCAAAAAGCATGAATGGAAATTCCGCTCTTGGCCTCTCTTTACACACTGGTGGTCGAAAATCCATGTAATCACATCGGTGTATTTGTACATACATGTTCCAGTAGACATTGCATCGAATCCAAATAAATGTTGCTTTTAGTGTATAGCCTATATTTAGATATACGGTTGGGCTTCCTACAAAGAATCTGGAAGATTTATCTTGCACGGGTCGGCTAGTACAAAGAAACATAAAATAGGCCATTTTGAGGTGGTCAAGGTCTTCTGGTGAGGTGGTTCTATATCTATAATCATTTGTATGCCCATCTGCAACAACTATGCAAAGTTTGTTGCTGTTATCACAAACGACGATTTTATTTTTTTACCTTACAGGCTCTACTAAATGCCCCACGACCATAGACCCTAATGCACCTTGCAGCTTACAAAGAATGTTCGTCTTTTGACTGAGCTCTATTGTTGCAACAAAAATAATATAATAGCAACAGAAGACTGTCTCAGGGGCTGATTGCATTTTATTCCACGATCAGAGTTCAGGCACTTCAAGCTATAAGGAAGATTATGCTATTTTCGTTTAAACAGCTCGGGTTTAGCTAAGGTTATCGATCGCTACATTTGAAAAACTGGCGCCCTTTCTTTTTAAGAGTCAGGTAATTATTGACATGGGAGATTTTGATGAGTAGTGCCAATCCCGGGGCTTAATTTCGGAATTACTGACGTCATTCTTCCTATTTTCGTGCTGTGCTGAGAAGAACTATAGAGTATAAGCACCAAAAAAAAAAAAAAAATATATACAAGTTTATTATGAAAAGAAAAAAAAAGGGGGAACGGAGGCCAAATCAGCGATAAACTTCTCCACCATTTCAACTCTCCAAATAATATAAGGAAAAAAACAACAAACCTCTGCAGGTCGAAAAGGAAGGCATTTTCAAAATTTCAAGCAAATCTGACCTGTTGCGGGGGTAGGAGATCGGGCCGGTTTTCTTTTCCATAATGTTTATTATAGATGTCACATTTACTTTAATATGCGTGGGGATCTGGCGATATCCGGCTTAATGTGAAATGTTCATACCTCTTTAAAAAATCAAAATAAAATATTTCTAAGACGATTACAGGCAAAATATTTCAGCTGAATACAGAAAAATGGCTTTTCTTTCATTTGATAAGCAAATCTCAATTTCCGTGGCTTGGCTGGCGTGCAGGGGGTTCTAGGTCCGAATTAGCCTGGCGATTTTTTTTTTTTTAGGCCATATTCACATAGGCAGTCTTATCTTTACTCTACGGTACAATATTTAATTGAATATGATTATCATGACTGCAACTTGCCTCAGTTGTAAAAAATAAAAAAAAAATAAATAAAACGTTGGTATGTTACGATTTCTATGATTTCTAACACTGGAATGGCTTTTAATTATGACACTGTCATTAATCCACAGTTCTGAGTACCGGGTAAAGACCACTCCCACTGGATTTGAAGTTCCTACCTTGGGACCCAAATGCCTGCTGTTGGAGAATCACTGATGAAGATGCCTGACAATTAATCGTCCCCTTAGAGTGACAAGGTTCTAAATCCCTTCCATCATCTTTTGAGAGATTGAGAATTGGAGTTTCATGTACTCTTAGCTTTTAGAGCAAAAGAATGTTTTTCTTTTCTAGTAATCTTACAACTTACACAATGTATCGGCCTGATACTTTCACACATAATGGAGAAGGTCCGTAGAAGTAGTGTGTTGTGTGTAACTCAGTTCAGCCAAAAAAAACGGAGATAAAATCTTGTCATTATAAGGGAACGTAATGTACTCGAATATTCAAACCATTGATGATGTATTTGTTTTTCTTTTTTTATTTGGGTTTGCCATTCCACTTCAGCATTTCAAAAGAAATAACACCAGCGTAAGGCTACACTTCTGTATGCTTTTGTTTCGGAAATCTTTCTTTCAAAGCCCATTAGAAATGACAGCTCGATTTGGGTTTTTGATGTTTGCTGTCCCAATGCTGATCACTCAGTCGGAATATCACAGCCAGACACCAGCGAGAAACTCATTGGAAGTACCGGTGTGTGAGCAGGTATCCTGCTGGGAGTCATTTTGTCCTAACATGTCAACTGCGGCCAGCTGCGATCTCTGGCTTGCTTACACGGAGAGAGATGTTTATACTGAAACCGGCCATTTCTGTTTGGATCATCGGCAGACATTGTGCTAAAGAAGATCTGTAAAGTAGCAGCAGAGCTAGGAACAAAACCAAAATGACAACATTTTTAACCATTATTCTAAACTTACCATGTCCGCTTTTGTTACAGATTGTTCTCATCTGGCGAAGAAGAAGAATGAAATGCTCATTATGACCGACGTGAAACAGATTATTTAAGAAGTTTGTTTATTTTTAAGGCTTTTGCTGTCTTCAACAAAAAAAACAAAACCTGATGATTAAGCAATGTAATAAATTTGCTTGGTAGTGTTGTCAGAATCTAATGTAGTCAAAGGGAAATAACCTAATTAAAGATTAAATATGTTGGCCTAACCACATATCAAGATTAAATTGGCCTAAGATTGAATGCCACCGCATATCAAGATTAAATACGTTGGCCTCAGAGTGAAAACCACTTTTACTGGAAAACCAAAAATATCTATTAGAGTGGCCTTAAAGAAATGTCGTCTGCTGTGTCAATTTTTAACTTTTAACAAATTAGCATATAGAAAGTTAACAACCAAGTACAGAAAGCTCCGTATATTGATAATAAAAAGTAAACATGTATAGTAGTAGCCAGTAAAGAGATAAATAAAAGCCTTTGGGTTTTGGACGAAAGATTAGCGCCCCAGTTTTATTTTAAAGAGGGGATTATATTTTATAGAGTTAAAAGGCTAACCAATGAGGGCCAGCGTAGAGATCGCGATGCAGTGCAGACCCCGCGGGGGGTGCTTCTTTTTTAATTCCGTGCCAGGCCACCACCGGCGAAGGAGTCGGGGCTGATTCGACTTGAAAGAATCACTATGTATAAAGTATGATATGTTTGGATGAAGATCTGATCATAGAGATATCCATATGGCTCATGTGAGAATGAACAACGCTCTTGTCCATTGTTCCTGGCCTTAGGCCAGGACAATCGTAAGTACCAAAAACTGATCGAAGCTTGTGATGATTGAAAATCAATAAGGAGGCGAGAACATGACCTTTATCCGATAGGAGAATGATGAATCTACCAGGAATGTTTGCCGGAGGATGCAAGACGCCAAATATATAGATCTAGCTGTGATTCCTAGAACAGCAACTAATATTAATGTGTGAATTATATAACTGTGATTGAAGTGTTTGGGTGAGGCTGGGAGTTGCCAGCCCATCCTTGATCTATATTTAACTGTGCCGACGTCACTTCGACGGGCAAGACCTAGACCTATAAATTTGAATCTAAATATCTGAGATGACCTTATGTCTGCAGAGACTATAGCAGTGTATTGATTGCCATACAGGAAGCAGACCAGAGTTTAGAGATATATAATTAATTATTATTTAGATAACTAGGATGAAACCCGTTCAAATGAACGGGGGGGGGGGGGAAGAAAGAAAGAACCAAAGTGAAGATATAAAGCTACAATATATAACCCCAAATGAATGGTCACGTTGACCATTAGTTGACCAACTATTGGCACAAATAAAATGATAATAAGACCACACTTCATATGTAAAAACAGAAGAGTAGGGACAAAAAGCAGAGGAGAGGTAAAGGTGAAAACCATAAACAACTAAACACACACTGGATTTACCTTTAGGTCTTCTGTATCTCCCAAAATAATCCAAGGAAAATATTGGTGTTCACAATACAGTTTTATAAACAATATTCCGTGTCTGCATTGGTGTTGACACAAACAGTTTAACTGAAGCAAAGTTTCTTGCTCCAGACAGAGCAACGTAGAGTTGGCCATGGCCAAACACTGGATCCGGTAAGTACACGCCAACAGTGTCTAATGTCTGACCCTGTGCTTTATTAATTGTCATGGAGAAGCAAGTTCTGAGAGGAAACTGGCGTCTGCGTAAGGTGAAAGGGAGGCCAGAATCTGATGGTGTTAGTGTTATTCTTGGAATGAACACAGTTCGACCTTTTCCTCTGCCAGTGAGTAGCTTTCCTTCGATGATCCTATCCCCTAGTTGTGTTATGAGAAGCCTTGTCCCATTGAGTAAGCCTTCTTTAGGAGACAGATTGCGTAGTAACATGGCTGGTGCTCCAACTTTCAGTTTTAGTGAATGGGGTGGCAGACCAGAAAGATTAAGGCTATTGAGGAAATCAGTAGGGAAGAAAGCTGGGTTGTCTGTGTCACAGACAGAATCAGCACTGAGGTAAATCTTTTCAGCTGATGGTAACTTTTTAACAATGATATCATTCAGCTGATCAACATAGTCATTAGTAGTTGTTAGGATGGCTGTATTGCTAAGTGTGGCTTCACTGGTGTCTCGAAAAATGAGATCTATGAAGGATTGCTTGTCTGCACTGGGTGGAAGACACACTTCAGGTGGGAGTTTGATATTTACTGTGTCGGGAGTGATTGGTTCTTCTCCGCTGCCAATACTCAGCAACCAAGTGTCAAATCCATCATTTGCATTTGATCTCATATTCTGTGTCAGCTTCAGAACTTTGATTTTTTGCCACAGATATGACGCCTTCAAGCTTGCATTTATAATGTCACCCTCTGATCCATGTCGCACCACAGGTAATATCTGTCGAAAATCACCACCTAGAACGACAACTTTCCCACCAAACATAGTGTCAGTGGCCATGACATCCTGAAATGATCTATCAACACATTCGAATACCTGTTTGTCAGTCATCGGAGCCTCGTCCCAAATTAACAGACTGCACTTTTTGAGATGCGCAGCGATCGTGGAGCCTCTGGAAATGTTGCACATGCTTGATGATTAGCGAGAACAGAAGTTAAATGATTTTATAGGAAACCCTAGAGCTGGACTTGTAATGAAGTATTAATTGATTATGAAATTGATGCTACTGATATTTATCATTACTACATATTAGATCTCTAGTCGAAATTGTTAGTGAACTTAACGTAAATAAAATGTGGCCCTGCAGGCCCTATTGTTGAATTTAATCCATTTTGTTTCTTAGTAATTGGCATGATATGGGAGTTAGGGTTAAAATTAATACCTCTCAATTAGAAATATGCAGTCGAATAAACACATACACAACATTATAACACCAGCAATGATAACAAGTAAATCCCATTCGTAACAACTGGAGGGGACATCATAACACTAGGAATAGATCTAGGAATGGGTCTATAACAAGTGTGATAAAAGACAACAGGATTTTGAATTATATAGTGGATCAAAGTAATACAGCTAGTACATGAAACAATTTCCCCCGGCTGATTGTGAACAACAACAACAACAACAACAACAAAATAAATGCTTGGTTGATAACCGATACAGGAGATGGTTTTTACCCTCCGCAAGTTGCCTCAACAATCCGTTATAGCTAGATGTGTACCATATTTTAGTAATGTGCCATGCCATGTTACTTCATGTAATACGCCTGTTATTGCGTTATAGTATGGTTATCTAATAATGCGTTCGGCGTGTGTACCATAAGAACGTGAATTTATCTCAAGGGATAACAAAGTGATTATTATCTTAGCTTAAAACCCCTGCTTTTAACTTACGACATTTTGTTTGTTGCATCATTCACTGGGTAAGGAACTGGCTGATTAAAATTTCATACAAGCTGACAGGAAGTGATCCCCCCCCCCTCCCTCCCTCCAACCTCCACGTCATCAACAGTCTCAGCAGAAAACAGTAAACTACAAACTATACACTCGGAAATGAACACGGTTGGCTCAATGATCACATGCACAGGCTGAAAGCAACATCATCCCTTGATTATAATGCCAAGGTAGTAGGTAGGCATCCGTCTGTCTCAGGAGACAATAACAGAGCCCTAGTCTGGTCGTCTCAGCCGTGTTGTGGGCAGCGTCTGGTGTTGCTCAGCAGCCCGATCCTGGTATGGCAGTCCCTTCCATAACCATAGCAAGTGAACTTCGAAGCCCGCTCCGAGTCCTGAGTAATGCTGCCTGTGTTCGTATTTCCTGTGTGTCTCTTTCCTTCCAGCTGTCTATTGCTCTTCTCCTCGCCCAACCTGGCGCCCTTTTGGGTGACATAGTGCTAAGACACAGTCATGTTTCAGCTTGTCCACTATGTAGTGTTTTATGATCGGAAACATGGTCTACTGAGGCAAGGTGCTCGCCTCTCACGCCGAAGGTACCGGGTTCGAATCCCGGTCGGTGCAGGCATGTTGGAACTTGGGGATTTTTCTCATATTTTCCTGTGCACGATCCTATGGTAGGTAGGTAGGATCGAGCACCTAATCTTCTCGGACAAGGACGAAAAATTCGGAGGGCCCATGTGAACATTGCGCACGTTAAAGATACCTTGGCAGTGGAAATCGAAAAGAGCAGGCCGAGCAGGCCGCTGCCCTGAAAAAAATTCGAAAAAAACGAATCCCTGCCACAACAAGACAAATCAAAACAAGAAAAGTGAGGTGTAAATGCCGAGGGCAGGGAACATCGTGAAATAAAGACCTAAACACACAAACACAAGATGACCCACTGAGAAGTGTACCTCGGAAAAACTATGGGAATCGGCTGAGAACTTACAGCTGGCGACGGGCTACATGGGAAAAACCCTTCTCTGGGTCTAGTCTGAGTATCTGAACTGGAACGAAGAAGAAGAAGAATGTGAAGCCGACATCCCTTCTGTCGAAAGAGAACGGGCTACAGAAAAAAATATAGGCATGATTGGGCACATCTTCGAAGACAATTTGAACGTGGTGCTCACTGCACTCGAGGCCTAGCGATGAAAATGCTTTACTCTAAAGATTTCCAAGCAATCTTTTGAAAACATCGGGATTTATCACAGGGGGGCTGCATAAGCTTCTTGAACGTTCCTTTCCTGCTTTGAAATAATTCAGACTATCTTTATCCAACAAAGCACGTCCTATAGGCCAATAGCTTTATCAGAATATCAAAGTGATGCTGCCTTTTGCTGTTTGCGTGACTCTCGGAGGGATATAATACTAAACCCAGTCAGACAGTAGGGTGCTGGCAGCCAAGAAGAGGATTATTTTCTTAGTAAATTTGTGAAGACCCTTTTCACAGCAATCTGGGCCACACACCTTCGACTTCTGCCACTATTTCTTGTTTGTACATTTTGTTGGCAGCAATTGGCTGTGAAGTTCCGCGAATGGTCTGATACTCCCCTTTAATCTGTAACAACGTAGTGCTGTATTTCACAGTGCCTAACTCCTAGTGTGCAGCAGTACAGATTTGTTGAAACCCACAAGGGACAGTAAGCTCCATGCCGCTTCCTGCGACTGATTCCTGTGGAGTTCTTCATTTCTGCGGATGTTGTCTTGGTCATCAATATAATGATCATGTTTCCTACGAAGGATGACCTCCTGTGGCCATGGCTAGGTACAAATGGACGGGGCTCAGTGCCAGACCTAGGTTAGAATCTCAGTGGATGGAGATGTTTTGTCGTTAGAAAGTAGCACGACGTTGAAAATGAACAATTAAGATGTAGATACCACAGGGAAGTTTCAGGAGACGCAGAAGGTAAATACCTGAAATGTGGCCAGAAAAGGAAAGAGAAAGAGAGAGAGGGAAGTGTGTGTGTGTGTGGGGAAATATAGAAAGAGAGAGAGAAAAGGAGGGGAAAATAGATATATAAATAAGGAGAGAGAGAGAGAGAAAGAAGGAGGGAAAGAGATAGATAGATAGATAGATAGATAGATAGATAGATAGATAGATAGATAGATAGATAGATAGATAGATAGATAGATAGATAGAGAGATAGATAGACAGATAGATAGATAGATAGATAGATAGATAGATAGATAGATAGATAGATAGATAGATAGATAGATAGATAGATAGATAGACAGATAGATAGATAGATAGATAGATAGATAGATAGATAGATAGATAGATAGATAGATAGATAGATAGATAGATAGATAGATAGATAGATAGATAGATAGATAGATAGGGAACGAGAGAGAGGAATAAAATAAGGAAATAAAAACGTACAACCCATCCTGTTTCGTTATTTCAGCTATTAATTCAACAATAATTGTTATTGCTTGTAACTAAATGCTTTTGATATGGGAATGCATCTGGAGAGAAACTAATGAATAATATTACTCTACTGGCAATGTGATATTTACCCGCGCGACATTAGTTATTGTTTGTTCCAAGTCCACTTTTTGCACAACTGAGAAATTCATGGTGAAACGCCCAAGCCTTTAGTATTAAGATAAGGAGTTAAAATAAATCGGAACTGTGAAACAAATTGATAAGTGCCACAATGTATTTTAAACTAGTGTCAAAACTCTGTATTAATTTGTTATACCTCTTGTTACATACTAACAAATCTCCAGTTTTTCAGAAAATGGAGATAGAACATGCAAGGTCTAAGGTGGTGACTGATTTCCTTAAAACCCTTTAACACCGCCTGCCCCCCTCCACCGGGCCCCTTTTCAACGATCTCTCGCCCACTTTATCAGACTTGAACTCCAAAACTACAGTGCATACCATTTTCGTCAGCTTCTGCTCAAGAAATGCACTTTTGCAATAAGGAAAATGATTAATTCTAAATAATGGACAACGAGAAATGAGAAAGAGGACTTTGGAATTTTTGTAATTTGTGGTTTGGCGACAATAAACTATGGCACGTCATGTTTCGTGCCTATCTCTCAAAGCTAGTCATAAGTAGACGCTTCCTCCTGATGTCGTTTTTTTTTTTTGGTCGCTTATTTCCCTTTCTTTCTCTCTCTTGCTCTATCTGTCTTTCTCTTTCTGTCTTACTTTCTCTCTCTCTCTCTCTCCCTTACCATACTTCTCTTTCTAATTTCTTCTTTCTCTCCTTGTCTCTTTCTCTCCTTGTCTCTTTCTCTCTGTCTCTCTCTCCTTCAGCCTCTCTTTCTTTCTTTCTTTCTTCGTCTTTATCTCTCTTTCTTCCTCATCTCTCCTCTTAACTCTTTCTCTCTCTCATTCTCTTTTCGTCTCTGCCCCCTTTGTCTCACTCTCCCTCTCTCTTTCTCTTTCTCTCCAGTTCACATAATGTTCCCCTGTAATTTCTTCCCATTTTATTGTTCCCACAGCAAAAGGCTAATTCCACAATCTTTAAAAAGAAAACCCAAACAAACTAAACGAAACAAATTGCAAAAAAACAACAAAAAAAAAACAACTAGTAAACTGCACAAAAATAAAAATAAAAAACAAATAGACAGAACAGATTAAAACAACAATGACAATGAAAAAAATAATTGATCTTCGATGGCGCTTCCACCTCTTTTCTTTTACCCTTAATATTTAAACAAATACAACAACAACAACAACAAAAAACCCGTTCAACTGGCCGATTATAATCTTGGTGATTTCGTTGGCAATTAGTCCAGGGTTGCTAAACACAGTGGGCACTTCTGAAGTACCATAAAGTGCATGTTTTGTAGTGACACTTAAAAAAAATAATAATATTGCATTTAGCATTTAGCAGGAAACGTGTTAATGTGAAGTGTTATCAAATTGAAATATAATTTTATATGTGTCATAAAAAAAAAAGGCAAACCATAACACGGTCCCATCCCCATTACCAAACATAACTCATGAAAAAATGCCATATTTGGACCCTGTTGGGACAGACTTGGTGTTGAGTTATAAATGATTAATCAGTTAAGAACAATCAGGTAAACAATTTTTAAACATGGGAATATTTAAAACAAAAATTAAATAAATACAAATAAAAATATACTAAAAATTAAAAGAAACAAACAAAAAATAAGAATTTGACAGAAATAGAATTGAAGTTTGAGTTTGAATTTGGGTTTAGATGACACCCTAATTTTGATACTTGTATACAAATTACTAATTCTATTCGATGCTTTGTTTACTTGGTCAGTAAACATCTCTAAGGCCCGGTGCGCACTGGAGCCGACTATACTAGGCCGACAAGTTTCATGGTGACATCACGATACACAGTTTCAATTATTCTTCTTCTTCTGCGTTCTTCGTGTCAGACTGTTTATATGAGGAGGCCGGTAGCCTTTATGAAGGACGCCGTGCTCCTGAGACCCTCTGCTGTCCCATATTAGCTTAGCGTGCAGTACCGCACCTGGGGGCCAGCTGTTGTCTCACTGTTTCAATAAGATGCAACAACTTGACTGGTGTGCCAGGTTTCATTGACATTCAATGTCGTGACGTCACTGTTAAACTTGTTGGCCGAACAAAAGCTGCTGGGGCGAGTCTAGACGGACGTCTGTCTGACTGTCTGCGTGCCTGTCTGTCTGTCTTTCACACACACACACACACACACACACACACACACTATCTCTCTATCTCGGGGCATCCCTCATTCCCCCTTTTCCTGTCAACCCGTCTCTTTCTCTCTCCCTCTTTCTCTCGCTCTCCTTATTCTCTCACCCCGCCCAACTCCCTCGCCCTGTATAATTTTTTATATCCCCTCCTCTTTCCTCATCTTTCTACTTTCTCTCGCTCGCTCTCTTCCTTTCCATCTCTCTTTCTCTGCCTTTCTCCCGTCTTTCCCGTTCTTCCACAAACACACACACACTCGTATATATGCACACATTATCCATTCTCTCTTCCTCCAAATCTCCCTCTTTCTCTCTCTCTCTCTCTCTCTCTCTCTCTCTCTCTCTCTCTGTGTCTGTCAGTCTATTTCAGCCACTCTCTCCAACTAACCTCTCATCAGCCTCTGTCATCCTCCTCTAAGAACGCTTTCTGTATAATTTCCATGAACCTATCGATTTCTACGAGAATAAAGGGAGACAATGGACATTTCTAGAACAGGTAGAGATGTCACAGACAATAACTGTGCTACATACAAACTCCTGACTGGACCTTCTTGAATAGTTCCACACATTTCTTGACCTTACACGTCATTACTGGGACTTGTAAGCTGGTTCATTCATTATAAAGAGATGCCAAGTCATATTTCATGTTTTCGCCATATTCTCATGGTGCCCAGAGAAAGAGTTTCTCTACCCAGATGCAAAAATGATTTAAAATGTTCAAATAAATTCAAAAACACTCGTAGAGTCAGTTTGTACAAAAATTATGCATTTGGTGACCAATGCAACAAACTTTGCGTAGTTATTGTAGGTAGGCATACAAGTATTTATAGATATAGAACCACCTCACCAGATGACTTGACCACCCAAAAATGACCTCTGATTTCCTTTACATTTCTTTGTACTTTGAATGACGTCGACTCAGAGTTGTAAAAAGGGAAAAAAGGTTGCTTCCCTATCTTTAAAAATCTTAATTGGTACAATGATGTTCCATAGTCCTTATGTAATGACCATTTAACTTTCCATACTGACCATCAAACTGATCTTGAGTCAGCCAGTGGAAAGACAGACCTCGCGCACGAAGGCGAAACAGACTTGACTCATGTCAACACATCACCAGTATTAAAGGAAGGTTTCGCTATATCAGCTCTCTTATACTATCTGATACATAATAATGATCTGGATTTTGACCCGACGACGATAGAATGAAGACAAGATCCGAAACATCCGTTCGACGGTGGTTCTCCCAATTTCTGAAGACTATTGTTCCCTCACTGGCAGCAGAGTTATTATTATCATTATTATTATTGGTCTGCCCTTCTGTTCATATTACTGTCCACCAGTGACACTGACACTGACTCAACATTCACCACCAAGGTAGTCTTAAATGTACACAGGAAATACATCATCATCATCATCATTGCCTTTCTCACCCTGGATCAGGGTATAGGCCACCAACAAACACTTTCCATCCCTCTCTATCATGGGCCAGTCTCTTTACATTATTCCAAGTCTTTCCGCTTCGTTGCAAATCTTTTCCCCAGAATTAAGTTGTTTCAGTCCGGACTGTATCCAGCGGGTCTCGCTAACTCCAAGTATGTGCAGTCTGTATCGCCTCATCTCCATTGTAACCTGGGCACTCTTTCCTGCTTCATACATGGAGCGGACATTCCACGACGCAATCCGGAGTGACTTGTTTGATGAAGGAGCAGTCAGGCCAGTGGAGTCCTTTCGGCTTTGTCCATTGTCCTTCATTGAATGTACATGTGCAGATGCTCCCCCTTCTCCCAAGATAAAAGACTGATTTAAAGTATTTGCTTGTGTGTCTGTAACTGATTTATTTTTACAGGGTGGGTAGTTGGCCCACCGCCAACTGGCTCTTCTCGGGAGACCAGGACCTTTGCACCTTTAGTCGCCTCTTACGACACGCAGTATTACGTCAGATGTATTCTTTGCTGTCCCTCTTCTGCAAGAGGGCCCCGCATCTGCACGGGCGACACAGGAAATACATCGAGAGGTGATAATCATAATGTTTTATGTCCAAAATAGTCAGATTGAGGAAAACTAGCTCGAAATTTGTGATTTTAATGAACATACATACAATAACCTCAATATGGTCACATAGATAGTTTTATTGGGTTATATAAAGTCATACGCCTTGGGTCTTCCTCTTAGATATCTATAGGCATTTAACAGCAATGCATAAAACTGGACATATCACACTCTGGTTGATAACCCTCGATATGTAAATATTTCCATATTTCTTACTGCTCCAAGTAGCGTGAGTAGTCAAAATATGAGCAACAGTAAAAGCAATAGAGAAAAGAGTTGCAGAGATATAGAGATAGAGAAAGAGAGAAGAGCGAGATAGAGAGACAGAAAGAGAGAGAAAGATACACACAGCGAGCGAGAGAGAGAGAGACAGACAGACAGACAGACAGAAAGAGAGAAAGACACTGACAAAGAGAGAAAGAAAGAGACAGACAGAGAGGTAGAGAGAGAAAGAGAGGGAGAGAGGGAGACAGAGAGAGAAAGAGAGGGAGAGAGAGAAGAAGAAGAAGGAGAAAGACAAGACTAAGGAAAACAGATCTAAATAGGTGAAGAAATAAATTTGGAATGAGAGACAGGGCGTGGACCATGTTCCTTGAAGGAGCTGACTGAGATTAGACTTGGAACATGTTACAGACACAGCACCAGAATTAGGACATAGGACTGGTCCTTGAGCAGGGTTGTACTGTGAAAGAGACCATCCATATATATATATACGTACACTGCAATGCAAGGACAGTGATTTGATCCTAGTGTTGGAACACAGTATATGGGAGGAGAGTGGTGGTGGGCCGTTCGCTTGTTTGTTATGGTACAGAAAACTATATTTGTTTTTATTGACCCTTTTTTTTTTTTTACTAAAGTAAATTGTAGGATTATCTACAAATCGAATACAGGCCACAGTATATCATTTTCACGAAAGTAAATTGCAGGATTATATAAAAATCATATATATGCCATGACATAATATCACTTTCACGAAAGTAAACAATAGGAGTATATAAAATTCGAATGTAAGCCATAACATATCTTGTCCACCGCAATAAATTGTAGGATTATATTGAAATCGAATAAAGGCCATAATATAATTATCATACTCGCAAAAATAAATTCTAGGCTTATGGAAAAATCGAATATAGGCCACAATAAGAATACCCTTTTCATGAAAGTAAATTGTAGAACTATAAAGCAATCAAATTAGGCCGTGATATATCTTTTTCACCAAAGAAAATTATAGGATTATATAAAAATCCAAAATAGGCCATAATAAATGTAAGGAAACAATCAGTGGTGCATGCACAATGCAATTTGAAGTTTTAAAACAGTAACGCTTTCGTGAAAGTGATATGTCATGGACCGTCCCCAGTCCTATAGCCCTGGGAGATGGGATTAGGATGGTGGAAAGGGGGGGGGGGAGGAGGTTGAAGACTATGGGAAGCGAAAAGAATGGAAGGAAAGGTAAAACAACAACAACAACAACAACAAAAACCCCTCTGAAATCAGGGTATGAATTTTATAGATAGCCCGAAAGATCGTGGGACAAATACAATAAAAAACAACAACAAAAACCCCTCTGAAATCAGGGTATGAATTTTATAGATAGCCCGAAAGATCGTGGGACAAATACAAAAACAACAACAACAACAAAAAAAAAAATGTGTGGAATGAAGTAAACAAAATATTCTGAGAAAAACTGTGAACATATGCTGAGCTGAACATGGTCTTCAAGGTTATTCTAACCCGAGAGAATGCAAGAGGCGGACACAGAAACGAATAGAGGGGAACTGAGTGTGAACCACACATTCAGGTTTGTATACATATCGCGACCTTACTTCCAGCTCCAATTTCCTGGAAAACTGGAGATCTTTACATTTTATATGTAGAAGAGGTATAACAAATGCACACGTTGACACTTGTTTAAAGTGCGTTGTGGCACTTATCCAGTTGTTTCACTGTTCCAATTTACTCTAACTCTTTATCACAATACTAAAGCCGCAAACGTAAACTTCGAATTTCTCAGTTTTGTAAAAAAAAAATGGAATTGGAACAAACAAGGACCACGGTCCCCTTATTCTAACTCGGACTAGGCAAACCAAGAATGAAAAGAAACTGAATGTGAATTTGCACCACAAATCCACCTTTGTACACATACGACAGGAGTGGCCAAACGTGCTTCATGTAAGAGCCACATACCATAAACTTCAAATGTCCGAGAGCCCCAACATAAAGACGGAGAGAGGACAAAATTGAGGAGCGCTTTTTCCAAAAGTCGGTAAGTCAAATTTTGCCTGAGTTATGGCCCCTTTGAGACAGCCATTCAAAATTAGCTTAAGGCGCGATGTAAGTGTTGAGTTAAAGCTTGCTATGTCTCATCTTTATCTTTCAGACAGTCATTCAAAATTAGCGTAAGGCGCGGTGTAAGTGTTCAGTTAAAGTTTTCTATGTCCCATCTTTATCTTTCAGACAGTCATTCAAAATTAGCGTAAGGCGCGGTGTAAGTGTTGAGTTAAAGCTTGCTATGTCTCATCTTTATCTTTCAGACAGTCATTCAAAATTAGCGTAAGGCGCGGTGTAAGTGTTCAGTTAAAGCTTGCTATGTCTCATCTTTATCTTTCAGACAGTCATTCAAAATTAGCGTAAGGCGCGGTGTAAGTGTTCAGTTAAAGTTTGCTATGTCCCATCTTTATCTTTCAGACAGTCATTCAAACCTGGTGCAAGATGCGGAGTAAGTGCTCAGTTTAAAGCTTGAAATTTCCCCAAGATAAAGACATGGCAAAGCTTTAACTGAACACTTACACCGGGTCTTACACTAATTTTGCATGACTATCTGAAAGCGGCCATAACTCATGCAAAATTTGACTTACCCAATATGGAAATGCGGTCTTCAATTTACACAGACATGTTTTTGTTGTTACACACACACATTTCGTAACAAAATTTTGCTCAGCCTCTGTTAAAAAAATGCACATTTTGGAACACGGAAAAATGAACTATCATAATTTCAGACGCAGAATTTGAGTTTGGGATAAGCATAATATCGACACGATAAAGGTGCATAATGAGTGCTAGGAAGGAGCAAGACAGAATAATAGCGAGTAATAGGACAAAAGGAGATCCAATCAGAAGCGGCTACCAACTACTGGCTCTGTTGCCGGTTTCAGATAGCATGTAAAATCCTGGCTTGCCGGAAATTTTGACCCACTTATTCCCCCCCCCCCCCACCACTACGACCCCCTGTACTTTCAAAGCTCTCATAACTCGTGGCTTCCACCTTCTCTCTTCCCCCTTGTACAAACGTAAGGATATTTGAATGGGGGGCGTCTATGATAAGGCCTTGATGCTTTATTTCATTAAAACGAGAAGTTGCATTTTGTATTGCCCATTTAACTGTTCATAGACACGTGGCCTAAGTTTGATTTCTATTATTAACCTATAACTTACCATGGGGAAAAAAAAAAGTACATGAAATCCAATTTTTTCATCCATTGCCATAACGTCCGTTCTTGTTTGTTCTATCTAGCTCCGTTTTCTAAAAAAAACAAAAAAAAAACACTGGAGATCTTTCAGTATGAAGAAGAGGTATAAGAAATGCACATTTTGACACTTATTTAAATTGCATTGTGCCAGTTATCAAGATGTTGTTCACAGTTCCGATTTATTTCTAATTCCGTACCATAATAACCAAAGTCACAAACGTTTAACGTCAAACTTCACAGTTGTGCAAAAAGTGGAGTTGGAACAAACAAGAGCTCAGGTTGCAAAAACTGAACAACTTACGTACGCTCCCTGGAACCCACTTCCCACGTGCATGCTTTTCATTGGCTAGTGTGAAGACCCATTCCCTCCCTCACCCTAACACCACCCGGCCTATCCGAGCTTACGTTCTTTATAGATGACCCTTAAGAGAAGATCTTGCTGACACGTGCGGAATAACATCCTGTTGATACATTAGTTCGGAACGAGAGCCCTTAAAAAGCAATGTAGTTTACTGCAATAGTGTCGTTCTACGAACCTTTTTACCAGTGATAGGAAAGACTGCGCGTCTACTACCTACTGTGACAAGTCTAAGGGGATGACAGGGCCGACGCTATTCATCTTGTTTCATAACACGCAGATCACCGCAGGAGAGTCTGAGAAAGTAATCTTTGAAGTGCATAGGAAAGAGACGTAGCGAAAACTGGGTAATTTTAACTATCAAGTTTGTCCTGAAGTGAGTGTTATTTTCAGGGGCGTGGCGTACCCGGTGATGAGATGACTGGTACTCCAATTCCTGCACTTTCTTCATCATGTCCCCCACCTGCGGTAACAATGGGTTACACCTTCCTTTGCCACTCCTCTGCATAATACTCTTTCTCATATCTCCCCCATTCTCGCCCCCAGTCCCCCTCCCACTAACACTCTTTCGAATAGCTCCCATATTAAGCTTCCATTCTCAGCCCATGCCGCCCCCCCCCCTCCCCGGGGTCCGCGACTTACGTCCTCATAGCTCTTATAGGCCCATTGCGGATAACGGCCATTTTAGTTCTCAGGACCGACGCCTCACCATGGTGATGGTAGCATTGACTTTGATTCGTTAGCTGAATTGCACCGTGAGCACTTCAGGCGCCGCAAACCAATCGGCGGCGAGCAAAAAAAAAAAACACTAAACAATAACACGTGTGTTCACGCACATGGGAGACGTTCGGTCAATTCTTTCACTTCCTTTCCTTTGTTAAACAAGTTTTTTACACGGATGGTAGGGAATCTGATCAGCTTGGATCCATCCTTTCCATTCCTGTCATAGCAGTCAACTGCAATGCAACCAGCAGGCATTTTAACCGCTTAGACATAATAATAAAATTATGTCAAAGTTACACTCGTCAGCTGATCCACCGGCCATTTTAGGTGTCGGAAGTACAAAACAAAAACCCTTTGTGACGTCATTCGCAATGGGCCTATATAAACTTCCTGTTTTCACCCACCAATACCGCCCCCCCCCTTGTTTTTGGGTACTATACAAACATCTATTATAATAACAAAACACACAAAAAAAATCACCAGATTTTTAATGAGACTTAGCGCCTCTCACACAGCTCGGATTTGGGTGAAATTTTACGCATGAAATATGCCTTTTTTCGACATGCAGAGGCTTCTTTTTTAGATTTGGAGACTTGAAAAGGTGGGACAGTATATATATTTTTTTTTGAGTTTGCTTTGTGTCGCTAATTGAGTGCCTTCGACCCTTTATTTTCACGAATATATTATTATGATCCCATGAGATCATCACCCCCTGAAAAAATCTCGGTGCGCCACTGCACACCGTGTACTGTCCTATCTATATTATAATCGTTGAGTTTCGTGGATGACCCTGCTCTACGCATCTCGGCATCAATGATAACCTATAATTTTGTGCTCATTCTTTTGGGTCTGTGGTGGTGCCCTTTGTTTTTTTATTGTTTTTTTAACCATTCGAAGAATGGGGGCAGTGGCTAGTTTAAAAAGAATGTAAATCATTGTCAAACCAAAAACAAAAGTTCAGCCCATGCTTACCCCGCCCCCCCCTCCCCCCCCCCCCCCCCCACAAACACAGCATACATTTTACCCCGTGTCCCCATCCTACTTTAATGCAACAGAACTCTTCCCCATTCAAACAAAATAAAATTCAACGCCCCTGCCTTTACATGACCTGGTAATTTTATAATGCAGGGATAACTAAACTTACATCTGTGCTCCTGAGCGACACAGAGTGGTGCTAGCTTTCAGCCCTATAATCAGATCCATCCTTGAATTTGTTTGCGTATATCTCACCTTCTCCCTCTGTATCAAGTTTCGATCATCGGCTCCCCCCCCCCCCTCCCAACCCCAATTCTTCACCTCGCCACCCCCCCCCTCTCAATCTTCTCCTCCGACATTATTGGTCACACCTTCCTCTAGACTGGAGTGACACTTTTTTGCGTGAGCGGCTCTGTGAGGAATGACACCTACAATACGTGACGACACACAGGGTATCTCTTCTTTAGTGACACACTCTGGTACAGTGGGTGGATGTGGGGAATCTTCGGGGAGGGGTGGGTGATACTGACACTTCCTTCAACCCCCGCCAAATGCTGTTTCTTGGACTCCTATAGAAACACTGCTGTGCTCTGGGAAAAAAAAAAAAAAGCACGTATACTCCAAAACAAAGCGAAATTTTACAGGGAGCCCATAAAGTAGTGCTGGGCGAGAGTCCAGATTTAGCTTTGGATATTCTGTCAAACGGATCAACCCAGGTGTCCGGTTACAAGCGGATGATGAGTTTCCGACCCACTTGCATCCCCATTAGAACCCGATCTAGATCATGGGCTCTTTCTGCAATCTGCAGTGATGCAGTTTGTCTCTCTGCTCCGCCTTCGCCTTAACGATAAAAAAAAATAAAAAAATAAAAATCTGACGGGATTTAATGACACAGTTATTGTATTTAAATGTACCGATGACGTCATGGGACATTCGAACTGTTCAACGTGGTGGTTAAGCACAGTTGTTATTGACTTAGTAAGGGCGATTCGAGGCACAAAGATCAACTGCACATGAAAAGTGTGTACAAAGTCCATAACTGTGCTTAACCGCCGCGTTGAACAGTTCAAATGTGCCATGGCGTAAATCTAAATATAGTAACTGTATCATTCAATCCCGTTCCCTATAGAAAGCATTTTCTATAACACCCAGGCACCAGACATTTCTATAATGTGCATTGTTAATAAATGTTAAAAAAAAAAGTATCACGTCTTTATAAATAATTTCAACAAGTGGACTAGTTTCACTCGACCCCACAGAACTCAGTACTCTGGAATTTTAAAAGATTGCGTTATTATACACAGAATGGTGGTGGAGCTTATTATGGCTGTGTACGGAAACGGACAGGGAAAAGTAAAAAACCCTTGAAATAGTGAAATAGCCAGAATGTTTTCATGAGAAATGAAACGCCTTTTTCCGTACACATAGAAACGCGTTTTCTTTTTACTATTTAATGGATTTTTGATGTTTCAATTGCCGTTTCCGTTTCCGTGGACATGAAAACACTGCTTTGTCCCTATGCCTCGGTCATCTTTAACTGGCTCATATGACATGACGGAGTCGTACTATAATTATCATGCAAAATGGGTTTATTATGCAATTGTTAATGGCCCAGTGGTTGAATCATCACTCTTGTTTGTGCATTGACTCGTCGGAGCATGCATAATTTGAAACATTATCTGGCAAAGTGTTGGACAATGATGTATTGTGTACTCGTATCTAACCAAACTAGAAAAATCGATATTAAATAATACATGTTCGTATTGTTTGTTAAATTTGTCAGGCTATCCGTATCTGCCTGCATGTTTTTTTTGGTCAGCCTGTCTGCCTGTCTGTCTGTCTGTCTTCCTTTCTCACTCCCTACCTCTCTGTCTCCTTACCTTTCTGTCTTTCATTTATCAATTTATCCAACGCACCTTTCTATCTATCATTTGTTAAAAAGAAAAAAAAAGTGGAATATTAACAAATAATATATCGTGTACCATGACCATTGCTTAACCTGTGGCTACACAGTTTGTAATATTCAATTATGTAATCTTTTTTCTACATACGGAAATTTCAAGTTATTTTAATTCTGCATCGATTTAATAATGGTTGTTAAGTATCTTAGTATCAATTATCTCCTGTATAGACATTTAAACTGATATAGTTTAAGCCAAGCTCAACATGAATTGAAACATATGCTCGATATTGCTTAGTTTCAAATCTGTATTTGCCTCGGTTTTGTGGACCATTGGCTTAAAGGAGACCTCGCTTACCTGTGAGACTGCAACAATCCTGTCGTGCTGGTTGATTCCAAGGTCTGAGTTTGAGTTTGGGTTTAACGGCGTGTCGGCATATAACGGCCACTTGGCGCCTCTCACGTATTTTATTTCGTTACCTCTCTTTGGGCTAGAGTTCAGCCCTCAGACGCCTATAGGTAATATAAGATAAAAGTGAAGTTAAAGGGTTCGGAGTTGCTAAAACGGACCTGACCTAACGATCTGCTGGCCTTATCTTCAACATGTCAATTATAATTTATTACTGTGGTCCTAAAGGTCCTAAACTTTACTCAGATTTGTGTATTGTTTGTATGTTGGAGACATTTTAGAGCGCCAGTGCTTCTGCTCTCTTGAATTGCAATAAGCATTTTTTAAAATCATAATTATTAAGTTGTCTATGTGTGCTATTTTCTTTTTCCTTTTTCTTTCTTTCTTTACTGCTTGCATGTTGAAGCACATTTAAAGTGCAAAGTCTCCTGTTCTATTGCATTGCAATTACCATTGTTTATCATGATTTTTTTGTTGTCTATGTGTGATATTTTCTTTTTTCTTTCTTTCTATCTTTATGGCTTGCGTGTTGAAGAAAATTGAAAGTACAACTTCTCCTATTCTATCAAAGATACTAGAAACGATAAGATGAGACGCTGTCTTCTTGGCACCACTAAAAAAAACTGTGCACACAATTTGAGCGCTGATCGGGGGGCGGGGCCCATGGCACTTAGTATGAAAAGAATGCTTGATATAATGGTAAATTTATGATGCAAAATTTTGACAGTGCTACTGTGACTAAAAAAAAAAAAAAAAGAAAAAAATAGCCAAAAGATTTTCACGAGTGATATTTTCTTTCTCCTTCTTTTGTTGCATTTGTTGCCTTAGTTTGAAACGATATCGCGCTTCCTGTTTGTTTGTTTTTTTTAAAGATCTGGAGAAACGAATTTAAAAGTTTAAAAGTTTGATGTTTCTCGGCCTTTGTTCTTGTTTGTTCTCTCTATTTTCTGAAAAAAAACAACTGTCTTTTAATATGTAGAAGAGGTATAACAAATTCAAATTTTGGCACTTGTTTGAAATGAGTTGTGGCACGTATCAATCTGTTTCACATTTCCAGTTAATTTCTAACTCACTCCTTCTCATAATCTCCTACAGTCACAAACGCGTGACGTCCAATTTCTCAGCTGGGCAAAAGGTGGAGTTGGAACAACCAAGATCCAAAGTGGCGATCTCTAAAGTCTCATCAGATTGTACAGAGAAACCACGAAGACGTACAGGTGAACCGAGACGATGAAAGAACAAGGTGACTTGACATAACGACTTTGTCACGAGTGGAGTGAGTGCAATTAAGGGGATTGCTACAGAGCGGGTGTAGAGTAAGAAGGACTCACAGTAGACAGCAAGTTAAGCGTGCTGTTGTGAGTAGTGGGGGGGTCTGAATGAGGCGAAAGCGCTGTATAACTATCACTGCAAGTTAGAAGGTCCGACGGAGCGGACCTGTGAATAAGAGCCCAGCGGGCGGACATAAGTGAAAGCAGTCGGGAGACGGATGAGTGTTGTTCCAGTAATGACTGGTATGTAGAACGTTGATTGATTATTATGATTGATGTATTATATTATATTCGTCAATTACCATGATGTAAATAAGTATATGTGAGGAATGTGGAAGTCCTTGATATTGGATATAGCAATGTGCGCCACGAGCGATAGATGAAAGTGAGTTCGTGGATTTGTAGCGCGAGTGAGTAGTGTGTACTCCGATGGAGGTGTGTTACCGTAAGATGTGTGGTGAGTGAAAGGTGAACTAGGGTGTGTACGCTTCATGGATTGTAAGGAGAGGTGGAGCGAATAGAAATGGTAGGGTATTATACCAATGTAATGTTATTCTTGTAGGTGTCGAGGACGGGCCGCAGAGCCACCTCGATGAGCACAGGGGATAGGCCAGCATAGGGCCGGAGGCCACACATAGGCCAGAAGTGAGGCTGTCGGTGCAGGACAGTAGAGGCACATACAGTCGTGGCAGTCAGGCCACGGACAGGGACGTAGATATGAGAGTGAATGAGATACTATATTGTTGCCATGTTGATAGGCTAGTGAACTGATACTATGTTGTTGCCATGTTGATAGGCTAGTGAACTGATACTATGTTGTTGCCATGTTGATGGCTATGGAAATAATAACGTGTTATTGCCCTGCTGAGGTGCTAGGGGAGTGCTAAGGCGTAGGACAATAGGAAGGGGATATTGAGAGACTGCGGTGCCAGTAAATTATTAATGTACTATTAAGACCCTGAGGGGAGAGGCTGAGGCCGAAGTGCCTTTAGGAGTAACTACCGGATTGTGGATCCGAGGGAGAGTGTGTGTGAGAATAAGGCCGTTGTACGGCAGTTCATTTCAATAATATAATGTATGTAATTGCGCTATTATATGTATAATTATGTTTAATAAATGTGTGAGTCTGATGGGTTGTTTTGTTAAGTGTTAACTTGTTTGTTCGTGAATGTTGTCCTGTCATAACTTATTACATCTCCCAGTCTGGGATTTGTGACACTGGGGGCTCGTCCGTGTGACACTGGGGGCTCGTCCGTGTGACACTGGGGGCTCGTCCTGTTTACCTGTGGTCATTTTGACATTGTGTATTCGTATATCTAGCTGTTTTTCTGTTGTGCTAGGAATTTGTGCTGTTGTCCTTGTTCGTGGGATGAATGGAAATTTCATGATGGTATGATTTATGTATGTTTATGAATAAGAATATGTATTGATGCATGTATTTTGATGAATATGTATTAATGTGTATTTAAATTTCTGCAGAGTGTGCGTGCAGCCTGAGGAGACAAGTAGCCAGAGCTCCGATTAGGTCGAGGACTTAAACTCATAAGGCTGAAAGTTAAGTGAAAAATTTTTTTGTGCCCTGGATTGAGGGCTGTATTTTCATCTGTCTTTTCCCCTGTTTTTGCTGTTTTCGTTGTGATTGATTATACGGGCGGTGGCGCGGGTTTGCTGTGTTGAACTTAGTTTATCCTTTTAAAAAGGTGTGGTAAACTTTGGAACTTCGTTCATCACAGTGAACAGTTCTGTAGGGACCTGTAATATTGTTTAGTTGTAGCGTCGATATCTTCTCTGTTCTGCAGGAAGTTGAGTCAATGTTGAAGTTAGATGTGATAGAACCATCAACATCGCCGTATTCATCACCCATCGTCCTCGTGAAAAAACTTGATGGGTCGGTGCGGTTCTGTATTGATTTTCGAAGATTGAACACTATTACGGTAGGCGATGGGGAGCCTATCCCGTTTCAGGAGGAATTAATAGCTTCATTGGCCGGGTCCACGTGGTTTTCCAAGATAGATTTGACGAAAGGGTATTGGGAAATCCCGCTTACTGAGGAGTCTAAGCAATACACGGCGTTCCAAACGCCCATTGGATTATTCCAATTTAAGGTCATGCCATTTGGGTTGGTAAACGCGCCAGCGACGTTTGCACGATTAATGAGACTAGTGTTGAAGGACATACCTAATGTCGTGTCATTCTTTGACGATATAGCATGCCATACGTCGACATGGTCTGATCATATTCAGACACTAACAGTAATTTTTCAACGATTACGTCATTTTGGGTTAACTGCTAAACCCGCAAAGATGGATTTGGCATGTCCAGAGATAATATTCTTAGGACATATTGTGGGTAGAGGTGTTCAGAGACCTGAAGAAACAAAAATTGACAAGTTAGTAGGGTTGCAAATCCCTAAAACAAAGAAACAAGTCAGAAGCTTAGTGGGAATTTTAAATTATTACAGAAAGTTCATTCCAAATTTTTCCTCCTTGTCATCTTCTCTTACTGACCTTACTAAGAAGGGACAACCCGATAAGGTCCAGTGGACGTCTGAATGTCAGACATCATTTGATAATTTGGTGACAGCATTATCATCGTCACCCATTCTGATATTACCCGATTTTCGATCAAATTTTATCCTCAGAACGGATGCGTCGGACTCTGGTGTCGGCGCTTGTCTTCTACAGGAGAAGAACGAATGTCTCCATCCTGTATGTTATGTCAGTAGGAAGTTATTGCAGAGAGAAAGAAAGTATTCTGTGATAGAGCGTGAGTGTCTTGCCATTGTCTGGTCCGTCCAGAAATTGGGACGTTATCTCATGGGACGAGAATTTTGTATCCAGACAGATCACAAGCCACTGACATTTTTGTCGAAGAATCGTTCGTCCAGCCCACGCTTATCTAGATGGGCATTGGCTTTGCAGCCGTATACCTTCGTTATTCAACCAATTCCAGGAACCAGCAATCATATCGCCGACTACCTTAGTCGAGCCTAGGGGAAGATTTCAGGAGCTTATACATCGGAGGACAGGAACATTGACAGGATCTGTGTGAATAAGTCGACTTTAAAATATTGACATTATAAATATGATATGAAGAATGGTTGATAGGTTGATTGGCTTTTGATTCTGTATTAAGTATTGTGTTTAGTTAGCTATTGATGATGTGACACATATATGCATATTGCAGGGCATATTGATCCCCATATTTTCCCCTGATTTCGGTAATTTATATACTAGGGGAACTGCTAGGTCAGTTTTTTTAGTGTAGGTATTGCTCACGCTCACTCGTTGACAGTCATCTTGATGCGATTTGAAATTAATTGCATTAATTTTTTTGGGGTGGGGGATGATGTCACGAGTGGGGTGAGTGCAATTAAGGGGATTGCTACAGAGCGGGTGTAGAGTAAGAAGGACTCACAGTAGACAGCAAGTTAAGCGTGCTGTTGTGAGTAGTGGGGGGGTCTGAATGAGGCGAAAGCGCTGTATAACTATCACTGCAAGTTAGAAGGTCCGACGGAGCGGACCTGTGAATAAGAGCCCAGCGGGCGGACATAAGTGAAAGCAGTCGGGAGACGGATGAGTGTTGTTCCAGTAATGACTGGTATGTAGAACGTTGATTGATTATTATGATTGATGTATTATATTATATTCGTCTATTACCATGATGTAAATAAGTATATGTGAGGAATGTGGAAGTCCTTGATATTGGATATAGCAATGTGCGCCACGAGCGATAGATGAAAGTGAGTTCGTGGATTTGTAGCGCGAGTGAGTAGTGTGTACTCCGATGGAGGTGTGTTACCGTAAGATGTGTGGTGAGTGAAAGGTGAACTAGTGTGTGTACGCTTCATGGATTGTAAGGAGAGGTGGAGCGAATAGAAATGGTAGGGTATTATACCAATGTAATGTTATTCTTGTAGGTGTCGAGGACGGGCCGCAGAGCCACCTCGATGAGCACAGGGGATAGGCCAGCATAGGGCCGGAGGCCACACATAGGCCAGAAGTGAGGCTGTCGGTGCAGGACAGTAGAGGCACATACAGTCGTGGCAGTCAGGCCACGGACAGGGACGTAGATATGAGAGTGAATGAGATACTATATTGTTGCCATGTTGATAGGCTAGTGAACTGATACTATGTTGTTGCCATGTTGATAGGCTAGTGAACTGATACTATGTTGTTGCCATGTTGATGGCTATGGAAATAATAACGTGTTATTGCCCTGCTGAGGTGCTAGGGGAGTGCTAAGGCGTAGGACAATAGGAAGGGGATATTGAGAGACTGCGGTGCCAGTAAATTATTAATGTACTATTAAGACCCTGAGGGGAGAGGCTGAGGCCGAAGTGCCTTTAGGAGTAACTACCGGATTGTGGATCCGAGGGAGAGTGTGTGTGAGAATAAGGCCGTTGTACGGCAGTTCATTTCAATAATATAATGTATGTAATTGCGCTATTATATGTATAATTATGTTTAATAAATGTGTGAGTCTGATGGGTTGTTTTGTTAAGTGTTAACTTGTTTGTTCGTGATTGTTGTCCTGTCATAACTTATTACATCTCCCAGTCTGGGATTTGTGACAGACTTGACTTGACATGACATAGCAGAGAACGGAGAAAGAAAAGAAGGAAGGATAAAACAGAAGCAAGTGGAGAAAAGACAAAACACAAAACAGAACAAAACAAAACAGAGATCAGTGTACGAAATCACCAGCTGTTCCACAGAACAAGTACACGAAATGCCACAGGCTTCAGTTTCACATCATGGTTTGAACACACACAATAAAAGAGAACGCCAACACACATATTTTCTGCCGCTGTTTTAATCTATTTTAGCTACGGAAATCAGGGTCAAAACACACAGGAAGAAACAGAAGGAGAAAATAATAATAACATACAAATAAGATAATTATTATTATTTACACGACCAGATGCACTGAGCATCGCAGGGACAAATGATTATCTGTAAAACAAGATGAACAAGGACAGAAAAAAAGGAAACTCAAGGTAAGAAAGATTATAAGCAGTAATCCTTTTTCATTATCGTCTCTCTTACAGCGCAAGGAGGCAGCCTTCGGACCAGATTACCGGTGATTGAAGCATCTAATTTCCCAGGAAGGAGGCCAAGAAATATTAGATTGACCACCATGACAATCTCTCAACAAAATAACCCAATTTTGCTTCTTTTAGTGGGCCTGTTATTGTTATTATTATTATTTTATTTCAAATATCATTACTCTTGTTGTTTTATTAGCATTGTTGGCTTATTATTGTTATAAGAATTATTGTTGTTATGTTTATTGACATCCCCCCCCCCCCCCCCCCCCAAAAAAAATAACAACAACAACAATCGCCTACCAGCGCTGCACTGTGGCAACGACATGTCTACTTGTTACTGGGCTGATTTGACACTAAAGCAAATTTCCCACAATTGGATTAAAGAAGTATACAAATACAAAAACACAAATACAAAAGTTATCTGTCCATCCTCAACTTTTCCTTCATTTTAGAAAGAGTAGTTTTTCATGATCCATCGTAATAAATCCAGATGGCAATAGTGCTCAATATTTATGGCTTTTCAAACAGTTCGAGAGAAAATCGTGGACGATTTCATACAATGACATTGCGAACCTGAACAATAACTTTTCGAAGCATATTTGAGTTGCTGGTAGTAGTAGCATTCATGTCGAGGGGTGCTTGGTGCAAACAACCGTGACTCGAAAATTTTCGATTTTTTGTTTGTTTGTGCATATTCTGTCTCACCTTGATAAGTATTACATTTTGACATGATGCGAATTCCATTATCAAATTAATTGACCTCATTACTGATGAGGATTAAAGGTCTTAACTCTTAGTCTCCGGCAAGCCACGGGCAGTGGCTCGGGTTTCGTACCATTTCGCCGGCAAGCCACGGGCAGTGGCTCGAATCACTACCTCTACCAATAACTGTGCGTCCAAATGAGGAAGACATTTGATACTTCATGTCAAACTTTCAGATTACTCTCCTGTAAAATTTACAAAACTGGCGATACGGTCGAGTGATTGGAGGGCGCCTCTGGTAGGGTCGCCTTCGGTCTTGTCGTCTTACTACTCTCTAAGACGATGTGACGGTTATCGTGTCCACTTGCTTTATTCAAACTCAGATCCGAACTCTGTCCCCTCTAATCGAGAGTAGACGCCGCCATCACGACCGTGTCAACTTCAAACCTCGACTCAGCTCTATACTCAGTCAGACAGCACAATTTGAGATACCTCTCAGTACGATAGCTATTTCAGCTACTATTCGAAACGCTATCCTTATAATAACATTATTGTCCAGAATTTAACTGTAGAACAATGTTCAATGAACACAATCACAGCAATACAATACCAGATTTCACTAAAAGCCAACAACACAACTGAACTTTCGTGGAGTAGACACGATAAAGTAGGAAATAAATTCGATCACAATTTCATGTTGAACAGTCTCTGTACATTTCAATTCATAAATAATTATACATGTGTACACACATAATAAAACTCGTTGCGAAACGTAGCAATGTATATGTGGTGAAACACAAACAGACAACTTATTTGAAAAAAAAACAACGTACTGTAGGTTTACAAAACAGTTTTGTTTACAATTTCAAATACTAACTACACCCGTCTTCAGTCATCATCATGGCTAAGAGCCTGAACATGTTGAAGGATATAAATTATATTTTGGTCAGGATATATTCACTCTCAGCAAGCCCCCCCCCCCCCCCACCCCACCGCACTGCCAAAAAAATTAGCATTTCAAATTTAGCAAGGAAAATCAGAAGTACAGCTTTCTTTTTGTCAGTTTTCAGGATACTTATCTATGAGTATGCGCACCACGAGTGTATGGTACCTTTTTTTCAACATTGGATCTACACGGACTTTCAAGAACATTTATGACATTTTCCCTCTACCTTGAACTCCACTGACCTTCAAGAATACTCCTGGCATTTTCCATGAACTGTGAACCCCCACGCATTTTTTTTTTTAAACAATAATGCTATTTTCCCCCTCAACTTTGAATCTACACTGCATGAACATTCTTGGCAGTTCCCTTGAATATTTACTTTACATGGAATTTTATGAACATTCATGGTATTTTCCCTCTACGCTGAACCTACATGGACTCTTATAAACATCCGATAAAACGGCGTGAACTGCCCAGAGTAAAAGGATGATATCCGGGATGTTGAAGGACATTTGGTTTCATCTATTAATTAATTTTGTTGCGATGATTCCAATGCTGTCTTCAAAGAATATTATCATGAGATTGGAATTCCAAAAAAAAATAATTAAAAGCACACAAATTATCCACCAATGCTGGATACCGATTCCTGTCACATGGCGCTGATAACAATTATCATGAAATATTCCTGTTTCACCCTGAGAGTCTGACATTGACTGATTAAACGTGAAATGTTATTCAGAATCCGACTGACCAGTACTGTTTCCAAAAATAACATTAATCTGGTAACTAGATGAAAGACTCCACCACATTAAGCAAGTTTTAAGTAGCAAAGCCTCGCGTTATAGTATTATTTCTTACTCGAGGCTTTGCAACGTACACCTTTTTCTATCTGCCACATTTTGATGTTGCCTCAAACATTTTCTGCGACCCCATGATTTTCTGTATGTGTTTTTTAAAAAAATAATTGAATGTATTTTGTCATTTCAAGCAGTGGGTTCTAAAATGATGACAATAATAAAACTGACAATAATAATAATAATAATAATAATAATAAATAATACTCTATGCAAATCCACATGTTTTTCTCAAATACGTTTCGTGTCTTCAATGTTTTAATTAACAGGAAAATATAATTCGAGAATAAAAAAGGTTACATAATTATTATTCCTTTTTTTTTCTTCATAATTTCCTAATATTTATCTTTCTATCAGTTTCTTTAAGCGGAATTTGATTTAAAACGAAAGCTGAGTGTTTGGCGTTAGCTTATTTGTGAAAATAATTATATCATGTCTTCCAGTATACAAATTACAGATTTACAAAACAGTTACATAATGATGGGAAACAAAATAATAGCGAGGAGACAGTCACAACAAAGAAAATGGCCATGACATTATCAATGCATGAATAAATATCGCATTTTGAGAATAATCAGTCAAGAAAATATAAAGTATCAATTATCAATGTCATACATTCTTTATTAAGTCGATCATGAAATCCATCGATGAGATTCAAATATGACGATGGCAGATGATGACGATGGCAACAATGATGATGATGATAAAAACTGGGTCAAAAATGTTAATGAGCACGAAGTTACCGATAGAAAATATTTTGACATTTAGACTGGTTACGAAAAGTAAGTTTGTCATTTATTGTACAGGTCAATCAACGAAAGATAATAATTTACGAAACAATCAGGTAATAGCCAGTTAGGCAATGTAGCCAAAGTGCTCACACTAGGCATTTTATTTTTTTCCTTCATTTTAGAGACCTATTTCATTCAGCCACTGATTACAGAAAAACTCTGGAAGATACACATTTAAATAATGCACTATTGGAATATAAATCTTACATAACATTCATACCGAATTTTGTGCTGTTAGAATGGAAAAAAAATATTATACTTTCCTGAACTTTTGAAAACTGGTAAAATGCTTCTGTTGGCTGACAAACCCGGTTTCTGGTCTTTGGAACATAATTGCTGTCAAAGAGAGAATGACAGCTGCGTCCAGCCAACAGGGATTAAGCTGCAAATCTTATAAATTTGGTACTTGGAGCTCGTATTGACTTGGAACCCCCACAAAAGTATACAATTTCTGCAAAGATTATTTCAGTGGCTCTGGAAGCATGGTATTGAAAATTTAGCTGGTTTTGTTGGCTTAAGGCAGTCTTAAGACCACTTTATGGCCAGTTCCCAAAATTCTCTCTGCAGTCATTTCACCAACAAAACCTGTTAAAAGTGGCTGGCGGGGCAAAAGGTCGGACTAAATCCAACCTGCATTTTCTCAAAAAGTTCACCGTGCAAGAGAAATCTTATTCGGGCACCTGGCCCAAGTGGTTACCAGAGACACGTATTTGTTGTTTGCCCCCTTTTCATTCTAAACGATGGTCGCGAAAGGAATAGTTCTATCAATGATATGATTGAGCAGCTACGTTGGCGTCGTGCAAAGGGGCGATTGGTTAAGTGCATTATCCCGGACGAGCGGGCGATAGGCTACGTGCATATCCAGAACGTATGCGGGCGTTAAGCTAGGTGCATATCCAGAAGACATGTGGGCGATAGGCTAGGCAAATGAGCATGGGTTCCTGATAATAAAAAAAATATCTATGATGTATGCCAGATACTTATCTTTGCTCTTCTGACATCGGTCAGGAGAAACGAGGAGGAAAAGGGACGATTAATGTCACTGATGATAATGAATTACCTTTGAGCTCCGCTACTTGCTATCGTGATACCTCTGGGAGATAGGCTTTTGCTTAAAGTGCACTGAGCATGCGTTGCTGATAGAAACAGGTGGCGCTGTGGGGCTATCAGTTGAATTTTTAATGTATATGACCTTGCCCCTATTAATACCGGCCCGAAAGGACAAAGGAGGGAGATGAGTTTTGGAGCCAGCATTAAAGTATTCGGTGTTGTGTTAGACTTACGTCATCGTCTCTTTGACATCAGGTACCAAAACGTGAACGCTTGTATGCCCTATTTTATTTCTTATCAAGAGTTGAGGTCTGTTTTTCTGGAGGTCCTCAGACTAAGCGGTCTTGTACATAGCATCCGTCCCTCTAGTTTTACGGAAAAAATGACGTATGGCAATATAAAACACTCTTTGCTCTGTATACTTATCTACAGCATCCGTTCCGCTACGCTCCTCACCGCTGTAGAGGCAAAGAGAGTTTTCATACGTCATTTTCCGTAAAAAAATAGCGGAGCGGATGCTGTGAACTAGAGCAGTAAGGCTGTTGGCCTCGCATTTCCTAGCACTGGAGAACTTCACATTTTTAAATGGAGTGAACTGTTGTGTTTGCAATTATCCTCGAAAACGGAATGGATTCCTAAGAATGAAAATGTTTTTGTCTCTCCTCCAGCCATTCTTTTGAGGTTTGTTAATAAATCAGTTAAGCAAATGTCATGCAATTTTTGCTGTCGGAAATGTGTTTAATCTTATTATTATCCCGTCTTTGGGTGTAAGATAAATTTAAATGTACATTAAGTGTGATCTGGCAAGATCTGTAAAGAAGTTAAAAAGCGATTAGCATATATTTGGTTTGAAAATTTAGGATTAGAAACATTACCTGGACAGAGAGGTTTTTCAGAAGTTTGTCTCCTGCTGGATGGGTGTGATTCGCTGGCAATGAAAAGACGTGAACTGGAAAAAGTGGAATGAAATTGAATAAAATAAAACAAAGGATAAGTAAAATAAAACCACCAAAAAATAAGGGAAGAGGAACGTCACATGGTATAGACCATTTTCACTTCCGCATTACGGTTGTTTGCGGGGAGCCGCACGGCTTCGAAAAGCACCTTGTAGGGCAAAAACCTCAACTTGCCTTAGTGATGGCATCTGAATATGTGCCCAGTCTAAGCAAAGATGCATTTTTATGCCAGAACCAGCACGTAACGGGTTTGTACAGTTGGGTGCCCAACAAGAGGATGGCATCGTTCGACCGTTGTCCAGCGCTTCTGCCCTACAAATGGGGCACGCCGGCATTTTGTTTGCAAATCACGTGATATGGCGGACGGTAAATGAAAAAGGCCCATTATTTTGCCTAGGCTTTCATTGTGAAGTTTGTTTCGTAATGTCATCTAACAAGAGAGCACTTTTACAGTATTTTAACTTCAGGAAAAAGCAAACTTCTCCAAAAATGCATTACAAAGTACCTATCAGATCAGGGACCAAAGAAAAAACAATTACGTCAAGACCCCCCGTGGGAGGCGATTGTGATGAACTTTTAGACTGTACTAATGACAAAAGTCTGACGTCACGCCGCTAATAGGATTGGGGATTAGTGCGGATTAAAATTGTGGGCACTGTGTTAATTATTTTTGTCCAGATTAAGTTATTTAGCGATATGACACTGAACAAGTCGGTCAGAACAAAGCTATTATCCGTCATTAGTGTACTGGTGCTAGTATTAGTCTGTTCGCAGCCTGGACCAATTTTCGGATATGAACTGTAAAGAAGTAATTTTGAAAAAACAAAACAAACAATCAAAACAAAAAGATGGGCAAACACGACGAATCTGCTCGGAGAGTGAAACTACATGAGATTGTTAGAGTAGGCCTTTCACACAAGACAACTTTTGAGAATTGTACAAATGTGGTGAAATTTATAAGGAGCTATTTAATTCTATTTGTGAAATTTAGAAGCTCTGAATACGAAACTTACATAAAGCACTCAAACAGAGCGTGAGAGGTGCAAAATAATCGAAACTGAAACTCAAACTTAAACTTAAACTCCCTTCCATTCTGTGGTCAAACTCAAGTCATGCTTCTAGTTGATCTCTTGCGGACTTTTTGAGGGTAGCTGCACTCCAGTCAATAATGCTAGTAGTCACCAATTTTTTTTCTTGAGGGGGTGGGGGGAGTTAAGTTCCATCTCATCCACATGGTGCCCGCAGTTCATTGAGACTTAAAATTAAATGGTTACAGCCAGGGAACTGCGGTGGGAATGCAGCAGTATTGTGGTCTGTTTTAATTACCATTCTGAGGACAGTGTCCCCGAAGTGACGTTGGGCTGCAGGTTGTGTGATGTTTAACTATATACCAGAGTGATTAAAAAAGAATGAACCGATTTTGTGACGCAATATTTTAATAAGGAAAAGCAATAGAAAACTCAAGCTGTCACAAGTATTGTACTCACAATCAACTTTTATTTCCTGTATTCTAAGTGTTCAATGTGGCCTCCACCACCAGCACTGGCAACATCAATGTGATAAGAGAATTCATCCCAGCAATGCGCCATAAAATTGGTTCATTCTTTTTGAGTCACCCTGGGTATTCATTTGACACGAGTGCTTTTCATGGCAAGGTGTCCCTCAGAATTCGGAGAAAACAATGGTCTATGTGGATCTGTGTTTGAAAACTTAATTTCATTCTTCTGTCATGAAGGCAGTTATTTGCAACATAGAAAGCATCTCCAATAATCTATGGCATTACTAACATGATTCATTTGTTTTGAGTGTTTCTCCCGTCAGATGAGTGCCATCATAGTCGCAAATCCTAACATTTTTCTCGTCTTCTTGTGATGGAATCCGTGTTCCAGCCCAGGCAAGAAGTTCCTCTCTCAAAGGATGACCCATCATTTCAACAGGAATAAAAGTTCATTCACACACACACACATATATAAAAAAAATAGCGACCTCTGATCTGATTACACTGAAGAGGGGACATATTCCGACATAAACCGTAGCTGAGACCCATTCTCCTAGCACACTTCATCCGCTACCGTATACCGCTCAGACATCATGTGCCTTGTCCATAAGTCATGTTACAAAACTGGTTAAAATAGTCAAAAGAGGGCGCAGATTTATAATTACTGGAAACTACAATATTTCGTCACTGTCGTAACATAAGCGAGTAAGCCAGGCTTAGCCCTTCTGAAGTGGACCCGCAGCACGTCTTATCCTCCTTAAGAAAGCTGAAATCTGGAAGTTAATTTAAAGATGTTTAACAAATTAAACATGACCTTTTTTTATTCAGGGTGTTTTTCTGTACAGTTTGTATTGGTGATATCTTAACTGAGCTTTGACAAAACAAGCGCTTCTGTTAGGGTCTCCTTCTATAGTATCATTCTGTAACGTTCTGTTCCTGGACTTGCCTTTTCCAAGCACTCTATGGCAATAATCATGTCCACGTGCTTTCTCCAAACTCAGATTCAACTTCTGACAAGCTACTGACAGTAAAGTATACAAAGACAGCAAAGGGCTGAAACTGGGCGTTATCGTGCCTATGCGCCGCTAAAACCGAAGCTCAAACTTAAACAATATCATGGGCCAAAAGTTGCCTTGAGCTAATTCCATGTCCTTCCCGGAATTTGTCACAATTATTATTTGTCATGTAAACAACAAAAACAATAAAATAGATGGCCAGTTCATATAATCCACTATAAACAACCTGAACAACTGACTTCACAAGATTAACACAGGGTGAGCCAACACTTACTTTCCCATAATCTGCACCAGCTGCCATCATTTCTCATCGTTTAGAACATCAATAATTATGTTTTTAAAAAATTGGTTAAAAAAAAAAAAAAGAATGAGTTTGGAAATTAGAAAAAAATAAATCCTAGCTCAAGTGCATATATGCCAGCTGTAAAATGGTTTGTTTTAGTTGTGACATAACTGCGTTAATAAAACAATATTATGGCGAAGCGACTTTCGGCTCACCTGTCTTATTTCACGTCGATGGCAGTTTCATTCATCTTTCTCAAAAGTATGAAAAAATGAGATAGGCTATTATGTTCAGACAGTGACAATTTACGGATGAGTAAGAAAGTGGTCCAAATAATAATGGATATTAGACACTTGATGAGGTGTTAAAGAAAAAAACATTGATTGTCCTGCAAATGATGACATTAATACATTCATATATTCATATATTTCATTATTAAATTACAAAGAACGACGCCAGATCTCCATCATTAGCATTGTAGAAGATCGTATCTCATAAACATCAAATAAACAGGAGCAATTAATAACCACACAACCAATGCTGAATCGATATTGGTCTTTGACGAGATGATAAATGTTACGACCGTCATCAAGGACGGTGATGATAGATAGTCACATTACATACATCATATGGGCTGGTAATAAGGTTATCTCAACATCAGATGGTCGGGAATGACATGACATAATTATTATGTCGAAAACAAGGGGGAAAAAATGAACAAGACTCATTAATCTGATCCAGTGAGTCTCCATTATTATCGTAATGCTATTTCACCGTTTGCATTTCACCTAGGCATTGTCTATCCACTGCAGGATGTCGCCCTCCGACAATGACTTCCACTCCTCTCTGTCTGATGTTTTCCATATCCATGTTGTTCTCCCTCTCTTTTCTTTAAAAATCATCCTGCCATCTTCTTCCTGGTCGTCCTCGTGTTCCTTTTTCCTGTCGTGGTTTCCGTTCAGTGCAGCGTTTTGTCCATCTATTATCATTCGTCCTTCCCACATGTCCAGCCCAATTCCACTTTTGTTGTAGCATGAATTTTACTTAATGCTATTACATGCCAGTAATACGAAGACACCAGCAGATAACCACAAAGCATACTTTGATACTTTCCGGCTTCCATAACCAGCCTATGCATTCACGCTGTAATCTTTTTACGCTATACATTACGGGAATGGTATTGCGCGATACCAGTCGAATGTTTCAAGCATTAATTTGGTACTTTCGCTTTCCATAACAAGCCTATGCAGTCACACAGTTTACCCCTTTGCGGAAATGGTGTCGCGCTTAGGGTGTATTCATAGAGTACTTATGCTTTCGATCTGGGCAATTTTTGACCCCCCCCCCCCGTCCCATTGTACACTTTTTATAGGCTTGGTCTCAACTCCCCTCCTCCATTTCCCAAACCCTCAAAGTTTCCTCCCCATCCCACTCAGTTTCATAAGTGCGTACGGCCTCTACGGCAGTTACAACTTTGACTGTCAATGACACGAACTTTTGGCTTCTGTCTTTATTTTTTAGGAGTTTCGCTGCTCTTGGCATTTACACCACATGTTTCTTGTTTTCATTTTTCTTGTTCTTATTTCTGTGTGTTTTTGTGCTAGGGATTAGTTGTTTTTTGTTTTTTTTAGAATTTTGCCTGGGCGGCGGCCTTGTAAGGCCTGCTCTTTCTGACTTTTAGCTGCCAAGGTATCTTTAACGTGCGCAACCTGCACGCGGGCCCTCGGAGTTTTTCGTCCTTATCCGAGAAGACTAGGTGCTCGATCCTACCTACCATAGGATCAAGGACAGGAATTTTTCCCCCGAAAAAAGTTCCAACATGCCTGCACCGACCGGAGATCGAACCCAGTACCTTCAGCATGAGGGGCGAGCACCTTGGCCCTAGACCATCATGTCCCTTAAATGACAGGAGCTCGCATGACAGGGTCTCGGTATCTTAAAAACTTTAAATGTGGCACTTTTGCACGACAAATTTGAGTGGTTCAACGGAGACTGAAGATTGCTGAAAATAAAAGCGAATTGAACCAAACTGTTCAAATTACTACCACATTTAGAGAGCGTACATACTCTCCACAGACAGACTTTACCCCTTCCCATTTATCTCTATATGTAATGTATTCGTACACTGGAGCCACCCTTCTAACCAGCCCCCCCCCCCCCCAGCCCCCCGCAGCCTAGTTTTAGAGATGGCCCCTATAACACACTTTCTCTCTCTCTCTCTCCCTCTCTTTCTTCCCCCTTCCCTCTCTCTCTCTCTCTGTGTAAAAATAAGTAAAAAATGAAAATAAAAAATAATAAACAATCATAAATCCTTTCAAGGGTGGACCTATGATATAAAAACCTAGAATGGCAATGTTAGATGGCCAACTTACACCAGGCTAAGAACCGTTTTTAACTCTTGAGTATGGGCCAAAATGAATGTGGCCTGGGGTGAAATGAGTATTTTGCACCTTCAGTGAGCTGCTATTCGTTCGTTCGTTCGTTCGTTCGGCATCCTTCCGTCTACGAGAGACGATGGTGTGGCGTCCGTAGGTTGTTTAGCTGCACTTCCGTGTGTGGCTGTGCAGGCCGATTCTTGAGTGGCAATCCCTGCCGCATCTGGAGCAGATGAATGGTGTTTTTTGCTGGGGTTGTTGGCTGTTTTCCCTGTTTTCCTTCCGCCTAGATCGTTTAGCAGCGGCGGTTGATCTGTCTGCCTCTTCTGATGTTTTCGTGCCACGCTTGACGGTGAGCCGCCAGCCAGCTCGGTCCTCAGCCTGGCTCTCCCATGTGGGGATGTCAATAAGGCAGTGTTTTAGGTCCCTTTTGCAGACGTCTTTGTATCTGAGTTTGGGTCGCCCAGTTGCGCGTGAGCCCTCTGTCAATTCACCATAGAGAAGGTCTTTGGGAAGGCGGCCTGCATCCATGCGCCTGACGTGGCCGAGCCACCGAAGGGGTCTCTCGCGGAGTGTTGCGTGTATGCTTGTCATGTTGGCACGCTCCAGTACCTCAACGTTGGTGGTTCTATCCTGCCACTTAATAAGGAGGATGCGACGCAGGCATCTCAGGTGGAAGCTGTTTAGCTTTCTCTCGTGTCTCGCGTAGGTAGTCCATGCCTCACTGCCGTAAAGAAGCGTGCTGAGTACGCAAGCCTGGTAGACGCACATTTTGGTCTTTATGGTGAGGCTTGGATTGTCCCAGACTCTCTGGTTCAGCTTGGCCATTGTCGACGCTGCTTTAGCGATCCTGCTGCTGATCTCCGCATCAATGGAAAGGGAGCTGGAAATGGTGGAGCCTAGATACACGAAGTTTTCAACAACATCCAGAGCGTGTCCGTCGATGGCAATGGTGGGTGCAACATCAGTACCCTGTGCCATGATGTTGGTCTTTTCAGGCTGATGATTAGGCCGAACTCCTTGCAGGCATAAGCAAGTTGATTTACCAGCTGCTGTAGACCGTCCTCAGTGTGCGATGTTAGTGCCGCGTCGTCAGCAAAGAGCATCTCACGAATGAGTACTTCTGTGACTTTGGTTTTGGCGCGGAGGCGAGCGATGTTGTACAGCTTGCCATCAGATCTTGTGTGGATGTAGACACCCTCACTGCTGTCCTTGAAGGCATACTGAAGTAGCATTGAGAAGAAAATGCCGAAGAGTGTTGGTGCAAGGACGCATCCCTGCTTCACTCCACTGTTGACTGGGAAGGCCTCGGATGTCACACCGTTGTAGCAGACTGTGCTGTGCATGTTCTCATGAAGAGAGATGATCAAGGCGAGTAGGTGCGGGGGGCAGCCAATCTTTTTAAGCAGGCTAAAGAGTCCATTTCGACTAACCAAGTCAAACGCCTTTGTCAGATCAACGAAGACGATGAAAAGCGGCATTTGTTGCTCCTGGCACTTCTCCTGCAGTTGTCGTAAGGAGAATATCATGTCTACCGTTGAGCGGCCGGCCCTGAACCCACACTGAGACTCTGGATAGATACGGGAGGCGAGGGTCTGTATGCGCGCCAGGACGACGCGTGCGAATACTTTGCCGATAGTGCTGAGAAGAGATATGCCCCTGTAATTATTGCAGTCGCTCCTGTCTCCTTTGTTCTTGTACAAAGTGATTATGTTGGCGTCCCGCATGTCCTGAGGAACATAGCCCTGATCCCAGCAGAGACAGAGCAGGCTGTGCAGTGGCTGGAGCAAAGCAGGTTTCCCGCTCTTTAAAACCTCAGGTGGTATGCCATCATTTCCTGGAGCTTTCCCACATGCAAGGCAATCTATGGCTTTGCTGAGCTCCCACAGTACGTGGAATGTCTAGCTCCTCCATTGTCGGCAGATCTGGGATGGCATTAAGTGCGGAGACTGTAACCTTGTTTTGCGTCGCATACAGCTCGAGATAATGCTCGGTCCACCTCTTCATTTGCTGCTCTTGGTCTGTGATGGTTTCACCAGTCTTGGACTTGAGGGGGGCCGTCTTGGTAGGCGCCGGGCCTATTGCCTGTTTAATGCCGTCATATATCCCTCTCGCATTTCCTGTTTCAGCGGCCAACTGAATGCTGCTGCAGAGGTTGCGCCAGTAAGTATTGGCGCAGTGGCGAGCGGTCTGCTGAGCCTTGTTTCTAGCAGATCTGAGGGCTTGTAGGGTGCTTGGTTTGGGCATGGCTTTATAGGCCAGAAGGGCTTTCCTCTTTGCCTCAGTCACAGGCTCCATTTCCTCCCAGTGAGCCTCGTACCAGTCCGCGTTTTTCCGCTCCTTCTTCCCGAAGGCAGTGATAGCGGAGTTGTACACATTATCGCGGAGGTGGGTCCATTTGGAGTCAATGGTGTCGTCAGCTGGTGTTTCAGCTGTGAGAGCTTCTTCCAGTGTGTAGACAAGCTGTTGTGTTTTCTCTGGATTCTTAGCACAGCAGGTGTTGATGCGGGGGCGGCCCTTCTTCTTGGAGTGGTGCAACTTTTTCAATTTTACACGCATTTTGCAGGCGACGAGGGCATGATCAGTGTCGCAGTCTGCGCTGTGGTAGCTGCGGGTCAGGAGGACGCTGGCAAGATCCGAGCGTCTGGTGATGACTAGATCAAGCCTTGAATACAGGCTGGGTAAGCGTCCTCTGCGTCCTCCTCTTTTCAAGTCGAGTCATCAATAACATGCAGTGGAGGGACTAAAGACGGTTGCCCGAGGGGCACAGGCTCCCGTGGGGTTTTGTATTTTCCATCTTTTATGCATCGGAAAGAGATAATAAAACACCCCAAACACACATCGTCTCCCAGGCACTGTGAATAATATTGTCCCCTTAGAATGAGACGGTTCTAAATCCATACTGTCAACTTTTGAGAAATTGGTGATTGAAGTTTCATGTGCTCGAAGCTTTAAGTGATATGATTTTTTTTTTTTCGTTTTAGTAATACTTAAAAATTACACATCGAATGCCCTCGACACTTTGATACACGTAGTAAAGAAGGCTATCTTGAAGTAGTTTATAGTATGTAACTCAGTTCAGCCAAAAAGTGCAGATAAAACTTTGTCATTCTGAGGGGACGATTGGTCGATACGCCCCTGCTGACCACTTCAGCTCGCTGTTGTTAAACATGGTGAGCTCTGGGATGCTTCAATAGCACAGACAGCAGCCCGCGTTACATAGGGGGCTCTTGCGGAACGTCCCATTCACACTTGACAAGGATCACAACGTAAAAGTGGGATTGTACTGCGTGAGATCTAAGAGTTTGCAATCAATGCTATTGATCTACGATTCACACCAATCGATGGGTCCGGCAGGCATTGAAACACTCCTTTGTGAGAGAATGGGAATCTCATCCCTGTCTTAAAAACAGAGGCTGTCCTGACAAACGAAACTATTCTAACTAGTGTCTTATGAATTGTAAATACCTAACACTGTTGCTATAGGCCTGGCAAATCAATATTATTTAAAGGCGTTGTGGCATGATGGTCGATATATTGGAACTGTATAATCCCTTAGTGAAGAAACAAACCTTCCATTGTTTTTTACCTCCTTCCTTCTGTGCCTAACTCTCTGTCTAGCCGTCTCATTGTCTGTCTGTTTTCTCTTCTCGCCACCCAATCTCTTCCCTTTTTCCTCTTGTGTTAATTCTGAGGGAAATGGAGTTGGAACTGTTTAATAACTCGTGGGAGACACATGACATTGTTTTATATCACTTGTCCCTCTTCCTGCTCTAGCTCTGTCTCTATCTCTCAATTTATCTGTCTGATTATCTGTTTGTTTTTTTTTTCTCTCCCACCCCCCCCCCCTCTTTCTCTCTTGTGTTGATTGAGATGTAAGAGGATTAGAAAATCTTTAAAATCCTTCTAAATCTCTATGTATGTCATTGCACGCGTGCGCTCACAAACATGGATGCCCGGTGATTTCAAAAGATGATTTAAAAAAATTATGATTTGTTTGTAACGTTTTTGTGAGGTTTAGGGGACTTGGCAATAATTCAATGGCAGTGCCCAGCTATAATTAGGATTCCTTCCATTAGAATTATTAAACCAAACAAGTATTAGTTAGAAACAGCAACAAAGAATTGGCATGGAAAGCACGGCTATTTTCGCTCCCTATTTGTGTAGTAAAAAAAAAAAAAAGAGAGAACAAAAATGAAA
>OZ007578.1:35778471-35822466 GCA_963931925.1 Onchidella celtica
ACAAGCATCTTAGAACAGCTTGGCACCACCAGAAGAATAACACCTGAAATAAATAAAAGAAGACTTGCATACATCGGCCACGCGGCCCGAAACAAAAGCACGGCCCTTATGATATCAATCCTTCAAGGAAAGACAGAAACAAAGAGAAAACAAGGAAGACCACCCATTATATATCACGATAACATCAAGAAAGTCAGCCAGCTGGAAATAAGTGAACTAACTAGGAAAGCTAAGGACAGGATTGGGTGGAGGAGATTTTGTCGTGACATCCACTGTAGCAGCTAACATCGATGACGATGAAGCCGACAGGTGACAGGTGACTGAGGAAAAGAAAGAAGCAACACTTAAAGTAACGGACATGACTTTTATGATCTTAAACATAACTTCAAAATTAATTAAATTAAATTAATTTAGCTGCTGATAGTGTTACGACCGTGACTATTTTGCGGTTTCAGGTTAAACAATGGTGAACTGGATATTATTTTGTTCTAAACCTACAAGGTAACCGGACGTGGCTTAGATGGAATGTTATCCGTGTCTCTCTCTTCCAACTGGAAAATAGCTCCTTTCCTCTCAATGCCACGTGGGGATCGGCCAAAGTCTGTGCCATAAGGCTACTTATTTGCAATATCTGAGCTCGGACTATGATCATTAATTTGTCCTCAATATGGAAAAGTGGGAGCATCAGAATAGTCATTTGAAGTTTGGAGATGTGAGTCAGTTATTCTCTCAGTCAACACCAGGTGCAACTGACAGGAGGAGAACGCTGTTTTCTCATTTTGTGCAGAAATGTAGCTTTCACAGGCCGATGTCAGGAATGTATTCACAGAGGACTGTCTCACAGATGAACTTTTTCTGTCTTTCCGGACGTCCAGTCAAACATAACTTGTGGTCACTGAAATCAACGAAGAGATTTATGCCATAGTTTCCATTAGTCAACATGTAACTGTCTCTGATAGTGTTTGTCTGTTCATCCCAACAGTAGGAATTGCGAGCATCCTTTACAGAGGCGCTGGAAAGCCGCCTACGCTGTGGGAAATTTAACCATCCACCGATTTTACACGATTATTTTTTCTTTCTTTTTTTCCCCTTTGCTATTTCCGATGCCGGTGGCGGTCGAATGACCAATGATCAGCTGATATACGGGGCGGTACTTTTAACGCTCACCATCGTATTTCTACTGAAAGGTTCGTACTGTTCAGCTCTTGACATGTGACAGCGCTATTTCCCAATTTCTCTATACTTCTTCCAACACTTCGGGGCCCACCGGAAGCCCGAGTATTTTAGTACCAGGTTTGTTAAAACCACTTGCGTCGTTCCGAGCGGTCAAGGTCATCGTACTTTCACTCTTATTATTCTCTCAAATAGTAGGCGATTTCACTTCCACAGGATCTCGTAACAATCCTATTTAGTCATATCCAATCCATTTCATTACGGCATGGCATTGGCTACGTAGCAACATCAGAACTCGGAACAATAGCACAAGCATAGCTGACAGTGCTTTTTACACGTCAAAGCGCAAAACAAGAAAACGTTAATGGCAAAATTGGATCAGCCAATGAGACAGCCATTGCTGCAGACTTTTTGTTATAACTCATTCCAATAAAACATTTCAGGGAATGTTTGAAATATACTGTTGCCGCCTTGTGTTTTCCACTCAGTCGCACACACATTTCCAGTCTCTCCATGTACAAGCTGTTGTTCCATTCCATTCACATTCAGATAGTCTCAGTTTTCCCAGCATTAAGAGTCTCGGCGTCTAAATTCTGTCCGTTTATAGTAATCACATCAAGACATTCTATGGCGTCAATGTTTGAAACTGCGATTAAGTTTTATCTACCACACTGTTCAGCACAGTAAACGCTGGCTCTTGTGTCAGCTTCAATTTAAACTGTTCACTTCATCGGTGGCAAACTCCTATCATCTTTTTCAGGTCCTCTCTAAAAGTTTGGTTCATAAAGGCGTAGATAAATGGATTGGCAACGTTGTAGATGAAGTAGCCATAAAATACAATCAGATTAAGAGGAATCAGCTGATTGGCCATCAGCAGCGCTGGCAGAAAGGCAATCAGGAAGACGAGTGTGACAATGAAAAGCATGAAAGCAGTTTTGATATTGGCCATCAGGTTCCTGTCACGAACAGTGCTGGGTCGTTTCCTTTTCAGACTGTTAGCTTGTGTGTCTTTCTGAACATGTTTTTTGTTGGCTGCCGAATCTCGAGACTCGTCCAGTGGTGATTTTTGAGATGGACAGTTGGGTTTGAGGGACAGAGAAGTGGGTGGAACGGCCGGGGATTGGGGTGGAGGAGACTGTGGTAGCAACGGCTTCTCCTCAGGTGTGGTGTCATCTGGACAGGCCACAGAGGTCGTGCCGTCTTCAACAGTAGCTTCTTTAGTCTTCTCTGTTGAATTCCTGGCGTCTTCCTCCGTTACTTTACTGATATCATTGTTGAGTTCCTTCGCGTTCTCATTTCTCATAATGCCAACTCCATTATCTTTACTCTCTTCATCGCTGGTCTTCAAATTCTGCAGCAAAACCACTTTCTTGCTGGGTGGTGGTGGTGGTCCAATGTACACACAGCTTTCTCTGTCGTCAAACTCCACCGTAGACTTGGAAACACCTGAGGTAGAGTTGGAATTGACCCCACTGACCTTATTGTTGCCACTCTCAGCCACGTCTTGTGCTACAGTCGCCTCCCCTCCGGTCAGCAAATTCCTCTTTTCTTCTTCCAGCGCTTCGGAGCCCGCCGGAATCCCAGCTAGTGTTTTAGTGCCAGTTTTATTAAAAGCACCTGCGTCATTTCGAGCGGTCAAGGTGATTTTCCGGGCGCATTTAGCATCTTTTCTGGTCTGGTTATTCATTAGACGTGGACTTTGAGAATGGTCAGCGGTACTGATGACCGTCATTTGTGTCTCCTCAGGTGCCTGTTCCTTCAGCTTGTGACCGGAAGTCGGATACAGGTTGTTCTTCTTCCTCCTGGCTTTGTTGGCGCGGCGTGTAAAGATGGACTTATAAATGAGGATGTACAGGACAGCGACGGACACGTAAGCCAAAAGGAAATTCAGCGCGTGGATTTTTTGATAAACCTCCAGAAACTCGTTACTGAGAATAAATTCATTACTGACACACATCTTGTAGTGGAGGAGCGGAACCCGCCTGGGTACGTGGCTCAGGTTGTTGACGGCCAGAAAGTGATCAATATCACTTTCATCAGGAGTTGAATGTTGACCAAAACCATATTCCTCCATGGCTAAAGTCAGGTTCAAGTCGCCCGACTGCACCTCCAGCTCTCCTTCCACGTAGGTACCGTAAGTCAGCGCTGTGATGACACCAAAGGTAAACGCCGGAATTCCCATGCAAAAAATCACGGCCTTGGCTCTGGGAATGGTGAATGCGTAGAGAAAAGGGTGGCAGATACAGAAATAACGATCCAGAGCGATTCCCACCATGATGTAAGCAGAGAAAGGTTGGGTGGAGGTGATCAGAAACATGTAGGTTTTACAGGCCAAGTCGTACACCAGGTTGTATCTGAGCAGTTCAAACACAACCGTGTAAGGGATGGTCACCAGGCAGGTGAAAAAGTCCGTTCCTGAAAAAAAAAAAAAAAAATTAAATATTAATATTTCAAGGCTCAAGAGGATGAAGTAAATAGGCCAAAAATGGAATGTGACAAAAGCTACTGATTTCAGACTGTATTTCCTCCAGCTTCACTAAGTGTAAACTTAGTGGTTGGACACCCAATTACCCAGATTCCAATGCTTCAAACTTCCCGACCTTTGAGAACAGTGTAGAAATTAACTAGAACAAAAACGACATCCCTGCATACAACCTTTTTCTTTCTTGCTGTATTTTGTCTCTGCATAGCCACCATGGCATCAGAAACGGACCCACACAAACACACACATGCGCATTCTTTGAGACATTTAGACGGTGTTCCAAATACTAACATTGGGTACCATGTAAATAGTTTCAAATGTAAAATACAGGATACTAGACGTAATGACACCGCCCTGATCAGTTTGTACACGCATGCATGCATGCATTGGACACTTCCTTTCAACAGAAAAATATGAATCTTGCAGGTCCAAATTCACTTACATATTTAGCCGTGGATTCACAGTGTCCACTTGGACATTGAAACAGAGAATATCCTCTTCTTAAGGGCCGAAGTGCTGACAAGAATCATTAGTATTACCAAAGATACTAGGAACAATTAGATGAGTCAGCTAGCGCGTTTACCGTGCACAAATTTCGCACCGTTACCTCGTGGCGTCTGCATGGAAGTCATGAGCAGTGCCGTATTTTACAAAGCCAGATAGGGAAAATATTGAATTTGTACAGCCACAACAGTACTGTAACAAATCCGCATCATAAATTTATCATCATATCAAGCATTGCTTTCATGCCATTCGCCATGAGTCCCCGCCCGCTATCAGAGCGGAAATTGTGTGCAGGATTCTTTTTAGAGGTGCGAAGAAGGCAGTGTCTCATCTTGTTGTATCTAGTATCTTGGGCCTTACACACATTTGAAATATCGATAAGTTTCAGCACTGGAACAACTGAACAAAATAGAAATGTCAGTCTGTTCTGAGTGGTTAAATAAAAATGACAATAAATCATGCTAGACCGGCCCAGCGGCGGTTAGAGGCAATGTCGACCAGATTAAGTAACAAATAACATCCCGCCCTCACCCTATCAAGTCTGCCTCCTCTTCTCCTACCACAATTAACCGACAAATTGCCGGATATTCAATTCTTCAGTGGTAACAATGATCCGAGACATCCCAATTTTATAATCACAGCCGAACAATAACAATAACAACAACAGCAGCAACAAATATCTGTCTCGTTTCTCAAGCCAGCCATTAATGTTTTTGCCATACGAATGAAATATTTAATATCTTGGATAAGAAAAGGTCACACGGATCTGTTTACACGTGTCCGGAGAACCAAAACAATATTTCAATCATCAGAATTTAAACCACTACGTGTATACAGATACCCGAGGAAGGCAAACCCAGACAATTCGGGTCTTTGTAGTCAGGAAATCAGCGAGATGGAGATGATTTGGTCAACCCAAGGTAATTACCCAGCGTCAGAGATGAAAGCGTTAACCAAAGCAGTAACAGGAAGTCCAGGTGGCTTATCAGAAAAGCCGTATGATGACTAGGAACACTCTTTTCTCCTCACTTTACTTCTACCTCGTCAATTTAGAGAAAGTGTTAGTTTGCCTGAGCGGAAATTACAATGGAAGGCTCCTGAAACACCCGGGTTGTTTTTTTTTTCTTTTTTCTTGTCAGATTTTCCGAGAGGGACCAAGTATTAATTTTCTTGTATCACTGCCTCCCTGAGTTACTGTTTCTAACGCCATTTTCATCTGTTTTTCTGTTCGACCTCTTGCTTTTAGTCTTCCACATTTCACTCCCAATCTGATACCCAATTACTTGCAAATCGCCCCCCCCCCCTTCCCCGAGGCGCTTTGAAGTTAAAACGGTTGGATACTCAGCCAAGGAAATGAAAATATGTCACAAAATAAGACTGAAAATGACAAAGAGTTTACCATATTATTCGCATTTTAATGGGAAATAGAATTCTGTTGTAACTTTGCGAGCTTTCCATGAAGATCTCAAAGTAAATGAGATACTGTCTCCTTACAATTTCAGATAGGAAACTGATGAGGTGTTCGTGGCCTAACTAAGACAGTCTGCTTCCAAATGAACTGAAATTCTTGGAAACATGAGACCACATGAGAGTGAGGAAAAAAGCCTGTCAGAGAAGTGTTTCGGCCCTTGACTCCATTATGTTCACTAGGGGTAGGACCACACCGACATCCATGTCATCCTCTCCGCATGTAGGCTTTCCATTTTCATGTCCACAAATGAGGTCTCAGACCGCTTCAGTCTCTCTCTACAGAGGTCGAAGAGTAATTTCCTGACTGTAGCCTCGTATGTTTTTACTATATCCACAGAAATCAATGTAGGCCCAGCTAGCGATATTTACAAGAATGATTCTTAAGCAGCCTGGGAAAAAAAGGAACGAAACACATTGTCGACGTCATGTTTCATTTCTCATTACACTATATTTCATCCGACCAGGTTTGAGTCTATAGACAATGAGAAGGGGAATAAGAGCATTTCGGACAATTACATGGCATTTTCACATTATTTTTACATGTGGTGTTATATTTAGCTTCTTGCATGTTCTTGGGCTTGCCACAACGAAGTTTGATTACCGTAAAACATCCAATACACGAGTAGTTTGCCTGATCCCAGTGAGAAAAGTATTGTCACTGGGCTGACCTTATCGCCAGTTTCTCTTCCACATTTCTGAGGTAAGCGCATAAAAATGTTTTATAAATACTAAATATTCATCTTATTGTGCCAGTTGGAGCATCCTTGAGAAGACAGGATGGAGCTTTTTTTGTTTTTTTTTTGGTTCGTATGCCAATGTTGGGCTTGGCCTCTAGGAGAACGATGGGTCAATGCAATTTTAGCCAGACAAAATGGCTGCGGTCATTTCTTAGCACAGTGACATATTAAAAATGAACGACCAGGTGATTTGCCAGACCCAGTTTCATCTCCAGTGTGTAACAATGATCCACTTTCAACAAATCTCGCCGGGGGGGGGGGGTGGGGGGGGGGTAATTTCAGTTCTTATCTTCGATTTTCAACAGATAATTCCTTTTGTCAGTAATCCCCGACTGGTTTCATTTTTGACGCTGTTTGTAAACGAGCTGTCTTTCCACAGAGGTGTTATTACAGTGTGATTTCCTCTATTTTTTTCTGTGTTTGTTTTATTTGTTTTTATTTCTGTAGAGCCTCTGCCATTATGTCAATAATCATCAACCAGACGGAGTGTGGTTTACATCGTCTATATTTCAAACAACATTTCTTGAGATGTTTGTTTGAAAATAATGATACGCTGATAAAATAATTATGAGCCACACTGTAAAGTCTTCAGAAGTTCAGCTTCAGCCATTCTGACCAAGCCCATTACGGCAGCAACACGTAGGCGCAAACGTCGAAGGCCAAGAAAGACCTTGCTCATCAGATAATGGGCATCAGCTCCTTGAAATGTTGTTTTATTATTTTCCCATCAGCAAAACATAGCTCGCACGTGCCTTGAGAAACATCTAATCGATCTTGTTCGCGGACATTCGTTTTATCTGGACAAGAAAAGCATTTCCTTCGTTGAGCTAGTTCTAGTTCTCGAGTGTATCTAAATACAATACGACGAAAAGATTACTTCGTTGCTTGGACAGTGGGATAAAGAGAGTAACTGTTACCCCTATTTGCAGGTAATAAACCTTGCCTATATACTAATTTTAAATTTCAAATACAGTAACAACTCTACTTCATTAGCGGGTTGTTGGTGAGTGCTTCTGCTGGGGTTTCCTTCTGTCCTATCATTCTTTTAAATAGCCTGTCAACCGTCTTGCTTTTCCCCGGCACCAATGTGACCGTTGTCTCGCCGACGTCCTGTCTTCAAATTAAAACTCAGTTTCAAATCCACTTGGCTAATAACAATTTTGAGCAAGACTGAGTTTGACCCTATAATCTCCATTTTTGGTCTGCTCACTTTGGGGTGTAGAGCCGAAGATTTTATTTGTCCGAGACCTCAGCCTAGGGCTAGTGGCTCTCTATTTTGGATTGTTTGCTTCTTGTTGTTGTTTCAATAGTATGCTCTGAGTTTCGTCCTTGCATATAAAATAATTATAGACATTAATGCCGAAGATGGTGAAGAGAAGGAAGAGGAAGACGGATTTTGTTGATAAAAAAACAAATCTGGAAATTGGCATCTAATCGGATTAGATCCAAGAGCGAATCTGGTCACGTAATTGAGATTAATCATGAGAAGTTAGGATTCTATTCAAGTAATTATAATATTATATTAATATATGAGATATATGACCCGCCCTGATCGTCTAGCTTATTTGCATTTAAAAATGAACTTAATTATTGTTCAAGCTGCCTAATTCTGAGAGGTTTCTGTGACATTTTGGTCACGACGAGAAATTATTTGGAATTAGATAGCTGATTCATTGTAAAGGTTGCCACGAAAATGCCCTGACATTCATAATTGCGAAGGATTACATATTGCTTATAATCATCTGTCATCACTTGTCTTTCCGTATTATGACACTGGCCATCACATTTCAAGAAGATTTCAAGAGAACACAGACAAGCGACAAATCAAAAATTTTATGTACAACTCCTGGATCGACCATTAAATGTGTATAGAAAGATACAGATTTTGAATGATGTCATTATTAAATGTGCGTAACTGAATGGCTGTTCTAATTTGTGATCACAGTAAAGATCATGACGCTCCAGATTTGCATCGGAAATACTGTGACACCCGATACTATTGCATTTTTTTCGGAGGCTTCACATCCTTTATCAGCATAGCTGGGATACCTCAAGGACAAAGTTTAGATTCCCCCGAGGCAACAAACAAATGAACTTTAAACAACAACAACAAAAAAAAAAAAAAATGAAAAATGAATTACTTGGACAAGCCTTCTTCGACGGGATTCCCACAGGGGCCCCTGGCACCAGAGCGAAGCGCTTTAACCGGGTGGCCATTGCAGCAGTCTACTACAGCTGATATAATGATGATATTAACCTGTCCGAATGGTGGTTCTTTCACTGGTAACATTACTAAATAAAACGGCTATGTAATTTGGACATTACTTCCCTTAGCCCGTGACCTAACAGCAAAACGTCATGGTGAGCCATTAAAATCCCATCAAAACCCCATTTTATCTTGATCCTCCTTTACTGGGAACGCCACCCAACGTCATTAAGCCTGAAGGCAGGAATGAAAAAAAAAGAAAGAAACAAAACAGAACGATAAACTTGGGTCAATGACATGATAAAATCTGATGAGACGACATTTTCCGGAGTTAGAACTGTCTCAGTCTGAGGTGGTGTCGCTAAATTATTATAGATGCGATTGCGCAATAATGGCCGTATCGCAGTTAACTAGCCAATCAGTGGTGATAATCGAGTATTCAACGCCTGTTTCCGGCTGTGAAGAAGGCGGAGAAAAGGAAACATTCAATTAGATTGGCACTCTTTTCAAGACAGTGTCTGACTTGCCCACATTTCGCTGAAAATGTCAGAGATAAATGCTACACATGTCACCTTGCTAATTTAGCATTTGACGTATTTCCACGGGATCTTTTTGGGTGAACATTTTCTGTCAATCTGCGCCCTGAGGTCTCAATATTTGTTACACTGAGTACCCAGCAGTCCCTCGGAAAATATTCTGAGTGGAAATAGAACATGGAACCACTATAAGAGTGCGTTTTGGGAATATAGACTAGTCATGAGTTCTATTGCAACGCATTATCTTTCACCATTTTTGTTTCTGAATGTCATTTCACAAAACGTATGAGTACTCGGCGGTGTTTTGAACAGCTTTTTGCAATAATTCGATAAAGAATAAATACAAGAAAGCAGTTGGGATGTAGACATGGGATATAATTATTACAGTAACTATCATCCACCTTTTTGTTTCTGAATGTAATATCACAGCTAAACACACGGCAATCTCTCGGACGTTTAGGGCGCATAGTCGTTCAGTAAAATGGAACCTGTATTAAAAAGTCGTTTATGAAGTAGTATAGATATAGGATAATAATATTATAGCAGAACGTAATATCCTCTACAGTGAATGAGGTTTTACCGTCATTCCTCTGCAGCAGTTGAGGTATTGAGGGGGAATCGAAAGCCATCTCTGCATCAGATTGTCAGAGTAAAACAAAATTAGACCCATCAGGCGTTTGATTCGTTCTTAGTGTCACTGAATACAAATCTTCTGGAGCATTCTAAATATCTCTGACAGCTTAATACATTTAAACTGATCCTTTGAACATCCGCAAACTTTATTGCAAATCGCACCCAATGACGGAACATTTTTGCCCTCTATAGAACCTGCTTCGGGATGTCATTTCAACCGGAAATTCGTATTTGCCAGAAGATAATAAATACGAATTTTAACAACAACGCAGCCAGTCTCACTTCTCGTGAGAAATCAATACAGCTTTAATTTCATCTCTTTGAAAAAACATTTCTAAATACATGTAAATAACTTTGCCATCTTTGTAAGTGGCCCCTATTGTACATGGCCCTTGGGCGTCGCTGTTGTTAAGGGACCGTAGTCCAGTTGCAAAGCCGAATCGAGGAAATACTGAGTTGTGTTCACAGGTCATTTGTAGCTTGTTACATTATAGAACATCGTGGTCCCCGACAACAGCCCATTGGTACCAACATTTTGTACACTTCCGTTGTTCACAGACAAGCCAAGTTAATAACTCGTGAATGGCGCAAAAATAGCCATTGTGGAGCTGATGCACCATAAAACCCAGACTTGAACGTAAACTGCGTACACCAAAGTGATTTGTGGGAGAAACCAAAAAAAAAAAAAAAGAAAAGTTTTCACTGTCACCGACCTGCCAGCGCCAGAATGAAGATAACGGAAGTGGAAGTCGTTCTTCTCCGGAAGAAGATGTAGAAGGCTATAGCGTTGCCAATGACGCCCACCACGCTGAAAATGGACAGCATGATCACCACTGTTATCTGAGGAGGCAATCAAAGGGGAAAAAAATCAATAAAACACAATCTGAAGACTTTTTGACGGGTTCGATACGAGGCAAACATTTTGAGGAGCAGCAAAAGGTGTCATATTTCAGTCGCTTTCTGAATGTTCCAGAAATCCCAACACAAAGACAAAACTGTCGTGCAAAGGCAGAACGACGTACGTGTTTTCTTTAAACTTAATCAGTTACCTGGCTGTGCCTTTGCACGGCAGAATAAGCCTAGGCGCGCACCAGCTGATGTTGATCGGCCAGCTGGTTGGGTGGTGACGTCACAAAATTAGTTTTAGTGAGCTCCAACAAGTTGGCTGGTGCGCCAATACTCATTAATACCAGAGAATATTGTATTTATGGAGAGATCTCACTTCCGCCAAATTGCGAAACTGAGTCACTGCGATAAACAAGAATTGAAAGAGACCGTCTTCACCAAGATAGTGGGCATATCTGTTTACTGTGGTTTGACCATATTTTTGGGCTGACTGAAACTATTTAGAGCCGTTTGTACGCACTTACGCCCCCTGGAAATGCACAAACGGGTATTGTTTACCGCAGCGACCTACTTTTCGCTCCATGCTAACCGTTGGTTTCGCGGAGACTCCCGTGTCTCGGAGTGCAAATCAGCCAATAGTGAAACCTCTCTGCACATACATATTCTCTTGGCTTTAGTAAGATCCAAAAAGTTGGCTGGTGGGCCAGGACTCATGAATACTTAATGTGTCGTAACGTCACATCCAGCTGGTTGGCCGTTCAAAATTGGCTAGTGCGCGCTCGACCGCACTGATACGGAATAGAATTAGACGTTGTTTTGACTGCATCCTAAAAGCATTTCGGAATTTTATTATTTCGATGATGTGACCAGACAGAAACATGTACATATTATAGTATAATTCACAAATTCCCCACCTTTGAACACAAAAGGCTCTTTCATAGACCACCTACAGTAACCAAATTTTGCATATAGGTTTCAAATACCGTGGAGCGTGCACCGGAGTTGGGATTTTGGTTTTATAGGTATTATTTATCTTTTTTTTTGTTTGCTTTGAGTCGCTGACTGCTCGCATTCGATCTCTTTTTGTCACCAGCATATGACATTGTGACGTGAACATTTCTTGCGGGCTGATTAATCGACTTGCTTGCGGCTAAAACTAGAACACGGGAATGCCCTGCTGTTTGCTATGGGAGTTATTTCGGTTTGACGAGACTGATGTAAAGAGGGTAGAAATTGACGGGCGTGGCAGTACTGTAGTTGGGGGGGAGGGGGGTGGTAAGGGTGTGCACCGAGCGCAGCTTTTTGGTTTTTATATTAAGTTCTTCAGCCCTATGTTCCAAGCCGTATTTGACACAAACAATTAATTTACATGCAACTAGTGCTAATATTGACGAGGTATTAAAAAAAAAATAATTCTAGTCACTAATAGGTTTCGAAATTGAAGTTTATTTATATATATCTTTTTTTTACTTCTCTCCCAAAGAAGCTCCAAGGGTTAATTAACTCATTCCCACAACATCCGTATGTATGATGAATTTGGTTAGACCATTGGCGTATTGAGACAAATCTGTTTTCCGTCTGTTTTGACTCAGTGCGGGAGGTCTGTCTTTCCGTCAGCTGAGTAAAAACAGCTTTGGACGCCCCCGAGATAGTGAGACGCTGTGGCCTAGAGGAAAGTGCTCGCCTCTCATGCCGAAGCTACCGGCTTCAAATCCCGGTCGGTGAAGGCATGTTGGAACTCTGGGATTTTTCTCATAATTAATGTCCTGTCCCTGATCCCATGGTAGGTATGATCGAGCACCTAGTCTTCTCGGATGAGGAAGAAAAATTCGGAGGTCCAGTGTGTACGTTGCGCACCTCAAAGATACCTTGGCAGTTGGAAATCGAAAAGAGCAGGCTGAACAGGCCGCTGACATTCCAAAATTCTAGAAAAAAACAACAACAAATCCTTACCACAACAAGAAAATAAAACCAAGAAAAGTGAAGTGCAAATGCCAAGGGCAGCGAACCTCCTTAAATAAAGACCTAAACACGAGATGGTGAGACAAACTTGTTTCGGCTTCGCTAGTGCACGAGTTACCTATTTAACCTCCTAGTCCACATCTCACATTGCACCGAAGACAAAGTAGACTTGACTCACTGCTCTGCCACCATAAGGCTTAAATTGACGAAATATTATAAAAACCACAGAAAAACTGTGGGGTCGGGGCGGCACTACAAGCAACGTCAAAATTGGGCAAAAAGAAAAAGCTGTATATGTAGCAACGTCCAGCGTAAGAAATAATACCCAAACGATGCAACGCAAAGTTAAAGAGAAGACAGAAAATTTTCGATAGCCGAAATGTTGAACATTTTCTGTCTTCTCTTTTAGTTTGCATTGTATCGTTTGGGTATTACTTCTTACGCTGGGCTTTGCTACATACAACTTTTTCTTTTTGCCCAATTTTCACCCTTAAGGCGGACATGCTTCTGTACTGCTGTCCAAGGGAGAACTCGCAATTAATTAGACATATATATTCTGTTTAGAGTCTTCACATTTCCTATTCAAATCTTGTATTGTTCGATTGTTTTATTTGTTCAATTTCCCTTTTTTTTTTCTGTTGTATTTTTCTTCGTGTTTTTTTCCTTAAGAAGGCCGTTGCCGAAATATCGGCCTTTTTCTGTCTTTTCTTTCAGTTTGCATTTCTTTATATCGTTTGGGTATTATTTCTTACGAGAGGCTTTGCTACATGCAACTTTTTTTTTTTTGTTGTTTTGCCAAATTTTGACATTGCCCATAGCCTTGGTGCGATCCCACAGTTTTTATGTGTTTTTTTTTCTTCTAATATTTCGTCACCATAAGGTTAGACTGGGATTTTTTTTGTTGTTATTTTTGCAATTTCCACGTAGCAAAACTTTGTCTCATTTCATTTGTTTTCATCTTATTTTGCCACAATATTTAACATTACATATCTCGACGGTGGAATTAATGGCCGTTATTTTTGTTTGGAAATGTTTGTCAGAAAATGACATGATGTGAATATTCCTTGCTAATGGAACTAGATGTCGTAAAGGAAATGATACACTTTGATGTGATGGCTGCTCACGACATTTCTGAAAGCTTCAACAAGTTGCTATGTAGGGGTTATGAAAGCTGCCAGCCTCCTGCTCAAACACATCGGTCATCAGTGTAGTTTGATGTCATGACGGACTAAAATAAGAGCAAATTCGTTTTTTTTTCTTTTCACTGTGTGCTGGGAGAGAAGGCTCTTCGTATATTGAAGCTATGCGCGGTGGACAACTCTCTTCAAATTTCCAAGTTATACGCGGGAGTGGTCTCTACATGTTCTAAAGTTACACCAAGGGGTAGACTCTTCATGCTTCAAAGTTATAATATGCAGGAGGAGGCTCTTCATGTTTCGCAGGTATACGTGGGAGTGGACTCTTCGTGTTTCGAAGTTACAAGTGGGAGAGGGCTCCCTGCATGTTTCAACGTCATACGTAGCAATAGACCCTCTTCATGTTTTGAAATTGGGCATGGGTGAGGCGACTCCTAATATTTTGAAGATATGCGTGGAAGGGGACACTCTTGACGTCTCAGAGTTATACGCTGAGGAAGACAATGTTTTGAAGTTGCATGTGGGAGTGAAGTGTCTTCATGTTTTGAAGCTGTAAGTGAGAGGTGACTCTCTTCATGTTTTATACGTTGCAGAGGACTCTCTACATTTTTTGAAGTTGTGCGTGGGGGAGGAAGGAAACACCATGTTGCTTTAAGCCATACGAGGTTAATATTATTGCTGATTAAATTTTTGTGTTGTGTTTTTTTTTTTTTAACCCTTTGCCTGCCACACAGATTTCCCCTCATATGCCGGCGCAAAAGGGAACAGAGCAAACAAATCTAAAAAAAATTACACACCATAAATCCCACGCTTTCAAAATACACACATGAAAATGACGCATGTGAGTAGGGGAACTAATTAGGAAATATAAAACAATCATAATTAGGGAATTGTCTCCGTATGATCACTCGAGAAATGCATACAAAGTAGTTCCGGAACAGTTCCTGGCGCATGGCAGTCTAGTGAAATTAGACAGCCCGGAACATTTCCAGGGGAAGCAGGGAAGGAGTTAAGGCCCATTTAGGTCAATGGTGCACTGAATCAAGCCTATTCTGCATCTATTTTGACTCAATGCGGAAGACAGTTTTGACGTGTCCAGACCTGTGAGACAGGCCAGTATCATCAGTCTGCCCTGGGGCATGAAGTCCGGTTGATCTCCGTAGCCCTTATCTGACACTAAAACCGAGGCAAAACACGTCTTGACCCCGAGACACAGTCTACCGAGACGGACAATTCCTTCTTTCACTATAATGTCCACAACTTGCGCACGTATAAACACGGTGAGTACTACTCACATACCTTGGCGGTATTAGTCTTTTTCGTTCAACTAAGAAAGGGCATGGTGCCAATTGTTGAACTGTTGACATGGATGATACACGCGAAAGTCAACGGACTGAATTTGGCGAATTGATCTGTCTCGATATCCTGTGTCTCGGGTTGACCCAGTGCGTCACCAACTTTAAATAGAACGTGTCATTTACATGCACAACGTGAAGGTAAGCATGGCTGTTGTTGATAACCTTCGCTTTCTTTTATTTTCCTTTATCTTATCTCGTTTTTGTTTAACGCTGGTGTTACATTTTTAATTTGCCATTTACATTCACTGTCACAGTGTGCCGAGGGCCTCAATCCACTTCAAAGGGTTTGCCTACCGCGGATCTGGGCAATTTACCGTTCAAAGATAGGTTTCAATCTAGGCCACCCCCACCCCGTTAGTGGGGGAAGCCTAGGTTTCAATGCTTGAGCATGACGCGTAGATCTGGGCTCTTTTGTCAGCGGAATCCCTCTGATACAGGAAAGCAAACAGGGGACATTTCTGCATCACTCCCTCGTGGGCAAAGGAGAAACGAAGTACAATGGCCTATCTGAATCACATTTTAGTAATGGCTTAGGAGTTGTAAAGACGTAGAGGAAAGAAAAACTACAACACACATTGATTTTTCTCGGTGTACAGAAATCGATCGATGTTTGTACAGAAATAGTGGGTGTTGCTAGGATAGAGTTAAGTAAAAATAATGTTTTTTTCTGACGTGTTTGGCGTGGTGATTACTGCAAAGCCAGTGCATAATTTGTTGCGTTCAAGGGTTGGATAAACTGAATGTTACATTTATTACCTGTGCTTATTCATAGAAACCATTCTTCCTTTGCATTTGTGAGTCATTCATAGAGTACGAACGCTCTGGGGGTGGGGAGAGTCCATGGGGGAGAGGGGGTGTGAAGAGGGTCGACCTGACCCCAGCATACAAAAAGAGGACGGGAGATAGGAGATTATTTGGTGGGGGGGGGGGGAGCATGTGGGTGCTATTAAGGCATGGGGCTGAAATATAAACGTTTGGTTTTTTTAACTAAAAAGTTGTCGAATTACGATATATACTTGGCGCCCCCACAAGATACATCTTCCAAATTCTTTCTACCAAGCGCAGCTGTGTATCTAGATCTAGGTCACATTAACAACGACATTTGGATTCGATGCAAAGATTACTAGAACTTACTGTTACACCAGAATTCCCAGAAGCATACACAGATTCACACTGAGAACCACTGTTTTAAACCAATAGTGGCGTGAGCTAGGAAGCCTTCAAAATACAACGCCAGGGAAAGTATGGTGTTTATGAAGAAAAGCCGAAACCCTTTGAGCGAGAGATTCTACAAAAGATCTTCAGAAAAAGAGAACACGCGTCAAAGAAGCATTCTTGCTCTTGGCATCTTTACACTATGGGTTAATATTTGATTGATTGATTTTATTTTTTTTTATTTAGTGTAAAGTATTATCATTGTTACTGTTAAGCATGTTAGGGAACTCTATTTATTTAGTTAATTTCACGTCTAAATGGTTCGGCATGATGTTGTCTTCACTCCACCAAAGACGACTTTCAGTAAGAGATTCAGCCACAATGATGCTCTCAGGCTGAATTTTATCACGGTGGTTATAACTAGATCAAAGCTAATCTCTCGCCTACGTGACTGTTTGATCTCGGCAAAAGGTTCTTAGGTTATTTCAGGAATAATAAAAGTGCAACAACGTGAGCCATTATATGAGATGAGGAGAAACCCATTACGCTATTCATTGATATCTATAATAAACTGAGAGCTTAGTTCTTCTTTGTTCTATCTCCATTTTCTGAAAAACTGGATCGAGATCTTTTAGTACGTAGGAGAGGTAAAACAAATGCACACTTTGACACTTGTTTAAAATGCATTCTGACACTTATCAAGCTGTTTCACAGTTACAATTTATTCAAGTCCCCTCTAATGCCAAAGCCTCAAACCTTTAACGTCCAATTTCTCAGCTGTGTAAAAAGTGAGTTGGAACAAAAAAACAACAAAAAACAACTGAGGTCTCAAAAGTACAAAAGTGTTCTCATTACACTGAAAGGCAGTGAAACAACAGGTATGTTCCAATAATAATACTTTCCTTTTTTTTTTTTTACTTGTGCTCATAAGCAATGTTCAGTGTTTTATCCGGCCAAATACTTGATCAAAAGGAAAAAAAAAAAGTATGAAAGATAATGACATTATTAGTATGTTACACACTGTGTATTTAGAAATGGCACAGGGGAATTTTTTAAGGACGTACAAAGTAAAATAGATTCAGTTTGGCCGCAGGTCTTTAACTGGTGGCGCACTCAGTCAAAGACTGTTTTCTCTCGGTATTGGTATGGGATTTGGACAGTGGAGTTCAATGGAACTTCACTCACTGGCGAGATCGAAACAAGTCTGTCTCGCTAGCACGGGCTGTCAAGAGAGACCTCGATGCACAGAATCTTAACACTGAGCTGGAGTTTGGAGAACACAGTGTGGATACGATAACAGCGATCATTATTGTAGTAGGAAGCAGCAAGACATTAGACAGACTAAAGCAGAATGATAGGTCAGAAACAGATCCTACCAAAGACGTCCACCAGCATCCTGCTAACTGAGCCAAAACAGATACAAAATGCATTGTATTACAGTAATTACCCAAGCCAGCTAAGGGGTGAAACAGACCAATGCTGATGTAGCGCCAGGCTGGTGGTTCACCACCCAAAAATTATGCATCGCACGAATACCCTAGGCACTGCCTAAACTACTCATCACACTAACACTAGGCAGTGCCCACACCTTTAGTATGATGCATAATTCATGGGCGGTGACCCGCCAGTCCGGCGCTTACCTCGCTCTTGGTCTGCTCCACCCCTAAAGACAACAGCTGTAATTGTGCAGAAGCTTACAACAAGCCAATCGTGCAGGATTACTGCTTATTATAGTAGTCGATACACCCACTGGAAAAACTCCATGTGAAGAGACACGATTATCGTGAGTGAGAGATGTAGATCTACATGATAGTTTAAGGACCGGTAAGCCTGTCCACTTAGATGCACACGCAAGAAACTTCAGCGTGGGTTTTTATCGCTATAGAAATGTCAAAGTTTACAGATACGGTGTAAATAAGAGGTTTGCTTTTTTTGTTTTTGCGTTTCTGTCGGAGATCTAAATAATTTAAAAAGTGTTCTATCGTATTTTTTGCCTGTAGACAAACCACTCGATTGCAAATAGTGTTGGTGGCGCTGGAGAAGAGATGGACACTGAACACTGGTGAAGAGGTGGACACTCAAAGTTGGGGAGAGCTACAAGAATGTTTCCCCTGTGTCTATCTAGTAAAAAAACCCATTGGCATGAACGTAGACTAAAATGGTTAGTGGTGCCAAAACAGGAAACTGTGGAGCGGATCAGGATGCAAAGCCAGTAATTCCAAATAGTAACAGCTAATTAAGTGCATGGCAAGATCATATACTGCGCAGAGGAAATTTTGTTCATTGAACGCACAAGTGGTGTCCACGTCCCGGTTTGTACTTCATGCAAATCATCCCGCAAGTTAACCGTTCAATCATTTGCACATTTTGTGGATTATTGCTTGACCATGCCTTATTGCATGCTCACATGCAGCCAGTGCAGCGCAAAACCGTATTTCAAGACTTCATGCTGAATTTCAGATTAATTGTTTCAGAAGATTTTGAGCCTTTTTATAATAAGGATAATATCCTATTACAATGTAACAGATGGGCACGATTAAGATTTGTGACGTCGGCGTTTTCGAAGAAATAAAACAAAAAAATGTTATGTTATTAAATTATTATTTGTTTCGTGCTTCTTTTTTGTTTTGTTTTTTAACTGTCGTTTACTGCTATGGCAGGTATAGATAAACATTATCATTAAAATGTTTGTTCTGCAATATTGAACCCATCTATAAATTTGGCCATACCAGTTACTTAGTTTCATTTAACCTCAGAAAACTTGTGCTCCTAGGGAATGTTAAATTTTAGGTCGTCTGTCGTCAGAAATTCCAAGGCCGTAATGTTACATTCTTATGAAAGTTTCAGTTCTTCGTCTTGGATTACAGCCACTCTTTGCCACTGCGCATGTTCAGTCGCCGTGCCTCCAAAGAACACATTTGCAAAGGCCAATGCTCAACTGCCGTGCATCGGGAGGAGGGGGGGGGGGGTCAATTTTTGGGTGGCGCAACTAAAACTAAAAAAATAATCCCTGAATTTTTTGTCCAACCTGCGATATTTCAGCCGAGTCAGTTGTTTACTTGCAGCTTGATCGATGGCAACGCAGGTTCCAGTTTCTAATCTAAATGCAAATTAAATCTCGTCCGTTCCTGTTTTCAGTTTTGATGGCTATAAATTTTTAATTGTTCTCATTTCAAGAAAAAAACAAACAAAAAGGCACCTTCCAAGTCCAGAGTGGGCCGAGTCTCTTGCAGTGTCTCTCTTAATGAAGTAACGTGGCAAGTAACCTTGCGGCACCGATCTTGCTAGAATGCGTTGTTGAGACGAAATGCAGATGGTAAGAAAATTGTTCTCATAATAACCTTTCAATGTCTAGATCTAGATGTGTGAGATATGACTCCATGTTACGATCAAATGCGACTTAATCACTGGTTTGACTAGGCAGTAGATATTTATTACTAGGCGTATAGGCTGAGAGATATCTCTTCATTTGAAAAATTCGAAAGAGATCTAAAATCAGTCCTGTATCCGAAATATCTACTGGCTGACTGATAATATGTCTCCCTTAAGCCTCATACGTTTGGTGCAACATGAACGTTTTTGTAAGTACATTTGAAAGAGGCGGAGAAAGACAGAGAGAGAGAAAGAGCGAGAAAGAGAGAGGGAGAAAGAAAGAGAGAGAAGAGAAAGAGAGACAAAGAAAGACACAGACAGAGAGAGGGGGGATTGGGCATGAAAGAGAGAGAGAGAGAGAGAGAGAGAGAGAGAGAGAGAGAGAGAGAGAGAGAGAGAGAGAGAGAGAGAGAGAGAGAGAGAATTGTTACTATTTCATTGAAAAGCGCTTTGGGTTCATTTTATGAAGACAGGCGCAATGTGAATATTTTCCATTATTATTATCATTTCATGAAATTATTGATGATTTAAGGGTTAAGCCAAATATCCTTGTCTTACCCTGACAGTTTCGGACGGCCCTTCTTGACCTGTTTCTCCCACCAACGCAGTGGCGTTGTCGTGTTCCTGCCGACTGGACAATGTGCTGCTGTCCATGGCGGTGCTGGTCGACATCGTTCTGAGTTGCTCCGGTCCGTCTAGAGGAAGATGCAGAGGAGAGAAGGAGAAAGGTTACTTTTCATGGATTTAAAAAAGGAATAAACGGAACAATCAAGAACAAATGTTACATAAACAGAAGAAAAGCAAAGAAAGAAAAAAGGGGAAAGAGTTAAACAGCATGGATTAAAAGAAGAAAAAGGGGAAGAAGAAATAGATGAAGAAGGTTTTAGTAGTTATTACATTACATGGATTCAGAAACAAAATGCAGCAGAACAGTAGAAGAGACAAGTTACATTAGAATGAGTACATGGATGAAAAACATTAATAATATTAAGCACGAAATAAAGGAGAGGACCAAAAGTTACATTACATGGATTCAATTTTTGAAAAAGCGAAGAAGAAACAGAGAAAGAAGGAGAAGACAGGTTACATTTTATAGGCAGAAGAAATGAGAGAAAATGAAGAAGGAAAGAACTTTAATATAATACAAGGTGAAGAAGAAGAAGAGAGAGGAGAAGGAGGAGGAAGGAGAAGAAGATGGAGGAGAAGGAAAAAGAGAAGAGGGAGGAGGAAGAAGAAGGAGGAGGAGGAAAAAAAAGAAGAAGGACGAGGAAGAGGAAGAAAGAGGAGGAGGAAGAGGAGGAAGAAGAAGAAGAAGGGGAGGAGGAGGAAGGAGGAGGAACACGAAGGAGGAGGAACACGAAGGAGGAGGAGAAGGAAGAGGAAGGAGGAGGAACACGAAGGAGGAGGAACACGAAGGAGGAGGAGAAGGAGGAGGAAGGAGGAGGAACACGAAGGAGGAGGAACACGAAGGAGGAGGAGAAGGAGGAGGAAGGAGGAGGAACACGAAGGAGGAGGAACACGAAGGAGGAGGAGAAGGAGGAGGAAGGAGGAGGAACACGAAGGAGGAGGAGGAAGAAGGAGGAGGAAGGAGGAGGAAGGAGGAGGAAGAAGAAGAAGATGAGGAGGAGGAGCAAGAAGAGGAAGAACAAGAAGAGGGAGGAGGAGGAACAAGAAGGAGGAGGAGAAGGAGGAAGAAGAAGGAGGAGAAGGAAGAAGATGAAGGAGGAGGAGGAGGAAGAAGACGAAGGAGGAAGAAGAAGAAGAGGGAGGAATAGGAACAAGAAGGAGGAGGAGAAGGAGGAACAAGAAGGAGGAGAAGGAAGAAGACGAAGGAGGAGGAGGAGGAGGAAGAAGAAGACGAAGGAGGAAGACGAAGTAGTAGGAGGAGCAAGAAGGAGAAGGAGGAGGAGGAGGAAGAACAAGAGGGAGGAGGAAGAAGAAGAAGAAGGGGAATAAGGAGAAGAATGAAAAGAAGAGGAGTTTGAATTTAAAGAAAGCGCGTCGACACGACACCAGTCACAGTGTGCTGGGAAAAAGCAAGACAATAGACAGAATAGAACAAAACGATAGAACAGGAGACCCTACAAGAAGCCCCCACCAACTACCCGTAGAAGAAGAAGAAGAAAGAGAAGAAGGAGAAGATGCGGAAGAAACATACAACTATGGTCAGAATTTTTACGTGTCATAATGATTGTGTAGTTGTGTCCAAGGGGTATCGTTAATTATCTACTCCAAAGGAGAAGATTTCTCAGAGCCTGTCCACACTCTCTTTCAACCAGTCATGTGGTTGTCTTGAAACTTACACCAGGGCTGGATTAACCATTAAGCAAAATAGGCACGCGCTTAGGACACCAAAGGAAGGGGGGGGGGGGCGGGGGCACCACAGAAATTTTTGATTGCCGGATTTAGCGTGGACGATATGGTGCAAAACTGCAAATGGTGCAGCTGAACCAGGGTGCACATAACCCCCCCTCCCCCCCCCCCCCCACATACACACAAAATTAAATTTGATTTGCTATCTTACAGTAAGTTTCATTAGAAATAAAAAGAATTCTAATTAATGGTTTGTTTTTGTTTATATTTTGAATTACATAATTATACGGTACATGGAAGCACCAAAATCTTTTAAGTCTTTAGGCCCTCTAAAGGTCTTAATCAGGCCCTGACTTAACACCAACCACAACGGTAAGAATGGAGACACACGGCGCGCTACACCAGTCCAGTCACATCCCGTATGATTCAAGTCTGTCACAACCTACAGCCGGGCCGGCGAGCGAGGGTCTGTTTAGAAGGGACAGAGCAAGCAAGCAAGCCAACACACAAACAAATACACTTTTGTCACAACGGAAATTTCCCTCAACTTCCTGCCCGTCAAACGATTTCCGTGGTCGTTAAAGAAATAAAAAAACAGAAACAAAAAAGATGTTTTTGGTTGTTGTTTTTTTGTGTGTCAAGATTTCCGCCAAATCTGTCTCAGATATAATCATTCTGAGGCCGTTTTTGCCATCAACTTTAAATGTTCTTTTACTTTCTATATATATCATTTAAATGGAGAGATAAACATACAGGCACCTACACGCACACCATATATATATATACACACATACATTAACACAGACATCCACATCTCTACCCAAACCTAAAACCGGCAACGTAAAGACTGTCAGGCAGGATTAGGGGTGAAACAGACCAGGGCTGCCGTGGGCGCCAGACCCGGTGGCTCGCCGCCCAGAAACATTGCGTCACTGCCTCCCGCCGGGTCGGTGTGAGCAGTGCCTAACTGTGCTAGGGTAAAGCAACATTTATGGGCGACGGGCCACCGGTATGGTGCCTGCACCAGCCGGGTGTGTTTCATCCCTTAGAACATTGCTCACACTTCAAACGAACAAAACGGTGTCAGACTGACATTTGGTGCAGGTCTATGGGAAGGCGACTTTTCTTTCCCCAAAGCAGCCGTTTATCCATAAGAGCATTCCATTCGAACAAGTTATGTGTTTAATTATCACAACCTATCTCTTTATCAAATGTATTTATTTATGCGCAACTCTGTTTACTTATTCTATTATGTGAAAACCGGTTTTAAACGCTCCTGGAGTGAAAGATTCAAGTGTTAAGATAACAGTGGAGTGCATTTATATAAAATTTATATAATTTTGTAATGCATGTCTCCACAAAGTGGAATCAAAGCGTTTTACAATTAATAAGTTAATAAGTTACATCTCTCTCTCTCTCTCTCTCTCTCTCTCTCTCTCTCTCTCTCTCTTTCTCTCTCTCTCTTTGTTCTCTCTCTGTTCTCTCTCTCTCTCTCTCTCTCTCTGTCTTTAACAAATCAATTCGTGCTGTAGAAAACATACAAGGCTAAAGAAACATTATCAGTTAGAAGATATTTCGGATACAAGATTGATTTTTACCTCGCTTTCAATAGACTTTTCAAACACAGAAATATCTCTCAATATCATATTTATTCATCTATGTACATATCTATTTACTTATTCTATTTCAGAAACCGTCTTTTCACGCGTACCTGACGTGAAAAGATTTGAATCTCAACTGACAAAGTACCACGACTTAAGGGGGAAAATGACCAAGGCTGAGTTAATAGTAAGCGCCAGACAAATTTTGCTTCGCACGAACACAATAAGCATTGCCCATACCGCGACCCAGTGGGGTGTAGCGGCAGTGTCTACTGGGCTTGCGTAAATCAAAATTTATGACCGGTGGGCCACCAGTCTGGTGCTTACAGCAGCCTTGATCTGTTTCATTCCTAAAGATTGGCCAACACAACAAAAATAATAATATGGCATAGTATTCCTTTTGATATTGTAGAGAATACGTTTTTACGATGAAAAAAAAAGAGATAAAATCGAACACTGAGGTAATATGTTGTTTTCTTAGTTACAGATGTGTAGTAAAATTGTGTGTGTGTGTTTGTGTGTATGTGTCTCTGTGTGTGTGTGTCGAGGTGGTAATTGTCGTCAGTTTCACCTTGCTCGTTTCAGAGAGGAAAAAAAAATACAAAGAACAAATGAAAACAGAATAATTTTCTCAAAACTCAACAGCCGGTTCAGTTATTTTGGCTCAAGATTGTCAAAGTCTGATGGCAGGTAATTACAAATTGTTTCCTGCTTTCTATTTCTCTCTCTCGCTCTCTCTGTCTTTGTCTCTCTTTTTCTCTCTGTCTGCCTCTCTTTCTCTCTCTCTCGCACTGTCTCTCTCTGTGTCATTGTCTCTCTCTCGCACTCTCTCACACTGACTCTCTCTCTCTCTTTCTCGTTTATCTCCCGTTTTCTCTTTCTCTCTGTGTCTCTCTCTACCTCCTGCTTCCTTGTTCTCTCTACCACTCTCTCTCTCTCTCTCTCTGCCTCTCTCTCTCTATGTCTGTCTGTGTGCCCTTCTCTCCCCATCTGCGTTTTTCTCTTTCTGTTTGTCTCTCTCAGACTGTCTCTCTCTATCTCTCCTCATCTCTCTCATACACACACACGCACACACAAACCTCTGATTGTGGTTGTATCTGATGATCTGAACATTAATTGTTTTTGTTTTTTGTTTGGTTAAAGTCAACATGACTTACACTTTTCCAGAGTCCCTTTCATGTCAAGGGGTTTTTCCTGGTCTCTTCTTGGTCTGTCCAACAGACGCAGCTGGTTTTTGGGATTGAAAAACTGCTGGCCATCAGGTATCATCACCCTTGTGACTTGAACCAATTATTGACATGACATTGTTGAGTTTGAATTTGGGGTTTGATTCTCCTATTTTGGGTTAGTTTTCAGCTTTCACATTCTTATAAATAAGATCAAAGAAAAGTGAAATTAAAAATCGGACGGGAAAAGACTTTTAATGTAAAGAATGTCTATTTGCAATATAAATGTTGTAGAACAATGTATTATTATGAGACTACAAGAAACTCTTTTTATAACGTATAGACTTAAAAACTACTAGAAGGATCGTTCCCAAATTTGACATCAATAGGTTAAGTAGGGTTAAGGATCAGATAATTATTATATTATGTAAGAGGATACAATTGGGTGCCATAAAGGAATAATTAGCAAAATGCGCAAATGATTGAAATCTTGCATCACGAGAGGGTTGTGGCGACATGTGACGAACGGTGTTCTCCAAACTGAAATTCTCTGTGTCCACTGAATCTTGCCATGTTGCTTTGAAATTATTGTGTTTTCATTCTGCTCTATTATGTAAACTCTAGTCTTTACTTTTACTACTAACATAAATGGATATTGCTCTGCTATGCCTTCTTTCAAAGGGGCATATCCTGCTCTAAATGTCCTGCCCAAGTACCCATCCATCCAACCACCTCACCAGATGTTGAGAACAACCTTCATGCTGACAAAACAGACCTTAGTTCTTGTTTGTTCCAGTTCAACTTTTTGCACAACTGAGAAATTCGACGTCAACAGTTTGCGGCTTTAGTACTATGATAAGGAATTAGAATAAATCAGAACTATGAAACATCTTGATAAAGTGCCGCAACGCCTTTTAAACAATTGTAAAAGTGTGCATTTGTTATGCCTCTTCTATATGCTATAAGATCTCCAGTTTTCTAGAAAATTGAGACAGAACAAACAAGAACTAAAATAGCGAAAACACACTTTCTGAAAAACCTAGATACCTTGGCAGTTGGCCGACTGTCAAGGCAAAATTAAAGAACAACTAAACTCCAGCTGTAACTTGGCCGCAATAACACTAAGGCAAATTCCTCAAATGGGATCAAAGAAGTATACAAAATACAGAAACTTACAAAAATAGCAAATATTACAAAAACAAAACCAAAAAAACAACAACACAAAAACAATGGCCAATCCTGTCCCATGTGAACAGCCTGAAGAGGTCAAGTTTCGATGGCGGCTGGACTGAAATGTGAAGATGAAAACAGAGCAAACAGGTTTAGGCCGAGGCCCTGGGGAAACAAAGATCTCACTGGCGCTTTATTTTATTTGTTGTCGTCAGTCTGGCCAAAGACTTTGAGTCTGAGTTTGGAGAAAGCACCTGGACACGATAATAATTACATTGTGCTTGGACGAAGCAAAACGGCAGACAGAATAAAGCAAAGCGACGGGGGGGGGGGGGGCAGAAGGACAGAAGGGGCCCGTCCCTACCCCGCTCGGGTGATTTTTTTTCCATACGAGCTTTAGCAAATTCAGGACCATATCAGCAACACACCCCCAAACACCAGGTCATCGGCTAAGGGATTTCTCGTCGTATCAAACACTACCATGGGTGCTGCAATCTCTGGACTGTGCCTGCTATGACTCTGAACGTTACCGAAATGTTGGAGCTGTCCTGTGTTTGGGGTCTGGGGGTCTGTTGCTGCCCCGCTCCTGAATTTGCTAGAGCTCTTGCGCAAAAAAAAAAAAAAATCACGTACACTGCTCTGTACAAAGAACATGACGTGTTCTGGCCGCATAACATCCTTTACAAAAACATCTTTGAAAAAGCCCAAAATGTATTTTTTGCTGGTAATTATGTACATTCGTTTCGCATTTATTTATCTACTTTTAACAACAGTGCAATGCAGACAACAGAATATTGCCTTTACCTATGTAACCAAACATCGTAAAACCTCAAGCTATTCAAGAATGTCAAACAAAAGTGCTTACAGCTTATGAAGTCAGTTTCTTACTGCGGTTGGCTATTTCAGAACCTAGACATACCATAAAAATGCCCTTTTCATTTCTATCAATCCATTCAGTCTGAGAAACATTGAGCTATTATCATATTAGGAAGATGGATTTGAGTACGTCATTCTTTTCTCTATTAACAACAAAGTATTGGTATTGAAATGGAAACAGTATTCACGTTTTTTAAAATTATCTATGCATGACTTGAACTGTAGGCACAAAGCATCGTTTCAAACTGTAAAAGTGCCCAACAAAGAAATCATTTCGCTTTTACTTACATTGACTGCAAGGCGGTATGTGTCAGTGGAGGGTGCCATTTTATGGGAAAGAAAAGGGAGTCACACATTAAAATTATGCTCACCATTGGACAATCTATGCCACTAAATCGTAATAACATTCTTACAAAACGTTTGAGAAAGTTACAATGAGTCTCCAAATGTTTGTTTATGATGTAATGGTTTGAAAAAGTTAAGCTGGACCGCAAATTGCATATTTTTCATATAATACCTTCTTGAACAGATTTTGAGAGAGTTACTCTAGGCTGCAAACTGCGTTTATCATGATTGTGATACATTGTTTCAATGGGTTTGTAGGAAGTTACGCTGGGCCGTGGACTGCACATTCCTAAAGGCAATACCTTCTAACAACGGGTTTTCAAAGGTTACGCTGGACCTGCAAACAGCGTATTTTTGGTAAACATTCTTACATAACACCAGATTTTGAGAAGCGAAATGAAGCCTTATTCCTACTGCAGAACCCGCTTGTCTAATGCTAGTCTCTTTTTATTGAACTTCGCTCCATTAGCTTCAGTGCCACTTTGACACAGTTTTTCCCGGCATGTCATTTCATTTTCGCCGAACTTTTACAGCACACCGGAACTTTTATTATCTCTGGCAACGCATTATCATTCAGGGTTTTTGTTTTGCTTTGCCTTGTTCTTTTCTACCTGGCCATTCGTTCAAGTTTATTTAAAAAGAAAAATCATCTTATTTCCGTTTTTTTTTCTCTCTTTTTTTTTTTTAACTTGTCATCGATTTTAATCTTTCCGCTTGGTGTCCGCTGTTATCATTCTCATCTCCGTGTGTCACTGTAGTCTTGTCTTCTTCAAGAAATGTCCTGCGTTCCTGTGTGTGGCAGCAGTTTTTCTTTCTGTCCTTCTTCATCTACCAGCTGTCTTTTTTTCTTTTCACTCGCTCTCTCTCTATCTCTCCCTCCCTCTCCCACTTTCTCTCTCTCTCTCCCTTCGTCTATCAGCTCCTTTTCTTTTCTCCCCATCTCTTCCCTCTCTCTCTCTCCATCTCTCTCTTCATCTATAAGTTCTTTTCTCCCCCCCCCCCCCCGTCTTTCTCTCTTTCCTGTCGCCCTCTCTCTTCCTCTACCCTTCTATCTCTCTTCCCCCTTTAACTCTCACCCTTTTCTCACTCCCTCTCAGTTTCAGCCTCATCATTGTTTCCAGGAGTTTCTCTTTCTTCTCTTTTCTTGTCTTGTTCTGTCCTCATCACACAGTGGCTTCCCTTTAATCTCTATTTTAAGTGAATGGTTATCCCCCCCCCTCCCCCAATTTTGTATTAAAAAAAAACAAACAAAGTGTCAAGATGCCTTTTAAAATGGTTAAAACCGTTATCAGTGTCTGGATATTTCCCTGCAAACATCCACTGACACAAGATGGACAAGCCGTGGCTTCTGTAGCTGATAAAAAAAATCAAGTTGCGGAAAAGTCAGGATGGGGAAAAGGATTGTGGATTCCCTCAACACGGCTTCCCATTGCATATTAACGCTGGGGTTAAGATAATGATTTTTCCGAACCTTTCAGCACTGACTGGATTGCTAGGGCCGATCCAGAGGTGATCTTTCAATCTTAATGGCGCGCACAGAGCTATTCATTCACGGTTACTAGGATGTTGTCTTGTGATCCGGGACACTGTTGTCCACACTGGAAGAGAGAATGTCTCCACCCACAAGAGAAGTGTTATTGTTTCAGTGTATGTTGGCAAACCTGATTAGTCAATAGCTTTTCAGCTAACCACATCGGAAACTTTCCGTGACTGACAATCTGGAAAAAAAAAACGCCAGTCAAGTTCTAAGCGGGCTTTGACCAGCAAGGCCCCTCCTTTAATGCTGTTCCTTCAGCCTGTGTTTGGATCTTTATTTTGGGAGGTTTGCTGCCATTTACACTTTGCTTTTCTGTGTTGTTGTGTTTTTTTTTTGTCTTGGTGGTAACGGGTTAGTTTTTTTTTAGAATTTTGCCCGGGCAGCGCCTTTAACGGCCTGTTCTTCACGATTTCCAACTGGCAAGGTACCTTTAGCATGCGCAAAGTGCACACGGGTCCACCGAATGTTTCGCCCTTTTTCCGAGAAGATTAGATCCTCGATCCTATTTACTATAGGGTCAAAGATAAAAAATGTTTTACCCCCCCTCCCTCAAAAAAAAAAAAAAAATTGTCCAAGATGCCATCACCGACCGGAGATCGAACCCTATACCTTCGGCCTGACAGGCGAGAGCCTCGCCTCTAGACTATCTTGTCCCCTTTCCTTCAGCCTGGACAAACGTCAGGGATAAAGGATTACGTCCATATTGAAAACCACGTACGACGTGTCACTCATCTAATTTGAGAAGATCAAAATCTGGGACCTGTCTTTACCTTAATATACTTTAATACCTTACCTTACTCAGTTATTATGTTAATTTTTCCCTCCCAAATCTTGAGGCAAATTTGACGGCTCTGGGCTGGTTTTGTTTGTTTTTCAATGAATGGTTTCCACAAAAGTTTCACAACGTGTTTTATATAAATGAATGGTGTTTTCTCGTCAGTTCTACAGACTGCTGACAACTCGGTCATGAATCAGTTATACCGCTGCATAAATTCAGGAAGAAATAAATGTCGGGGTGGGAGGGGGGGGCATTCACGGTTCAGGGGGATGGTCCCATACTTATATAGGCCTTTTGGTTCCGTCATTTCGACAGAGGGGCCTAAGACTATATAATTACAAGCTCCGAAAATGTGTGTGTGTGTATGGGGAGGGAAGGTGTGAGGAGGAGGGTGTGGTAAGGCTGGAGATTTCTCTAAACTAAAATGAACAGGGGGATGGTGAAATGCCTTTATGCATCAGTTGGCCAGGACCGCGTAATGAATGACATTTGAATTGAAAACAACAGGCTGATACAACATGAGATAACTGTTTATTTTGGATTAGACCAACATTAATGAAGCTTTAATGAATATGCAATTTGGTCTTTCCATAGACACGCATAATTTTCTTAACTTTTGTTGTTAGTTACCCGGATCGATGGAAACCACTCCTGGAAGTAAGTAGCTATTACCTTAACGTCTTCCTACGAAATCTATTACAAGCATTATTGCCATTGAACCCTAGGATTACTATTACAATCATTATATCACTGACTGTGTTGTTTATCGCTTATGAATTAGGAATGTTTGCGGCACAGAACAACGAAGCCAGATCGATGGCTATGCATAATGTCTACATTATGGCTACATGATAATGGCAGAATATTGCTTATCGTTACCTCAAAAACTCCATGGACCATACAGCTTAAGGGAGCCATCTTGACGCATGAGCATACTGGGCAGTTGCTCAAGGGCGCCAAAGGTTTACGGGGAGGGAGGGGGGGGGGACATGCATACGTTTACATGCGTGGGGAGGATGGGGTGCAACCTATTACTTTGCCCAGGGGCCCAAAATGATGTAAAGACGGAACGGCAGCTTAATGTGTGGAGACTGATAGCTGGCAGATTATGCTATGTCTATTACTTCGGTTGGCTCATTGTCGCGTTAACCAGAGTACAATCTACGCACTTCATTCTAGTGAATGTACGCAGTGAACAGTTGATGGCGGCTAACGCTTCCAGCCTTTCCTTTGGGTGGCAGTCTGCTAAAGCATTATCAATGCAGACTTCAAAATTAGATTTTTTTTTTTTTTCTTAGTTTGCAATCTGGCCAGTGAATAAACTCCTGCGAGATCGGGATTTATAAGGGACCTTACAGATTAATGGATGGAGAGCAATAGCTGGGAGATTATGTTGATATTAATGTCTTCGGCCTTGCTTGGCTCATTGTAGTGCAGTTTTTATTTTGTCATCCTCTTAAATGACAAAAAAATAGGCACTCCTGAGAGAGGGAGATTACGGGAGATATCCAGAAGGAGGGGATCCCAGTCATACAGCTGGTTCTGACCTTGACTTCCCTACACTCTTGGGGGTGGAGGCGGGGAGGCGGTGTGGCAAGTTTCTAGTTGATGTCTCGCTCTTTCTTCTGCAAGCCTGTTGCTTGGCATTTACTGCACGAAGATTTATGCGCAAGCAAGTTTCTATTGCCAGGGGCTCACTAGCCGATTTTCATCTGCCGATTACTGAATGGAGACGTCACGACATTTAGTTTCAGTGAGATCAGGCATACCAGCCAACTCTTTGGATCTCATTGAAGCCAGAGAGCATGTATATATGTATTGAGAGGTTTCACTTTTGGTCAATTTGCACGGCGAGACACCGGAGGCTCTGCGAAACCACTGCTGGCATGAAGCGGAAAGTAGATCGCTGTGGTAAACAATATCCGTTTGTACATTTCAACGGGGCGTAAGAACTTGCGACCTAGTTTCGCAAATTGGCGGAAGTTAGATCTCTCTATAAAAGAATACTCTCTGTTGAAGCTCAATGTTATGACGTCACGATCTAACGATAAAAATCGGCTTTTGCATATCTAGGCCAATGGCTACACAGATTCATCATGAATAAAATATCTCTATGGAGCTATTTCCAATTAAAAGAACATACACTACATGTTTTGCTTTAGTACATAGGCCACTATTCCGTAGGCTGCTTCAGACCTATCATGTTTTAACGACAAATCTTCTCAGGGCGCAATACGGCCATTATCGAGCTGACATTTAACCCAAACCCAAAACTCAAATAGCATAGCATATTGGCGCTGGGTAGCAAAAACCACATAGCCAGGAATATCACTGTGTTTCATTAGACAAAAACTTGAAACGAGACATTGGAGGGATAGACATTTCCCTCCGGTAATCCGACAAAAAGATCAGGCTGGAATTTAAGTCAACCGGGAAAAACCTAGTGCAAAAAGAAAATCAATTTATGCTAGATCAAGCTTGTATTTTTCTTTCTTGAATAAAAACCTGTATCTAGGGGTCTAATTCACCCAGGGGGGGGGGGGCGCTCACAGAGCCACCCTGGTGACCCCCTCCTCCTATCCCGCGCGCCCGCCCCTAAAGTCGTGTCCTTGAGATGCCTCTGTTTCCGCTTGACGTGTTTTTTCCGATTAACGGGGGGGGGGGGGGGGAGGGGGGTGGAATCCGTCAGTATTAACTTCTATCCACCTTTTCCTTTTCCAATAGAAATTTTTCGGCTGATTTTCAACAACTTTAAAGGAAACGTAAGCATCCTAAGATTACGATGTATTTGAAACAGTGGCGTGCAGAGGTTTGGTGATGCCCTACCATGCCCGAGACGAACACCTTGATTTGTATGGCCCCAAGACTCCAGTATGGGCCTGGACTCTCTTTTATTGGACGGTCCCTGAAATGGATACCTGGGGCGGACGTCCTCTTTGCCCCCCCCCCCTTCTTTTTTTTTTGCAAGATACTGATTTGAAAGGTTCCGAATGTCGGGGGTCGAACATTCCCTGGCCGTAGCCATTTCCTTTCTGTGCCTGGGAACATTCTGAATGACATGGGTGGGAAGGTAGGGTTGCGGGAAGGAAAATCGGAGGAGGGTGGGGGTGGAGGGCAGGTACGACAGGCACCAGCTCCTTTAACTCTTTCCTTACGGGCCAGTATTCCACGTCTGGACGAAGCACCCCCTGAACTTATATGCCCAATTGTACTGTGCATTCGTAAACCAAGATCGCCTTACTACACAACGTTACAACTTCCCAAACTATACATTTATCGCATAAATGTGGTATCTTTGGACGCGCTAGGACAAAGAAAGCTTAACCAAGAATTCTATTTTTAAAGTTCAGCGTCACGGGATGTTAATTTCCAGCACTGTGGGGTCAAGGAATACCTTTACAACGTCACAACGCAGGCTGCGTTGTACCGGCTTCCGCTAGGGAAGCGTGCGACGCAGTGTGCGTTGTACGGTAAGGAAAGAGTTAACCCTCTTGGCCGCATATATCACCAGTGATTCATTCATTAAGTGCCCTGCCGGCCATCGTTGGCGATCATGACCCTCCATCTCTCACGATTTTCCGTAGCCCTGATGAGGTAGTTGGTGGTGTGCATTCCCATCCAGGCCTTTAGGTCGTCCTGCATCTTTATACGTTGTCGTCCCCGGCTTCTTCTTCCATTGAAAATCCTTGTTGTTACTAAATGTTCTAGTCTTCGTCTTTTCATTACATGTCCAAAGAATGCTCCCTGTCTTTTCCTGACTTTGTTTACGAGTGTCCTCTTTTCATCTGCCTGTCTCAACACTTCTTCATTTTTTTGTCTTCCTGGCAGTCCATGGAATGCTAAGTATCATCAGTGATACATAGAAATTTATCACTCGGCTGCAATTCCCACAAGAACGCAAGGCGAGAAAAGTTATTTTCTTACTAATTTCACAGGTATACATTAAATCAACCAAATAATCACGAAAGTCCCGTGATTATGCCACTAAGAACAAATTCTCATAAAATCTTAAATTTTCCTACAAGCAGAAATTGGGGCGGTGCCCAGAGTGTTAAGGGTTTCATAAATCAAAAGAACACACAAGAACGAAAAGAACAAACATCAAAACAAATGAAACAAAAACCAGTACAAAGTCCGAAAACAGACATCCTGTCTAAACAAAGACCCCCACCTCCGCCCAGTTTGCTAATTTCCCATTTTCTGATAATAGCAAATGTTTTCACCTGGACTAGGATCGAAGGCTGTGATTAAGCACTTTAAAAATCAAACGAAGTAATTTGAATGCCATTTACTGTCCAGTCATCTGGCTTTAGAAAGTCTGTAATTTCTTCAACACTAGGAAGAAGACCGTGTCTTTTACGTTCCTGCTGTTTTTTTTTTTTTGTTCTTCTTCAATATCCTGTTTGGAAAGCGATTGTGCAATGTTGGACAAGGCAGCACGGCCGGTATTGTGCATCGATGTATATCAGATCTATGACTAATGTATTATGTAATGTTGCTCCAAGGAAACAAATCAACCTCCCGCTGTGTCTGTGGGTGGTCGGATAGACTGTACATTGTTAAAGGTATATTTTGTGCGTAAACAGTTTTTTTTTTTTAAATTTATGAAATACTGAAGTGTGGCCATTTATCTATCCTCTCTCTCTCTCCCACTGTCTGTCTGTCTCTCTCTTTGAATATCTCTCTCTTTGTCTCTTTCTCTCTCCCACTGTCTGTCTGTCTCTCTCTTTGAGTATCTCTCTCTTTGTCTCTTTCTCTCTCCCACTGTCTGTCTGTCTCTCTCTTTGAGTATCTCTCTCTTTGTCTCTTTCTCTCTCCCACTGTCTGTCTGTCTCTCTCTTTGAGTATCTCTCTCTTTGTCTCTTTCTCTCCCTCTGACTCCCTGCCCCCCCCCTCCCCCACCTCGCGCTCTCTCTGTCCACCGACTCTCTCTCTTTCTTTCTCTCTGTCTGTCTCTGTCTGTCTCTGGCTTCTGTCTTCCCACCCTCTCTCTCCCCCTCACCCCCCCCCCCTCCACACACACACATACTCTACAGTCAATAAATGGCTCTTTGGATAAAGAGTAACATTGTCGTGCGATACTGTGTGTAAGTTTGCGTACGGGTCTCCATGTGTGTCTGTTTGAATACTGATATACAAACGAATTCTCTTCCTCTCTCCTTCCCAGTGCCCCCCTCCCCATCTCTATCTATCTATCTATCTATCTATCTGTCTATCTATCTATCTATCTATCTATCTATCTATCTATCTATCTATCTATCGATCTATCTATCTATCTATCTATCTATCTATCTATCTATCTATCTATCTATCTATCTATCTATCTATCTATCTATCTATCTATCGATCGATCGATCTATCTATCTATCTATCTATCTATGTATCTATCTATCTATCTATCTATCTATCTATCTATCTATCTATCTATCTATCTATCTATCTATCTATCTATCTATCTATCTATCTATCTATCTATCTATCTACCTATCTATCTGTCTGTCTATCTATCTATCTATCTTTCTATGCAATAATATAAGTTGTCCATCACATCTGTAGACTCTTTGTCGGCCAAAATCACTGTTCAGTAAAAGTTCCCTCTGATAATCCACTATAGACTGAATATAAAAAGAAAGACACAGTCTCTATCGAATCCTTCGCATGCTAACAACCTCATTCGTGACTGACAAGGAATTAAAACTTACTTCCGGACAACGATTTAAAAATTAATGTCTAAGTACTACACCGGGTTCAATGGACGTCCAAGCTACTATAATCTCCACCGAGCACTTAGCTCATACCACTTCATTGATTAGTCTATTATTATAGAAACAACTCACTAAAGATAAACGAATCCTAATCTGTAACTGGGATAGGTAAACTATACATAAAAGGAAACTAATCAGACATGATGTGAATATTGCATGGCCGTGTCTAATTAGTCTGGGTACTCTGATGACTTAAGACAACTTAGATTCATGATCAGATTGCTTTGTCCTCATTTTCTCATCAGACGCAGTGTCATGGTAGTCTGTGATGGCAGCTTAGGGGGTCATCAAACAACATTACGTAGATTTTTGAGGATTGGTGGGATCGCCATAAGGGGGGGGGGGTATACATCAAAGTGCCATCGGCGCGGTGTCGTAACCAGCGGATCTACGTTATTCATATGGGCAAACTTGACGCCAGTGCTAACTGGTCAGATTTCCATATGGGGGCTGCCTGAGAAGGTGCCTCCAGCTCACGAAAAGCGTATGTGGGCGAGAGGGGCGGGTGTCTAGGGAGCGTACATACGCTTTTCAATTGTGGTGATGGATGCAAAAGTTTGGTTTTGTTGTGCACTTTTTGCTCTAAGCCAATTGCGTTTCTGGATTATACAAAAATCATGGTCTCTTATGAATTAGTGAAAGAGGCCAGGCAAAATGGCACTTTAACGTTTCCAAACAGCAAGGCCTTTTCATGGACATTTAACATTCTAAAGCCGTGTGCTCCTACGTGGGGTGGAGAGGGCTGGAGTTATGTGTATGATTCACATTCGTGGAAGGGCGAAGGAAGGTGAAAAATCGTCCAAATCGAGCCTACCTTAGGAGCAATCCCTTAGCATGCACGCTACATTTTGGCATTCTACCCCCCCCCCCCCCCCGCCCCCCCCCCCACACACACAAGCCCCCCAGCTCACCGTACGCTTTTCATACGCTTGACTTCATTACAACTCAGTAATTTCTCTATTTAGCTTTGTAATTTGACTAAAGTCCCATAACAACAGTTATTACGATAAAGAGTCAGAATAAATCGGAACTGTGAAACAGCTTGATAAGTGCCACAGTGCATTTTAAACAACAGTCAAAGTGTGCACTCGTTATACCTCTCCACATCTCCAGTTCTCTCATTAAATGGAGAATGAACAAACAAGAACTAAAGCCGTGTGGAGTCTACCCACTCAATCCCTCCGAGCGAACATGCTTTAAGGATGATCCCCTATGATGTCTTCATCACTCGTGGCTTATCACAACAAGACGATGAAAGCCGAACATACCTCCTGTTCTTTAATTATTCCTTTAATTATAATATCCCGAGAGGGACGAATGTCTATAAAGACCGTCTAATTGTGATTAATGATGAAATATAATGAGACTGAGCTGGCGTTTATTAATTAATATAGAATAGACCTGCGTGCACATCGACCATTTTGACCGACCGGCTAGTTGGCTAGTGACGTCATGACATTGGATTTCAGTGGCATACAAAGAGTTGGCTGGTGCGCCAAATCTCACTGAATTCCACGGTCGTGACGTCAAAATCAAACTAGGCCAATCGAATCGCTGGTGTGTGTCTATTTCATCAGATCTTTTTTAACACGGGTTCTTTCGATTTTTATCATTTTGAAGCAGAAGGTCTCACTGACTTTCTGATGGGCCACTAAACGTTAATATCATGGTCAGATCACTAACTAGTGTACGTTTAAATGTTCAGCTTGACCAAATTAATATTATATAAACCACAGAAAATCTATGCGGTGGCAGCAAGACTTAAAGCAAAGTCAGAAACTGGCAAAAACAAAAGGATGTATAAAGCAAAGCTTCGCGTGTCTTTTTGCCAATTTTTGACTTTAGTGTTCAAATTCTGACGTGAACAACAACCACAAACAAAAAAAAGGGATTTCAAAAGAAAGTTGTTCAACCATGGGCTCTTGTGTGTGTGTGAGTGTGTGGGTGTGTGTGCGTGTGTGTGTGTGTGAGTGTGTGTGTGTGCGCGTGTGGTGTGAGTGTGTGTGTGAGTGTGCGTGTGTGTGTGGGTGTGTGTGTGTGAGTGTGTGTGTGTGAGTGTGTATGTGTGTGTGTGTGTGTGTGTGTTTTTTGGGGGGGGGGGGTGCAGAGGGAGGAAAGGCAAGTACTCGGTGATTAGCCTTCTACTACTAATGTCGTTAGATTGTTTTTTTCTCGTTTTGTTTTTTAATTTCCGGAGAATAAGGAAGATAAATGGTTAAGTTTTTTTTATGTTCCGGTGGACATTCACTGTGGATTGGAAACGGAACATCTCACAAAGGTAGGACAACGTCCACTTCCGAAGTATACAGTGAAAACAGAAATCCCCCCCCCCCCCCCCACCCGCCCCTCAAAAATGGAAAACAGGACTTGGCTGTAAATAACACCAATCAACTGCGTGACCGAGGAATGGGAACATGTGTAAGACAGAACGAAACAGTATAGACACGACGGAAGAAAGTACCAAATGAGAGAGCGGAAATATATAATAATAATAATAACAATAATAATAATAGACAACACTTATATCGCGCTTCACCCCATTAACAACCAGACCCTAATTGCTTTACATCTTTTTTTTTGGGGAGGGGGGCGGGGGGGGGGGGTCAGATTCAAATGCAATGCATTCATTTCGTGCATGACTCAGTGACTGGAGATCAATAAATTGTATAATGAACGGAGATTAAAAAATAAAAACTACTTTAAAAAGGTTTCTGTGTAGTGAGTTCGCACATAAATACGAAGAGAAGTCCAGTTCACAGTGGCTAGTTAAATGAATAAATAGATAAGTATGAAAGTACGCATATGACCTGATAATAGACAAGTAGATAAATATACCGCTGTCTATAAGGACTATTCTGAGGCTCGGACCCAATTGAAGTCTTTTATATCCCATAATTGTCAGTTGTTGAAATCTGTGTTGTCGGCTGTTCTCGAACCATTTTTTGGTGTTTTCTTTATCAGCTGACGGTTTTTACAGTTCATTTTTAACAGTTGGTAAAAAAAAAAAAGAAAGAAACTTGAATGGATACGTCATATACAAATCATTATGATGTGCGTGAAAAACAGCTATAATTAAATAATAAAGATATAATGTATAAAAATCTCAACATATACAAATGCAAGTATTATAGAAAAGATAAACAGGAAGAAGAAAGGAAAAAGATATAAAAATAAGAATAAAGAAATAAATAGGTTATTATCTATGCGGCAAGGCGTAATCAATTTTTATACTAGATGGTAATAATATATTGCCAATAACAGAATAATAATGGCAGTATACGGCCGTATACTAATTTTACTTGACTTCATGCACTTTGGAGTACTCGGTTTTGCATTTTCATCTGTTCGTCATTGCCCCCCCCCCCTTCCTCCTCCCCCCTCCTTTTTTTTTTTTCCAACTTTATTTGCTTTCATTTTGCTCTTATTTCTCTTACACATTCTCCACACTTTTCAATCATCCGTTCCTTCTCTGATTATTTTTCCGTATTATACTTTCAGACATTTTTCTCTTACCTGCATTTCTGTCTCAAATGCAAATTTAAGATTAATTGATTTGCCATATTTTATTTCACGGATGCACATTATTTTAGGCAATTAGTAGTGCAAGTGTTAATATCATCAATATTATTTTCATGTACAATAATAGTCTAAGTCCCCATGTATTATTCCAAAAAGTGCAATTTTCTCATTTATTTCAATTCTTTTACCGGTTTTATTCAAAATATACTGGGCCACATAAGGCCAATAGTCTTTCAGTTTGCTGCAATGGAAAAAGAAATTCTCCATAAAATCAGGCGCATTACAATGCTGGCATTTGTTATTTTCCTTTATTTTCATTTTATGTAAGAGAATATTCGTTGGGTCAATATCGTGTAGGATTTTAAAATGTAAGAGCTTCAATCTGGTTTCTTTGCAACCTCTAAACCCGCTATCAAAATAAGGATATATGCCAACATTATATTTTCGTTTCCAGAAACCCGAGCTACAGATCGTGGCGTTTTTGTTATGTATTAGTTTCTTTCTAATTTCTTTATTCGTTAGTTTAAAAATACCTTTTACATTTTCATCTACCTCATCTTCTGTATGCAAAGGAGGTCTGTCTTCCGTTCTGGTTTTTACAAAAATTTCCTTCCATTCTTTTTTAACAGCATTTGTAACTGCCCAGTAGTCGAAATGGATACCAGGATAATGTCCAGTTATCCCACGCTTTACAACATTTAAATCATATAAATCACGCACACAATACACAGGAAAAACCGAAAAATGGACTCTTGGAGTGTAAAAAAATGATTCTTCGTCTGATGTTTAAAAGACATAAAACGATCAGTGTCTCTCAAAGACAGAGACAGGGCATTCCAAATCAGTTCTGAGGCCCTTGAAAATATGAGTAACAGATTTTGAGTGAATTAAACGCAAAACAAACCCAAAAACAAAATATTATACCTCTCTTGCCCAGTTTGGGTGAGCGATGACAGCGAAAAGGAAGTTCTTCAATGTTCTCAGACATTCTGGCAAATCGCGCTCTTTTTCAACATGCAATGCTGCCCTGTGAAACTACGTCTATTTCTGACGCCTCGAAATCTGATAGCGTAAACTGAGTGACGTAGCCTGTGTCAGAGGTCAGAGGTTGTCATTTTATGACGTGATCTGTACACCGGCAGATCAATATGCGTAGGGACTGATAGGATTATGGGCGTAAAGTCTGATATATATAGAGAGAGACAGGCAGGCAGAAATAAGATAGACTAATAGGAAAATAGATAGAAATAGATACAGACTGACAGATACAAACAGACAGACATAGATAGCTATCTAGACCGATAAGATAAGCCGAAAGCTGGGTTTGTGTGTGTGTGGAAACGGCAAAAACCTTTCAAGTACTTCAAGTACTTCAAGGTGCTCGCCTCTCATGCCGAAGGTACCGGGTTCGAATCCCGGTCGGTGCATTCATGTTAGAATTTTGGGATTTTTCTCATATTTTCCTGTCCCTGAACCTATGGTAGGTAGGATCGAGCACCTAGTCTTCTCAGATAAGGACAAACAATTCGGAGGACCCGTGTGCACGTTGCACCCGTTAAAGATTCTTTGGCAGTTGGAAATCGAAAAGAGCAGGCCCATCAGGCCGCTGTCCGGGAAAAATTCGAAAAAAAACGAAGCCCTACCGCAACAAGAAAAATGACAAAAAAGAAAAGTGAGGTGTAAATGCCAAGGGCCGAGAACCTCCTTAAATAAAGACCGAAACACAAACCCTTCAAGTAATGAAACAGAAGAAAATGCTTTCATGTGTACGGAAACGCTGTTTCTGTACGCGTGAAAAGATTCTTTGTTTTTACTATTTGATGGATTTTTGCCGTATCCGTTTCCGTGCACATGAAAACCCAGCTTAAGCGGAGTATGATACGGAGCCTCGAAGGTCACAGACAATTGCTGCCATCAAAATGTAACCCACCAAATAATGGCAGAAGCTGACCGTGTCCGGCCGGAGTTAGGATGATAGGGTCTTCCCGGATTTACTAAGAAAGTATTGGGAAATTCTGACCTGCACTTCTTGTCTGCCAGCATTTGACTTTGCCATCTTGGCTGAGTACGATCACCACTGTCGAGACACGCAGTACTTTTAGAATATCAGATTTCTCATCTTTTTTTCTTTTTGTGCTTGTTTTGTAAGGACTTATTTGGAAACGTAGCCAGCTTTAACCCAATGGGGTCCCGCGTCTAAGGGGACACCAAGCTAAGGTTTGTTCTGTCTCCATTTTCTGAAAGACTGGAGATCTTTTACTATGTAGAAGAGGTATAACGATGTGCACAATTAATAACTGTTTGAAATACGTTGTGGCACTTATCGAGCTGTTTCACATTTCCGATTTTTTCAAACTCTGTATCACAATCCTAAAGCCGCAGACGTTTAATGTCGAATTTCTCATTTGTGCAAAAAGTGGAACTGGAACATAAAGAAACAAAGGTGGCAAATTCTAGTCATGTTAAGTACACACAACAACACACTGGAACATGCACCTAACACCACATTACAGGTTCTAATTAGAACAGCAACGATTGTAATCATCGTGTCCAGCAGCTCCTAAGGCCGGTCCTATTTGGAAACAACCAGAGGCTACAGAGCACTGAACCGAACGTCTGGCTTCAGAAATCTTACATAAGTGGATCTCTCTGTATTGTCATAAATTTGGGTCGGCTGGCCCTGGTCCAGTGTCCACGGGTTCATCTTACGTAAACCTAATGAATGATTGTCAACAGTTATGACAGGTTGTCTTCCCTCATCTCTCTCAGTTGGTGAAACGCTCACGAGTGCAGTGCCCCCACGACTCCGAAAGGAATTAATGGAGCCAGAACCTCTTTCGGAAAACATAGGCAAAACGTAGACAAGGCCGAAACAGATGTGTCTCTGCTGGTGCTGCATGGGAGGCAAAAAAAAAAACAACAACAAAAAACGCCAACCGGCGCTGCACTGTGGCGACGATGTGCCCCCTCCAGTTATAACTGGTCTGCAATGGCACAAAGGCAAATTTCCCAAATGGGATTAAGAGTTATACAAATATAAATACAAAAATACAAATACCAAAGAAAGAGACAAGTACAAAATTAACAATACAATAAAAAGAAAACAGGCAACATGACAGACACAGCATTTTTTTATTTTGACCATCTGCACTCGTTTCATCGAATTCCTAGATCATCCAGGAGCAATGCACGTCCAAGCAAACATAGAAAGGTATAGAAGATCGTTTTGACCAACTGCATTTCCCCTCAACCAGACATTATAGCTGGTGGTTTTATTGAGGTTCCATGCCATTTTTACTTCATGTGTATGTCGGTTAGGGGCCGCGCGCACTATCCCGTTTCGCCTGCTGCACGGCGTGCAAATGCAGATTTTTGCTTGCTTGGCAAAGAGTTTACCGTGCTGCACGCCAAGCGAAAGATTGCTTGCATTGAACGGGCGGTTAATTTTAACATAGTGCGCGCAGGGTCTTATTGAGTTATTATTCATGCAATAAAATCTAGGACGTGTATATGCTCTCAATCGATCTGTGCAAATGTATTTCCTTTCATGAGATAACAAAGGGACTCTTGATTCTTATCTTACATCATCTTATCTTAGCTTCTATTATCTCATTTCACCTCATCTTGTCTCATTTTATCCCATCTATCTTGTCTAATCTTATCTTAATATTATCATCCCCTTTATTTTTTTATATCATCTCAGTTTTCTCACTTCATCTCATCTTTACTTACCTTATCTCACTTCACCTCATCGCGCCTCATCTTATCTTATCTGTCTTGTTTTATCATATCTTAAATATCTCATTTATCTCATTTCATCTATCTTATCCTATCCATCTTTTGTCACCCTCTCTTTTCCCTACGGTACACTCCTGAGGCATGTATCACAATTTCTGTATCTCAAGGGTCAAATTCTTGGGCGCTGGCGACGATGCTGGACAGCAGACTAATTTTTCCCGAGTTCAGTAATGTAATGAAGGGGTAAAATCGGATTTTGGGCATCGGCCGGGTCCTTGCTAGGAGGAGAGGGAGAACTAGCTCAGTGGTACATCCCTAGGGGGTGGTTAGTCGCTCAGCTGTTAGGCTGGCAAGTCAAATATTAAACGAAACAAAAAATTGGGTTGGTGGTGGTATGGTCTCTCATAACTGTTGGTTTTCTGGACGAAGTTCTTATTACGGAAGGCTAAGGGTTAATAAATCTTTCGTTTCTCTGGACCTTACAATTTACTCACCCCGGCCCCTTTTTTTTTCCAGTCTCCCCACCCCCCCCCTCTCTCTCTCTATCCCCTCCTCTTTCTCTCTCTCTCTCTCTCACGAACACACACATACACATTCAGTGTCTCTACCACCACCCCCGCCCCCTACACACACTTCCTTCTCTCTCATCCTCTCTCTCTCTTTCGCTCTATCCTGCTCACTCTGTCGGTCTGTCTGTTTCTCCCTCTGTCTCTTTCTGCCTGTCTGTCTGTCTGTCTGTCACTGAATCTCTCTTCGTCTCTGTCCTCCCCTCTGTCTATCTGTCTATCTCTGCATATTATATTCCTCTCTCTCGCACACAAAAATCTTATAATTATCTGACACCACCATGCAAGCAGGACGAGTAGACACGTATACCCTGGTTATATAATAGCCTGTTTCTTTGCCCAGCCCCCCCCCCCGCTCCCCGGCCACGCCCACGACTCTATCTATCTATCTATCTATCTATCTATCTATCTATCTATCTATCTATCTATCTGTCTATCTATCTGTTTATCTATCTATCTATCTATCTATCTATCTATCTATCTATCTATCTATCTATCTATCTATCTATCTATCTATCTACCTATCTGTCCATTAATCTAATCTATCTATCATCTATCTATCTATCTATCTATCTGTCTATCTATCTATCTGTCTATCTATCTATCTATCTATCTATCTATCTATCTATCTATCTATCTATCTATCTATCTATCTATCTATCTATCTATCTATCTATCTATCTATCTCTATCTATCTATCTATCTATCTATCTATCTATCTATCTATCTATCTATCTATCTACCTACCTACCTACCTATCTATCTATCTATCTATCTATCTATCTATCTATCTATCTATCTATCTATCTATCTATCTATCTATCTATCTATCTATCTACCAAAGAGCAGTGGTGCATTTAACCGCATCATTTTTAATCAGAATGAAACCTTGCGACAATATCATACCGGGAATTGCAAAAGGCCCTATAATAATATATATTACGCAGATGCATTTTGAAAATATTTTTTTATTTTGTTTATTTTCTTTTTTTATTTGCCCACGCTCTGTTCTACCAGGTCAGGCTTTCATCTATATTAAAAATATGCATAA